>CM035807.1:97149847-97511380 GCA_020466095.1 Chlorops oryzae
GCACCAGCTCCATCCAGAAAGAACAAGGAACAGGAACATTCACGAAATTCTGTTGTTCCATTGCCACAGAAATGTCAAAACTTACTACGTTCGGAGAATTGGCCACAATCTGGTTAAATTCAACTTCACTCTCACTGAGATAGGAACAAGTTCTTTGACAGGTGCGACGATGTTTCTTTGAAATTGTCTTTAATATTTTTTTTTTTTTTTGCCTGAGGGATGTTTGGTGTTTATATCTCTTTAATAAAATCGCATGGAATGCGTAATTTCATGCATTTGAAGCATCAATTTAGCAATCAAGAAAATTAGAAAGAAAATATTTTCTTCCATATTTAGAGGTTCACAAGAGTTGGCTATAATTCCCTCTTGCAGTTCTTTGTTTGAAACAGGAGTGCCGAAGTCGCCATTTCATTCGTTGTGCGAATTGCAATTAATATTAAATATCAGCACGACTAGACCAGACCTTGTCCAATTCATTCATAGAATTGCCTTGCCCGGCCGGCTACACCTTCAATAAATTCAAAATGGGCGCATCGACTTTTGTTTGCATTCCCTTTCGCCTCTAATGTCGTCGATGTGGATTGTGTGTTTTCTTCTATTTAGTTTTTTTTCTTTTCTGTGCCTTCTTATAGATGGACTGTGGACTAACCGTAATTTTAATCATATTCGAGTCTATTGCCTCGTACTCGCTCATGTACGACGCGTTCGAACGTGCTTGGCTGCGTTGCTGTCGACGGGCCTGAAATCGCTTTGAATCGCGTTGATGAACTTTTAATTACAATTAAAGGCAAACAAAATTGAATCGAAGTGGAATGCAAAAGAAAAAAGAAGAAATAAAAGTAAAATCAAAGAGAGAGAGAGAGAGAAGAGAGAGAGAGAGAGCACAAAAAATAACAAGAACTACGAATGAACTTACAAAGGAAAAGGGAATGTTAGAAATGAAATCGCAGGTGGGGCTCGGACTCGGACTCGGGCTCGTGCTCGCCCCGCGCTGTGTTAAAATTGTTGTTGATGTAAATGGTGGGGGGGAATGTGGAAAAAGAAAATAAATAAGAAAAACGTGAAAAAAGAAAGGAAAAACGTAAACAGAAACACGATTCCAATAGATGTGCCTCCAGGGCTGTCGTTGGACATTTAATGGCATGCCACAAAGTATGTATGTATGTATGTAGCTTGAGCGAGCAGGTCGCCATGTTTCGTTGAACGAACACATTGAATCCTTGTCAATTTTGTCACTTTCACCTCATGAATTGTTTAAGTTTCGTGGGGAATCCAAAGCGGTTAATTTTTGGGTCGTTGGTCAGCAATTTTTCATCTTTCTTTCTTCTTTCTGCTGTCCTTGCGCTCTAACTTGACATGCAAATGTACTGAATGTAATGGATTGACGCAGCAACTTCTATGATAATTGCCATGAGTGCTTTCCTTTCCTTTCCATTTATCACAAAACAAAACATCAAAAAAAAAAAAAATGCTTTTATTGATTCTGTTTCTCCATTTTGGTTCGCCTCTGGTTCGTTTATTGATTTAATTGTCTATATTTATCGTGATTGTCGAGCCATGGATATTTTCTCTAATTGCTTTACATAAACGTTAATAGTGTATGGTTTTGAGGCTTTTGGACAAATAATTAATGACCTTGAAAAATGAGCCCATCACACTCACCCCCTAAAACCGATTAGAAAATAATTTGTTTGATTTAACAGAAAAATTATGTCTTCTAAGGTGACATAACTCCAAAATCTTCAATTTTAAGTTAACATATGGAACTCGATTATAGTTCACCTCTCTCTACGTGCTCGAAAAATTCTATTCCGTTTTTGTTATTATAGAAAGCGGAAAAACCCCGTCAATGCCTTTCGTCTTGCTTTGATTGACACTGCGACGCATTTTGTTTTTTGCGTTTTCTGAAAAATTCGAAATTTTGAATTGTGTCTCTTTAGGAGAGGGTGTGTGATATGCTGCCAGTTGACAGGGAGGTCTTAAAATTCCTTGAAATAATAAACGATGTCGTACTTGGTCCTCAAAATTTCTTTATCTAACTGTATTTTTCCCCTTTTTCGGAAATACTGAAAATGAAAATGAAGTTAGCCTTAATAGGCCAACTGTGGGTTGATGGGTCTAAAATCAATCTTTTGAGGGTTTTGCCATTTAGGAGGCTACTTGCATTGCTTGTTTGTATGCAAAGAACCAATTTAAAAATAAATAAAAAATATACAAATAATAACAAATAAAAAAATAATTAAAAATTTTAACAAAAACTAAAAAATTTTATTATATGGGAAATTTTCATACTGGTATGTATGTATGTACGTAAAATTAAATAATTAAAGGTAAACAAATTAAAAATATAAAAATAAAGAAAATAAATAAGCCATTAACTTCCTCTGTGAACCTGACAGAACGAACTCGGTCTGCCGGAGTATGAGCATCCTATACTTTTAAAAACAGTTTTTATGGACGAATGGGAGGATTTTTGTTGAACAGCGAATCGAACATATGTACATATCGATGAAATATTACATAAACGATTTTTGTTGTTTATTTTTCTTTAACTCATATCTTTTGATTATTCTGAATTCATCGGAAAATGAAAGACAACATAAGAATTTGTACACAAACATAAAAATACTGCCATTCCAATAAACAATCTCTGAAAGAAAGAAAGAAAAAAAATCATTGAAAATTGTCTAATAGCTTCAGGAATTCAACGTGGGCATTCGAACTGCTACTAATTCTTGAATTTATGGCATTGTACCTACATATTTTTAAAAATTTCGTTTTATTTTGTCTTTCAAAGTCGAAAATGTTTAAGAACAATTTTTTTTTCGAGCAACCCTTTCAACGCTCTTTTTGATCTCTCTTAGGAGCCTAAAAAGTTTTGCAATTCACGAATTTATTTGCTCGGTTTTATTTTCTCGCCCCGAAGATGAAAAATTCATGCATCCATTCATACATTTAATCATTAATTCAATCATTCATTTATAAAGTCATCCAATCATTCAAACATTCAAACATTCAATCCAATAATTTAATTATTAATTCATTCAATCATTCAACCATTATAATTTTGAATAATTTAATCATCCAATCATTCAATCATCCAATCATCAATCATCCAATCATTCAATCATCCAATCATACAATCATCCAATCATTCAATCATCCAATCATTCAATCATCCAATCATTCAATCATCCAATCATTCAATCATTCAATCATCCAATCATCCAATCATTCAATCATCCAATCATCCAACCATTCAAAAATTAATTCTTTCAATAATTTAATCATCCAATCATTCAATCACTTAATCATTCAATCATTCAATCACTCAAACATTCAATCATTCAATGATTCAATTAATTAATCATCTAATCATTGAATCATTGAATCATTCATTCATCCAGCCATTCATTCATTCATTCATATTCACTTCGTTCGTTCTTTCCCATTCTTCGTCTTCTCATTTAAAATTAGCAGCCGACACATCATTCGCTTTGAATGTAGTAGGAGTCATGTTCATTCCCTGCTCTTCTGCTTTCCTCTTTTTCCGTCTGCTTAAAATAATTTAAGACACCAAAGAGCAGAAACAAAACACCCGCACACACACAAAAGAATGAATAAAGAAAAATTCATAAATTATTTGGGGATCTAAAATCGCTTATGCATTCTAGCATATAAATTATATGAATCGCAGAGATCATGGTCTCTATGCAGAAATGAGGAATGAAAATGTTTTTAAATTTACTTTCCATTCTGCCAAAATGAAGGCGATAAAAATTACTGAAAAATGTGCGTCAATTAAAAAGGGCTGTCGTATTTATTCATAAATGAGTTCAATTAAAACAGCGCAAGGCACAACTCCTTCTCTCATAAAAATGGCTAATGACTGTTGTCCTTGTGGGGATGATGGGCTTACTTCTATGTGTGTCAAGGTGAGGGGCAACAAATGAGGGAGACGTACCTGATACTCCGTTGATGACCCTGGGGGATGCCGGGTACGTCGATTGATACGTCGGTTTGCGCGACGCGGTTGATTTTATTGTACTTTGCAACGGTATGTTAAATTCGTTGCCACTTCTCCTTTTTTTTTTTTTGTTTTTGTAATTCACTTATTAATTTTTATATTTTTCCTTTATTGGAATTCACTTTTAAATTTTTGGGTTTTCTTCCTCTTTTCTTAAGCTAGCTTTATTTTTATGTTGAAGTTCACCTTTTAATTGGGATTTTGGGATTTTTTATTTTATCTATATTTTTGTTTTGTTTGGATTTTATTTTAATTTTAACGTTTTTGCCGGCGCGTGAGCGAGTTGTTAACGCGAAGAGACTTTTTCGACAGTGAAGAGGGCAGCGCGCAGTGCTCCCAGGCAGCGCTGTCAGTTAGCGCAGTCGAACGCGAAAAGGGTACTCACTAAGTTTGGTTATTTTGCCGTTCTTTAAAGCCCCGGCTTCAAAGTGGCTACGGCGAAAAACCAACAATGTGATTTCTTAAAATTTTGGAACTTATAGCATCGGTCTCCGACCCAGGTCTTCATTCGCTTCACTAATGAAACGAAAATTGCCTTCAAGAGCCTCTCTTATGGTTATTACTCTTCATATTTAGCGCTATGAAAGAATTTCCCTCGGTTGTCATTAGTTTAATTAAATCACTGATTCTATTAATCTCATTTTACTATTCCAGAATTTCAAAAAACCCAAGTCTTTCAAAAAGTATCCCATGCTCAAACGTAGCGATTCAAAAGTTCTCGATTGTCAAAAAACAAAAACAAAATCAATTTTCGCTCGTTTCGGCTATTAATGCTTAAATACTTTCAATTAAATTCTTTTTAACATAAAAAGTTCAAAATAAATTGGTTCAGTCCGGTCATTTTCACTGCACATGTAGAGTAACATGGGAAAGTGTCTCTCCATCGACTCAAATCATTTCATTAAAAATCAAGAACTTACCACCCAGAAAGTTCTGCAAACAAGTCCTTTTTGTCGATAAGAAATTAAAATTAAAAAAACAAAACAAGTAAGGATCTTATAGTCAGGCGACACACATAAATGAATTGCTATTTTTGTTTAAATAACTTTTATAGCAGATCCCACGACCACGCCTATTAAGACAAAGGGTCGTATGCATAATAATCAGATTAAACTCTGAGTTGAGTCGATCGAGCTTAAGCTCAGCTACCTGAGATCAACCGTTTGCTCTTGCTTGAACTCAATTTCGTATGCAATAAACTGAGTTTGAGCTCACCACAAAGAACTCAAAAACTTTGAGACGAAGCCGAAAGCTCTTTTCTCTTGCTATGTAGATTTGTTGTTGCAACGCATATTTTATGCATCATTAAACAGTTAAAATTATTAAGAGTGCAAGTGTTTTTTTGCATATTATTAACAATGAGGTCGACCGAAGAGGACAGCGTTGAGGAGAACGCAGAGGACGTTCAAGGCGACATTAATTTATTTTTAATTGAGAAAATTAAACAGCGCAAAATATTATTAGAAAAATGTCAGCTTCCAGTATTGCGAACTAAAAAAGAAGAAATTTTGACCAAAGTGGAAAATGAAATTAAAGAAATATTTAAGCAAAACATAAACAAGAAAAATATAATTTAAAAAATTGCCAATATGAAGTGTCGAGCAAAGCAAAAAACCGATTTAAATAAGACCGGTAACAGAAAAATTTTATTAAAAAATTGGGAAAAAGAAATGGTTGCATTGTTGGGCGAAAAAGAGAATCCTACAATTCACAAATTTTCAGGTAAGTTGTGTTTTTGTACAAAACTACATACATATGTACACAGGTAGATCAAACATTTGCATTCACTCATAAGGTAAATATTCTCTACAGGTGCATTGTCTTTGGGATCAGGTAGCGAATGTAATCTGTTACAAACAACAACATTACAGTCATCATTGCCGTTAAATTCAAATAAACGCAAGGTAGATGACGAACAAAATTCGAGTATAAAAACAAAACAACAAAAATTGGTAATTATGAACTTAGAACTCAAAGCATAGCGGTATATTGATTTTTGTTTTTTCTTTCTTTTAAGACTAAAAATAGGAAAGAGCAACAAATTTTGGATTCCTACGAAACAATGGAGACAAAAAACTTGAGTTTCCAACAACTGCAAAGGCTTGTTTTGTTAAAGCAAAACAAAGTTCTTTCAATGAAACTGCAAAGAATGGAAAAAGAGCGAGATGGAGATGGCTACCAAATTGAGAATGAAATTCACTTTTCAAACTTTTGAGCATATTTTATTGTTACATATAAACATAATATTGAATAAAGAATTTTTTTCTATTGTAATAACATGTTTGCAATAGTCTGTCTCTTAGCTTTCGCTTCGTCACTTCTTCTTTGCCTTCCTGGTCGTTCTAACTCCTCTTCATCGAAATAATGCTCATCTGATCTGTTTAAGCTCTCCATTAGAACCAGATTGTCATTTAAAAGTTTCGCAATGTTATGCAGAACGAAGCAATTTGCAATAACTATTGGAGCCAATTCAGTTGCAACACGGATCTTATATTGCAAAATGGGAAATCGTTGTTTCAATTGCCCAAAGCAACGTTCAATTATGACTCTTTCTTTTGTAAATATTTTGTTGTAACTTTTCTCAATATTCGTTTGAGGATTTCTAAATGGTGTCAAAAGCCACTTCGAAAGGCCATAGCCTTCATCCCCAAGCAAAAGTGCTTCATTTGCTGCGTTTTCCATTGTTTGGTAGATTGAGCTATTACGTAAAATTCGGGAATCATGAACTGATCCAGGCCAAGCAATTTCTACACTAGTAAACAATTCGTCGGCATTGCATGTTGCTTGGACATTCATAGAATAGTACCCTTTCCTGTTAACGTAGTCATCACTGTGAGAGAATGGATTTTTTATTCTAATATGGGTGCAATCGATAGCTCCGATTGCAAAGGGAAATTTGTACTAAGAAGCCCATAGCGTCTGTGCTATTTTGATATCTTCCTCACTTTTTGGATTGCGTTGGCAACATGTTTTATTGTGCGTGAAACTGTGGTCTGATGTACTCCAATGGTATTACCAATTCCTACTTGAAATCCGGGGTTCCCAACAAATCTTAAATAAATTCGCATTTTATTAAGTTTGCTTAATCCTCCTCCTCGGGTTTCATTTACATTATCGAGAAAATTCTGAGCTAGCCACTCTACGTTTTTACTTTCGAACCGGTATAGTCTTTGAATGTTGTCATTTTCAAGAATGGATGAACGTTGTTTATATATTTTTTGCTTTTCACTTAGGAAATATTCAGCCATTTTCACTGATTGCGTTCTTTAGTTAAACTAAGTAAAAGCCTACCAGTCTCACCAAAATAGGAGTTTGATCTCAAGGAATCGAGCTGAAGGTGGTTTTTATGCATACAAGTATTAGCTCGGACTCAGAGAGAGCTTTATATATTAAGCAATTGCTCAGCAGTGAGATCAATCTCAAAACATGAGATTGAGCTCATGAGTAATTGTTTTTTTATGCATACTAAAGTGAGCAACTGCTCAAAAACTTGAGAGAAAGGTTAGAACTCATTATTATGCATACGACCCAAAGTATTGAAGAAATTTGTGTGACCATAAAAAAGCCGCATATACCTAATGAATTGTTGATGTAATTGTTATTTATAAACATTAAAGCCTACCATGTTCTAACTTTAGGTCAAGTCCCTTTTAGATTTCAGGTTTAGCAGACAGTTTATTGAAAAACGTCCCCAAGCCACGTTCAAACTTTCAATTTCGGGGAATCACATATCAACATATCAAAATCTCTAACAACTCCGAATTTAGGAGCTGTTTTTATGATTTCTTAACCGTCCCTTGTACTGGACGCACCCCTAAAAATGATTTAATTAAGCCCACTCTCGAACTTGATCTCGATTCGATAAAAAATACTGTATACGAACGGACAGACAGACAGACTGACTGACAGACGGACATGATATATCGAATCTCCAGACGACAATGATAATTTCTATACATATATGGTCTATCTCGACTAGTTCTGGGTGCTGCAAACGTAGGCACTAACGTAATATACATCCACGGGGACACGGGGTGTTTTGGGTATCAAAACGTGTCAATTACGACACACATACATATGTATTTTCTGCAGACCTGCATTGAATTGTTTATCTACCAGAAACGGATTTCCATGTTATGAAAGGGAAATCTTTCAACATTCGAATGAATTGCATTTTGATTGCAATTTCAATGGAATTTTGTATGTGGCAATGAATGAACTTTGAAATTGACCCTTGTCATGAAAAAGCGCGTTACGTGTCAATTGCTTTATTTACAAATTGAAAACATTTCTTCCAAAGCTCGCATGAGTTCAGAAATACATGAATGTGAAACATATTGGCCATCGCAAGGAAATCAATAAAAAACATAGACACCCCTATTATGATTGTCGATCACTGATAGAGAATCGAAAAAGTTCTATCGTCGACTAAAATTTTTCATTTTCTAGTATGTGGAAAACTAAAATTTTTTGTCGAAGATAGAACTTTTTCGATTCTCTATCAGTAGTCGACAATCATAATAGGGCTGAGAGAGAACACATCCATCGAAGATTTATTTATTTATATTTTTATTCTATTTAAATTTGATTACTTCATATTGAATGCCTTCGCGCATTTTCGATAATCAGCATACCACCATGGGGAATCGTTTCTTATTTCACAGAGACAAATTGAAACTAAGACGTAAGGAAACCTTCCAAACCAACACCTTATTAGGAAAGTTGGTCTGGGGGTGGAACAAACACTGATCTGCTTTAATTAAAGAAAATTCAATGTACACAGTTATGCTCTAGAAATCGAATCCCGATAAAAAATTCGAAATAGATAAAATACCATTGAAACCACATTGATTACGAATTTTTCTATTCGGGTTTCATTTCTAGAGCATGCCTGATATTTGATTTGAAATTTTCTATTTGAGAAAGACAACCCAGCGGGAAAAGCCGCTCTAAAATGACCTTGAGGGAGAATTTTATCCCTAGAGGACGCGTTCCCAAGGTGGCGGATAGGGGAACGCCTCCCAGATATGGATGTCAGGGGGAAATCACATACCTCCCGTGGACCACACAAGACGGAGAAGGTTCACTCCGTCACCAAAACCATGTGGAGAATTTTGCTTGAAGTGCGGCGGAGGAATACTCCAAGCGTATCAACGGCGATCACTGTGTAAACAGGTTCCATATCTCTTCGCAGCGTCTATCAACCAGGTTAGGTTCGGCTGTAAGCGGACGTCTGTCTTGGACCAAGCGGTTCGCTATATACATGTGCCTAATGTCTCTACACTGGAGAACCCACGGTCCCCACAGACTTAAAAGTGGGTTGCGCTGGGCTAGTAACCCGGCTGGAAAACCCCATTGCTCAAGAAACGGAAGTAAGCCTCGGATATAATAACAACCCAACGATGACGACGATTGGCTAAATAATGGAACGTTCGCTCTCTCTATGAACCATCGATCAGGTTTACAGAGAGATGGAGCGCTATAAAATCTCAATACTTGGTCAATGCAAGGTCAGATGGCTCGGTACTCGAGATACCACAACCTCCTTCGGTCACTTCTTCATCTATAGTGGCAACAATAATAACCTCCGCACCAATGGTGTGGGCATCATTATAGCACGAAACATTCGATCTGCCCTACTTATTTTTAATCATGTCTCTGATCGCGTTATATGTGCTGGATTCAGAACCAGATTCCGTAACATAATATCAATTCAATGCTATGCCCCCACTGAACCCGACACGGACGACGTCAAAGACACCGTCTACAACCTGCTAGACAACACCATCAGGTCTTCACCAAGAGGGGACATACTCCTTATCCTCGGCGACTTTAACGCAAAACTCGGCGACGACAATTCGAGTTTCGAGGAAATCAAGGGCAGGCACGGCTTACCTGGCAGCAGGAACAACAAAGGTGAGCGTCTCCTCACCCTATGTAACTCTCATCTCTTGTTTGTCGGAGGCACAAGATTTCCACACCCGGATATACCTGCGAGTCTCCCGACGGTCGAACGAGGAATCAGATAGACCACGTGCTGATAGGCTGACGTTTCCAGGTTCTGTCAGGTTCAACATCGAAGGTTTTAAGGATACTAATATGCCCAAAACATACAGCCAGGCATTCACCACCATCATTGGCCGTTTTGGGGACAGCCCAAATTGGCCTTAACTCCAAGCATCCTGCCTCAAGGCTGCAGAAGCATCTATTGGTCTGAAGCGACCGAACTCAAAACCCTGGCTGAGTGATGACACATGGCACCTAATAGGAAGACGCCGACTACTAAGATCTGCAGTCAACAGCGCTAAAACCTCAGCAGAACGGGCAGTAAACAGGAACCTTTACAACCAACTGCACCGCGATAAACGGGCGTTCATCCGGGATATTGCTGTTAACAACGCCGTTAGGAAGTTGGCACACTGCCAGCATAATATAACGCCTATTAAAAGCCATGATGGCGCATCCAAACCTCGGATGGGAAACAACTTGCCCGCTGGCAGGAAGTCTTCGTTGGTAACGATGTGTCGCAGGAAACTCCCTTGCAATGCGCTTTATGTGCGCAGGCGCAACCCGTGCAGAAGTGTCTCCACGGTTCCACCATCGCAAGCTGAAGTTGAACAGGCCTTAACCAAACTGAAGAGTGGCAAAGCTGCAGGCCCCGAAAACATCGCGGCGGAACTGCTAAAATATAGTTCAAAAATAATATCCCTGGCTCTATGCCCTTTGTTTCGCGAAGCATGGTCCTCAGAAAACCTGTCAGCGGAGTGGAATGTGGGAGTCATGGTTACAATTCCGAAGAAAGGTGACTTCAGTCAATGTCACTTAACTGGTGTGGAATTACGCTCCTAAACTGCATCCACAGTCATTGCATCCATCATCCTGGCTAGAATTTCGCCGCTGATTGAGAACCAACTTCGCCGAGAACAAAATGGTTTTAGGGCCCAAAGCTCGTGCGTGGATCATATCAACACATTGCGCATAATTGTTGTTGATTAGTTCGCAGAATGGAGATCGCCGCTGTTTTTATTATTTGTGGACTTCGAACGTGGCTTCGACACAATCAACAAGGAGGAGATCTACAGAAAACTATCGCAGTACGGAGTCCCCGATAATGTCGTCGCCCTAATACAAGCACTTTATGCCGACGCTACCTGTAGTGTCCGCTTCAAGGGCAAATTGAGCGATACTTTTTCGATTTCGCCATGTTCGCTTTCTCGGATGTGCCATTTCTCCGATTGTGTTCATCCTGGTATTGGATAACGTCCTGAATCGCACGAACGCGGAATCAGCAGAGGACCTGCAGTGGCGGCCAACCCAAAAGCTCTCTGACCTCGACTCGACCTCGACGCGGACGATATATGCTTTATAGCGCACACACTCTCAGGTGCAAAAGCTAAACTGGAGTCCTTAGAGCGGAACGCTCGGACAGTCGGCCTGAAGATAAATTTCGCAAAAACAAAAATTATGCGTCTACAAACGAACGATTCGCGACCACTCAACTTCAGGCTCAACGACACATCGGTAGCAACTGTCGAGGACGTAGAGGAATTCTGCTACCTAGGAAGCTTCATAACAAAAGACGGAGGTGCATCAACCGACGTAACTGCGCGAATCAACAAAACGCAAACAGCTTTCCAAAAACTGTTTAAAGTATGGCGTTCCCCCGACTTATCACTCCGCACTATACTAAAAATCTTTATCTGCAGCGTGATGCCAGTATTGCTACATATACGGCTCCGAAACCTGGTTGGTTTCAGACAGTATTAAACGACAGCTCCAGGTCTTCGTCAACAAATGGCTACGGAAAATATGCCGCATCTTCTGGCCAAATATAATACCTAATGGTGATCTCCTTGCACTCACTCACAGCGAACCAATAAACACTGTCATCAAGAGACGGAAGTGGAACTGGATTGGCCACACTTTACGCAAAAAGGAAAGCAATATCGCTAAAATGGCGTTCCAATAGAATCCGCAAGGCAGCCTCCTGGGTGTGGATAGAAGTCGTTTGTTTCCGCCCTATGCTCTGACCAGGAGTGACGTGTATTATGTATTAAATATATAATATGTATTGCATGCCAAGAAATAAATAATAATATTAATAAAATGACAGACATATTTAACTAGCGGTATAACATTTTGTATGGGTTCTTGTATGAAATTTCGGCACAATTTTTTGTACGGGCTCTATGAGAATTCTTCCGGAAGATTGCGTGTCAATTTGCTCTTCATCTGTCTGTACTTATTTCTCTACATCTTTCTCTACATCATTCTCTACATCTTTCTCTACATCTTTCTCTTTCTCTAGATCTTTCTCTACATCTTTCTCTACATTTTCTATATCTCTATCTAAAACTTATTTGTATCTATGGCGAAAATAGCTTAATTCGAGAATAACTAATGAGAAATAATTATTCTTGTTTACCGAGTTCAATTTATTTTAGCAAATATTTTAACTATTATAATAGTTATTAATTAATAAATGTTTTTTTTCCAGCTCCAAACTCCCTGTTCGCCAGTTATGGGGCAAAACATCTTCAATCGGACATAATCGACAACAGATAATTTATTCCCGAAAAATGAATGATTTAACGTAACTGAAACACCACAGCCATCATCGTCAACATTATCATCATCATCATCATCGTCAACGTCAACAAATCGAATTTTGATCCAAGTTATTATTAACGTTGCAGTCTTTCAGCCAAAAGTTGCCTCAATTAAGCTATAATTCAATCAATATCAAAAATCGATAATTACATCCGAGACTAAGCGTAAACGTAAACGTACACGTAAGCGAACATTTACTCGTAAACTAAAACGGGAAAAACGTAAGTAATTTCGAGAATATTATAAAACTAAATGAGAGACTTTTATTTAGTAATATACATACAAACATATACCTACCGTATAAGTAATTAAGTCGAGAACTCAGCGGGAAAATAAAAATTCAAACGAAAGAAAAACCTATACGAAACCAAAAAGAACAACAACAAAAAACAATAACAACAAACACAACAAAAACAGAAACAACAAACAACAAAAACAACAAAACACAACAACAAAACCAACAACATCAAAACAACAACAACAAAAACAGAAACAATAATACCAACAAAAACAGCAAAACAACAAAAACAACATCAAAACAACAATAATAAAAAACACAACAAAAACAGAAACAATAACACCAACAACAACAAAATCCACAACACCACCAACAATTAAAACCAACAACAACTACTGCTAAAACAGTAAACAACAATAACGGCCAACACAACAACATCAATGGTCAACAAAACGACAACAACAAAAAAAAAAACATGAAAAACAACAGCAAACAGCATAAAAAAATAAACAAATGAAAAGGAAACAGAAGAAAAAGAAAAGGAAAAGAAGCAACAACAAAAGTAAAAGAAAAATGAAGAGTACAAAAACAATAACAAGCACGGAAGCAACAACAACAAAAATAAAATAAATATCACCTACTAATTGAGAAGAAAAAAAAAAAAACGGAAATCTACTTAGCATTACACATGCGTGACAACATAGCGCTTTATTAATTAGTATACACCAAGCCGAACACACACACACACACACACTCGAACACGAGCACACAAATCTGCACTCATACAAACATATATAAATATATATAAGCGTATGAGAAATACTTATATACATTTGTAGGGCGTACAGTGCGATAAGCCGCCGATAAAACCAATCTCAAACACAAATTGCGACAGATAAGTCCGAAATCAAAAGGCCTACAAAAAAAAAAAAAATAAATAAATAAAAATAAAAAAAATCTGATATAAATTCGTACAAGCGGTACTAAATTGTGTTCTAAAATGAGATTAAAACGGAATAGCCAAAGCAAAGAATATTTCAAAAAGAAAAAGATTCGACAAATTTCATGTAAAACCGAGTAGATAGCCACTGTACAGCCGCATTTATTATCAGATTGAAATTAAGTTTCAAGCTCATCTTTTTTGTTTTTACTTTTTTCCCTCTATTTTCTTTTCTCAATTTAAAAGTAGTTCTCTTGACTTTTAATACTTGCTTACAAAACGGAAAAAAAGAAGAAGAATATATATTGTACGGAAGTAACTATTTTTGTTTGTGTGAATATAATTGAATATAATTGAAAAGGCCGGGAGAAAGATTTCAAATGAGCTTTCGAATTTGTTGCCTTTTCTTAACTTCTGCTAGTTTATTTTTCTCTCATCCAAATGGCTTAAACTTATCTTAAATGAATATTTATGAATGGTTTTGAACTCTTATAGTGTTTAAATTTTCGAAAATAAATATTGAATAACTGTAAATAGCCGTAAAAAAAAGAATTGAAAATCATAAAAGGTATTGTGTGCAGAGAAATAATTCTAGCATATTTATTAAAAAAAAAAAAAAAAAAAAAAAAAAAAACTACGAGAAGAAGATAAAAACTTTGTGCTTTATACTTTTCGTTTTCGTTGTTTTTGATGTCGCGTGACGTTTGAAGCATCACAAATCAATAAATGAAATAAATAGAAATTTTCTGGTCGTTGATTGAAACGAGGGAATTCATTATTATTTTTTTAATATTTTTTTTTTTTTTTTTTGTAGTTAAAGTTTATGATGGGTTTCAAAACGACTGCATTAAGTCATTAAAGGCGGTCCACACTAAATCCAACGTATGCCAGAAACAAAAACAAAAGAGAGATAAAGAAAAGATAATTGGTTTAAAGTAGCTGAGAGTTATTGTAAATGAATTCCCTAAAGTGCATATATTAGAATTTAGTTGAAACGTGAAAAAAAAAAAAAATGAATAACATTTGATTTAATTTAGCGAGAGAGATCACATGGAAAAACATTTGAAAGTATGTACCTACAGTCGAGACTCCTGACATTTGTAGAGTTGCTTTAAATTGACTTGAGGTGGAAACATTCGAGAAAGTGTTCTTATAACGTCTTGTTTTTCACCGTAATAAGCCCAAACATAAGAAAAAAAACATTTATTTATTTTTTTATTTAAAAGTTTGTATGAAAAATGCAAATAAATGCATCAAATTTAAGTTTGAAAAAGTGTCGAAAAAAAGAAGAAAAGAATGAATCTGAAATATAAACGAAATAATTACGCCAGCCTGATTTCGCTTAAATAGGTGGACCAAAAATTAAAAGCGATGTAAAGCGATTAAAAAACGATTAATATGAATTTGAATTTTTTCTCATAATCTTCCTGTAAGTTCTTTGGGACATTCATAGGAGTGCGGGAATTCGTTGGCTCTATGTTTTTAATAACGATAAACGATTAACGAGCTTTTAACCAACGATTTACACGCACACACAAGCCCAGTCCAAGTGAATATTCCCCAAAAATAGACTCTATTCTAATTAACATAGGGATTCATTCAGCTTCGGAAAATTTTCGAAACGACAAATCTGTTACTGAGCTGTCAAAATTTTAAATGAAAATTTCCGATGGCAAAAGTTATAAAGGCATTTACAAAGCTGCATGAATCCCTATAGATAATAATATAGCTGAATTTATTTAAAACGGCAGCTTTGTGACTCAGTTAATCTTTACTTAACGTAACTAACCTTAACTTTGCTTAAGAATTCTTTTCCTCTATTCTTAAGTGAAGTTTGGCAATTCAAAAAGTTCTCTAATAACAAAAAAATTTTACTGAACAAAACAAAGCAGCTGATTGATTAAGTTCAATGAAGTTACGTTAAGTGACGCCTAACTAAGCCTTAAGAAACGATCGTCTTAAAGTTATGTATTAAATTAATTTTTTTTTTTTTTAAATTAAAAATTGAAAGTTTTGATCGTCCTTCGGTCTGAAAATTTTTTTGTCAGCATATCTTGAATGCTTTTTTCCTTATGTTGAGACTGGGTTGCCAAATTTTATTTATTTTGTTTGTTTGTTTTTCTTTTTGAGAACTTATAGCTAAAATGAATATGAAGTTAAATGGAAACTATATATACATATATATATACATATTTTTGTTAATTATTTTTGTTAAAAATGGAAAAACTTAAACTTTCCCTTACTATGCTTAAAAACAGTAGAAGTTCTTTGAAAACATTCCCCGACTTAGGAGAAGACGCTTTTTTAAAAAAAAAAAACACAAAAAATGAGAGAGACATATACATATTTATATAGAGATAAAAAATCAAATAAAAACGCTTACTGACATCAAAGTGTGTTTTCTTCTAAGCCATGGATATGTTTTGCTTGAACTGAATAGTAGGCATAATTTAAAAAAAAAATTTTTTTTTTGTCTTAGATAACTCTTTGAGAGAAGGCATTCGATTCGTGTTCGGTGCCTCGCAAAATTTAAGAACTTAAGACCGTTAATTGACTCCAAAACAAAAGAAAAAAGAATAATAATATTTAAATTACAGAAACAGAAAATTACATAAAATAAAGAATGAATTTAGTAAAACTGCAGCTCCTCATATTCGTATTAAAATAAAAATAAAATAAAAAAAATTTAATCATTAAAATTATGAAAAATATGGCGAGTTCTTTGAATGTGTTTATATAAGTAATGGCAAACTTTTAAATGCAATATTTCAAAGAAAAGTAAAGAAAAAATAAAAACAAAAATAAAAATAAATAATTTAAAATAAAAAGTAGAACTTGTATTAAAGAAATTTTTATATATACAAAAGAAAAATTCTAATAAGAAAGTCATGATGATTTATAAATAATTAAAATTTTGTGCAATTTAGTTTGTAGATTTAAATACCGTATATAAACATTAAACTAAGAAATAAAAAAAAATAAAAATATTTTCGTGTGTAAAACGTGAATATCTAATTTTATTAGCCTTTAAGTCCGCTAGATGTTACGAAATGTGAAAAAATGCAACAATTTAATAAACGGAAAAAGAGAAAAATAAAAATATGTAATTCATAAAAATATCAGCTTTAAATCGGAAATCATCAAAACGTAGACTTTTTATTTTTTTATATTTTTTGTTGTTTTTTTTTAAATTTTTATTTAAATTTTTATTTATTTCTTTTTTATTTTTTTTCATTTTTATTCGTTTTTTTTTTAATTAAAAGAAATTTTTATCCTCATCCTGAGCACTTCCACAATTTGCAACTTTTATAGGAATATATAAATATTAACATAAATGAATAAACAAAAACAAAAAGAAAAATAAGAAAAAAAGGAACACGTTCAACCGTTACGAATAGTTCTAATGCCCAAAAAAAAAAGAATTCAAATTTTTATACATATAAGCAAACACCAATACGTACATTACAGTCCAATGTTTTGTATGTAACTCTTTTTAAAAATAAGACAAGAAAAAATAAATGAAAACAAACAATGACGCGTCATTGATGTGAAACAGAAAGATTTTTAACAATAGGACGCCTTCAAGTCGAGCAAGAAAATATATAGAAAGATAGAAAGAAAGCAAGAAAGCACGATGGATAGAGCAATGGAAAGCAAGTAAATAATAAATAAATAATTACAAAGACGTTTACTAAATTTAATTCGTGATGTAAAACAGCGGAAAAGTTTACTCAAAAGCAATATTCATACGACCTTCACTTTGAAACAAAAAAAAAAAAAAAAAAAAAAAAAAAAAACAAAACCCCTTAAAACAGTAAGGCGAAACAATTCATAAACCAAGAACTCCAAGATGATTTCAATTTTAAATACGCTTGAATATATAAAACAGCGAAACGAAAAATTTTGTCACAGTTCAGAGGGAATTAGATTGGCGTGTAATGGAAAATTTTTAAAACAAAAGTAACAGGTCATCTATATTCCTGAAAAACGAGAAGAAGAAAAAATTATGAAGAGCATTCATATCCATAAGTCCATTGCTTTATTTATTTATTTTTATTAATTTATTAATTTATTAATTTATTTCTTTGGCGATTTCTCCATTGCCTATTGTTCGTGTTTCTATTTTTAAAAGTTTTCGAAACTTTCTCAATTTAACCGTGCTGCCTTACGCTGAAACTTTTCATTGGAAATTCCAATGACCAAGTGAGAAAAAAAAAGGGGGAGGGGGAAATACAATTGGGCTCTTTCTGCAAAGTAATTACATATTTATCCTTGTTGTCAAACGTAAAGTAGCACTGAGCCAAATGTTATAGAAATTATAATGATGTAGCCCTGTTAGCAACAGAAAAGGATGTCCGCGCATTTTCAAAGACCTGCTCAGTATGTAGTTCATTTTTTGGTAGCTTTGCTTTATGCGATCGGGTCAACTAGTGCAGGGTCGTCATAAGTTCGAGATTGTTGAAGAAAAGTTACTACAGATCGATCGACATTCAAATGTGGAGCTGTCTTTTCTGTTTGAAGGTGAGATGGGAGGCTTTGCCGTAAGCGATGTTTTTCTAAAAGCTTTTCAAATTCCTTTCAAATATTGGAAAATATTTCCAAAAAGTATTCTGATATTCTACGATCTATGTTGTGGTTTCATATTTTGTTTATTTTGGGAGATAATTATCTCTTTTTTTTTTTGAAACAAACTCTCAGCTTCTTGAAAGTGAAACAATCAGAAGTCTTTTCCAATCAACCCCTTAAATCAATATTCATGGACAATTTATGTAATAAATGTTTTATGATTGTATTTTTTTTTTTGGTTTTGTTGTATCGAGTATACCTGTACTAAGCTTCAATTTTGAAGAAATCAGCTTAATTAGGACCAAAATTAAAATTATTTTGAACTTAAAAAAATGAAATGCTCGACAGAAACACTCAAAAAGTGGTATTTAAAAATTTACTTATGGTTTTTTCGTTCTTTGTTTTTTTTTTTTTTTGTTTTTTTTTTGTTTTTTTTGTTTTTTGTTTTTTTGTTTTTTTTTTTTTTTGTTTTTTTTTTTTGTTTTTGTTTTTTTTTTTTTTTGTTTTTTGTTTTTTGCTTTTATGTTTTTTTTTGTTTTTTTCTTCCTTTCTTTTTTGGTTTTTGTGTTTTTTGTGCAAGTTTTAAACGAAAATTATGGTCAATCTGCAAAGAAAAGCTCTTCAAGTGAAAATTACCTTGAAAAATTATGAAAATTCACTCGAACACATTAACCAAAACATTTACACATACATTTAAAATTCATGCATATTTATGTGTTAGTATAGAATAAGTTTAAAAGAGACAGACAAATCCAAAAATATTAGTTAAAATATAAATGAAAGAAAATATGAATATTCTTATATATATACATAAAAGCAAAAGCAAAAAAAAAAAATGAAAAAAATAAATAAAAATAATCAATGACGAGTAGAAAAGCAACAATTTCTCACTATGTTATGAAATACAATTTAAAGAAAAAATTAAAAAAAAATTTTTTTTTTTGAAAGAAAATGTGAACTTAAAAATAATAATAAACAACAAATGGGAAGACAAAAATATAAATTCAATAAATAAAAAAAGAAAAAACATAAAAGCTTACTTATTTTATTTTTTTTATTTCTATTTATTTATTATTTTGATTGTATGGGAAAATTTGTGGCAGAAATTTCTTTCCTTTCTAGCAGAAACTCTTCTTCATTCGAATGGAGGACAACGATGAGCAAGCTTCTCTTCGCTTGACATCAACAATTGTCTCAAGGTCATCGGCTAAAACAATTTCAGAGTAATATTTATCGGGTAAAAGCTCACAAAACTAATTAAAAAAATTTATTTTAATTTCCCTTTCTAATAAAATCATTTCGGTTAAAGTACTCCACACTTGAGGGATTTTGTTTGCTTGTTTTTTGCTGCATTCTTGACTGTGCTTGTATCCGGAAATGAGTTCATTCCATTACTCAGAATCGCTTTCAAAGGAGTGGAGAAAAACAACATTAAAAACAAAAAATGAAAAAGCCTTAATTTCTGTTTTTCCAATATTAAAAACTATTATCGTTCGCATGCAATTCACGAATGGCTTGAAATGATTTTATTTTAACATATGCAGCTCGCAAATAAATAGCTGCAGACGAAAATCAACAGCTGCCATTAGGACTTACGTCATTCGTGTTAAATAACCGAAAAAATATATACCCATAACGATAAAAAAGAAATAAAAATAAGAACATAAGTAGAAAAAAAAGAGAATATAAAGCGATTGTTCAATTTACAGGAAAATTCTTTCATTATCGCAACAGCACTTCAAACATACTTCAACTATTTGTCCAAAAAATACATACGTGCATAAAAAAGTCGAAATTATTGATAGAGAAAATGAAATTGATTTAAAAAATTACACATCACTGATCAGGTCTCATCTGATTATGAAAAAAAAAAACAAATAAATAAATAAAAAAAGACGATGGCACTTTTGCGTACAGACGGTTCGTTTTAACACGGACGTAGCGTCGTATGTGTGTCTACATCACACGTATACAACGTGCATGACAATTTCATAATTTTTCTCTTTAATTTTTTCTTGTTTTTTTTTGCTCGTACTTTTTGCGGTGTTCATTTCGCGTACACGTTTTATGATTTTTTTCTGTATTTCTTTTTAAACCGCACACACATTTGACTGGCACTTTTTCCTCCCCGTCAATTAACACTGATTTGCTAAAAATAAAAAAAAATAAAAAGAACAAAATTTAAAAAAAGAGCAAATAAATTGAGTTAAAAGTATGCATGTAGCAACAGGGATGGAAGTTCAAATGTGTCTGCGTTGGAATTACAAAAAAAAAACATACTCTGAAAAATAAATAAATTTCTATAAAAAAAAAGAAAGTTTTGTCACAAACAGAATAATTCCCTGAAGCCAAATAAGTTTATTTTAGCTGTGGAAAGGATCTCGTTTAGCGAGATCCTACACTGTGGCTCGCAGGCACATAAACATCCCACAACAGGAAAATGCCTTTTTCCTATGAACGTGTCGTTGATGTGGTTGACCGGGCGAACTAAGGTTTAATTAAATTATACAAGTCTATATGCATACAATGTGTGTGGGCTACCTATTATTTAAAGTTCAATTAGGTCACAAAACGCGCGTCCCGAAATTTTGGCAGCCATAAAATGTGACGTCACTTGTCGATTTTCCCCCTCTATGAGTTTGGTATTGTTTTTAAATTTTATTTATTTTCCCCCCTAGTAATTCTTCTTACTGAATATGCTGATAAGCAATAAGAGCTTAAGTCGAATAATTATTTTTTGATTTCGATATGACTTTTTAGTGTAATAAGAATAAATTTCCTTTATAAGAATGGCAGCAATTTGATTGAATAGTCTTAAAAACAGTCCCTTTGATAGACAGTATATTCGATAGTACAACAATGCAATACGAGTAGTTTTCCAAATCACCACAGATTTTTTTTGTACATATGAATTTGTTGAAACCCCCTAGCGGAAATATATTCACGTATGACAATGAAGTGCAATGAAGAAATTCTTTTAGAAAAATATACAAACCGGGAGATTTCAGGATAATTGCTGTCCGTATTATGGCAGTTGGTATGGTTTATCCGGTTTTGGCCGATGGCCCTGGCCATTCAGGTTTTTAGGGTGTTGCTTTTAAGGCATATAAAAGAATATAACACAAAATTACGTTATATAAAAATTGCGGCTGTTAATATTCCAATTATTAATAGATTTTTATTTTTTTTATTTTTTTTTTTTTTTACCATCTCCATATTTCATTATTAATTGTTATTTGGGCTTTTTGGTCCCTCATTTTTCACTTATAGTAAAAATGTAATTTTTGGCAATTGAAAAAATTTATTTTTCATAAATTGCCGAGAAGTGTGGAAAGCCGATACGACCGGTTTCGAACCTAGCTTACAGGTTCATCATCAGGTATCTTTAACCAACACCTTAGCCACTCTGACCACCTCAGCGATGTGAGGTAGGTTATTGTTAATAGATTTTAATTTTTTAATATTTTTTTTGAATTATTATATTTGAATTATAATATATAATTATTTTTGAAAGATTCCATATTGGTCAGAAATGGACAAAATCTGCCCTGCTGATGTCTTTGTGACATTTCCTACAGGGAGCTCATTAGGCTATACGGTTGTTAATTAAAAAGTCGTTTACCATATCACGCTTAGATATTAAAAGTAACAAAATAAAGAATGAATCAACTTATCGTACGATTGCTTTGACGTTACTCCAAGTCTACATCGTTAATTGTTGCTTTTGCCTATTTTTTTTTTTTTTTTTTTTTTTTTTTTGTGTAATTATCGTTAAACAGAACATTTTCCTTACAAGTGATTCTGTAGGCTGTAAATATATTTAAAAAAATTTATTTTTTCTCTCTTTAAACGAAATTTTTTTTCATACGCAATGATTCTTTCAAATGGACACTTGATTGCTTTCAAGCCGGCATTACACATCTCGCACATGAATTCGTATTTATTGTATGTATGTACATATGAATATATTGCATGAGCACTCTAACGAATGATGTGTGTAACATTAAATTTTTATTTGACTTTTGTATTGCGTATTTAGACTCACAATGTGATGATGCTTATTTAAAGCAGAAGTGAAGATTTGATTGCATTCTTTTGATTCGTTTGTTCAATGGATTTTCTAGATTCATCGACAGTTCTTTAGTAGGTGGAAAAAATCTCACTAAAACAATTCGAAATATCAGTTTAAAATTGATTACAGAGATAATTATATCATAATCGGATAGTACATTTAATTCTTCAGTAAAGAATCGAATGATTCTTGTCATCAATTAATTAAATTCCTACTGATATTGTTGCGACTGCATTTCGATTCGCTCCTTTTGCATTCTTAAAGGAGAACAACTTTTTCATTATTTTTTCTTTTCTTTTTTTTTTTGAAACTTCATTTTTAACCATTTTAATAGGTCAAATCAAGTGAAGCACTTGATAATTGAGTTGATTATAATAATTTGTTATTTAAAAAGAAAATTTTATAAAAATAAATATCGAACTTGTGTCTTCGATGGAAATATCCTTTTTGATTGGGTTTCGCTGTAGAGTTTTAAACGGAACTAATGACTATTGATTGACCAACGTCTATGACATGAATTTTTCCGTGATAAAAATTATGTTAATTGATGCCAATTATCGTGATGTGAGAGATACGGACATGGACACGTGCAGAGATTCACATTTGAATCGTATTTAACATAGTTAAATACTAAAATGAGAATTTTTATACCCAGCGTAAGCAGGGTATATTAGTTTTGTGCAAATCTTGTAACAGCAGAACTAAGCTCCGTAGATATAGACATATTTATATATATATATATTCTTGATCAGGATCAAAAACTGAATCGATTTAGACATGTCCGTCTGTAGTCGGATCTCCTCCGAAATGGGTCCAGCCAAATCGGAATTTGGCACACAGGTATATCGGAGTCCGAGTATGATCCTAAGTAAAAATTGGAGACATCCGCCCACTGCCACGCCCACAAATGGATATTTTTCGTAACTTCCGAAGTAAAAGGCGTAGGAGCTTCAAATTCGCAACATAGGTTGACCAAAAAATTTATGTGGCCCGCCACTGCCACGCCCACAAATGAAGAGGCAAAACATAGTGCGCCAATAATGTCGGGGACGCTGGGTATTTCAAAGTCGGGCTTGACCGACTTTAGTTTTCTTACTTGTTAGAGTTAAATATACTCATTTAAGTCGGGGAAAATTTTAAATGGGATTTTAGAAGACCTTGTGATTTGCCTAAATATTTCCCAAAAAGTAAATTAAAAAGACTTTCCGACCCTCCCAACGTATTTATTTAATACATTTCGTTTCAGTCTTTTGTTTGCCAGCCTTATCGCTGGCCTTCGATTCAATAAGGGGGGAAAAAAACAATAAAGTTGGAAAATTTTTCCAAAAAGTCGATGTCAGTAATTTCCGAATTTAACACATGACAAACTGGGTAAACACACCCGGGTTTTACGGATAAATAGAGTGTGTGACGTGTTACAATTGGAAAATTTTCGACGTTAATTTTTTTTGTCATAAAATTCCAACTTTTTTTTGTGAATACCCCTAGCATACTTGAATAGAGAGATTTAACCAGATTTTCCCGAAGTAAAACAGTTCTCAGACTTTACTGAAATTTTGCTAATATGTGCCAAGTCTTAAGATGGAGCATGCCACGTGCGGGAAAAATATTATTCATGATAGATTTTATTAATGATAAAATGTTTAATTGGATGAAAAGATAATTTGAATGTACTCATATTAAGATACTCAACAGGAAATAAGGTGCCCTCATGAAAATTTTTGAATGATTCTGTTAGTTTTTGTCTGTTTGCACGGGACAAAAGTATCATTTTCTGTGGAATAGTCCAGATGAAGAACGCAAATACAGTCGAAAAATTATCTCTATAGCGAATCTTCTCCAGGCTTTTTCGCTACATATTTAGTAGCTTTTTTCTCCTTATAACGAATTCTCACTAAAACGATTTTTTTCCCGTTCCTTGAAATTCGTAATAGAGTGTTTCGACTGTAGTTTTAAATGGGGGAAAATTTGAACTCCTGTGAACTCTCGAGTTCAACGCAATCCCGTTTGATGTACGCACAATTTGTGACATATTCGAGTGTGGCAATCAACAAAAAATTCTTAGAAATGTTGTGGCTTTCATGCGCCATCGCTTACGTTTCATTCTTTGTTGATTTCTCTCTGAAATTTTATATTCGAATATAATTGAAGCGGAATTGTATTCAGGATTTTAATGGTATTTCATTGGAACTACAGTAGAATCCGCATATGGCGACCTCGATTCGTTTTTAGCGATAAAAATGTAAGCTCAAGCTGGGATTCATATGTTCTACGGTCAGTATGATCAAGTTTTGCCGGTCCTCTTGAGGGCCGTTATATCCGAATTCCATTGTATTTTAGTTAAGACTTATCCTTTTCTCAAAAGTTAAGAGCGTTGACTTATCGATTTTCGGTTTCAAACTAAAATTTCAACCTTAATATTTCCTTAAAGAGAAGTCCAAAAATTGAAATTTACTTAAAGGCAAATGAAACTGTCCCATGGACGTATACGCAACGTCAATGAGGAGTACAGTGTGACGTTACGCATACGCTAATTAAGTTTGCTGAGCTAACTATCTGAGGCTGCACAGTTTACTCTAGCGGATTATACAAACTTATTCGGCAGCTTAATTGGCTTGCTAGTATAGGTTATGTAACTGTGGCTGGAGGTAATGAATGTTTTTGTTGAAGTTCGCTATAATGCTTTAATGTAGAGTTGTAAAATTTATGATGTTGACGTATTTATAATGCCGATATTTTGTTTTCTGAAGTTTATTAAGCCCATTTTATCAAAACAAATAACGAACTTAAAATTTGTACCTATACTCTTACAAAGTTTATTGAAAACAAGTAAGAAAGCCCAGCGTCCCGACATTATTGGTGCACTATGTTTTGCCTCTCCATTTGTCGGCGTGGCAGTGGGCGGGCCACATACATTTTTTTCTTACACCTTTCATTCGCCATGGTCAACCTATGTTGGGAATTTGAAGCTTCTACGCCTTTTACTTCACAAGTTACGATAAACCCTTATTTGTGGGCATGGCTCGAGGAGGACGGCGTCCATTTTTCCCCCAGGATATGTGCCTTTACGTAGTTTACCAGTACACCAAATATCAATGAAATGTGTTGAGTGGTTCGCAAGTTACAAGCATTTTACTGAAAACACATTAAATTCATTTGTGGGCGTGGCAGTGGGCGGATGTCTCCCATTTTTACTTAAGATCATACTCGAATCCCGATATAAGTAACTGTGTGCCAAATTTCGACTTGGTTGGTCCAGCCGTTTCGGAGGAGATCCGAACACAGACGGACGAGACGGACATGTCTAAATCGATTCAGTTTTTGATCCTGATCAAGAATATATATATATATATGTCTATATGTGCGGAGCTTACTTCTGGCTGTTACAAGATTCGCACAAAACTAATATACCCTGCTTACACTGGGTATAAAAATAACAGACTTGTAAAAATTATCCCTTCGCGAATGAGGTAAAAGTCGAAAAATAACAGTTGCCGTTCAACGCAACTACAAATGGAAATTGCCAAAGAATCGAAGAGCAGGATTGACCTATTGAAACTACCCTGCAGTAATGAAGAGTTCAAATTACCTAACATGTGTACCCTGAGGTTACACCTAGATTATGACTAGTCAAAATGTAGAGTGTTTTACACATGAGGATTGATTAGACCTTGAGTAGCAAAAAGTGAAATTGAAGAAATCTGGTTAAAAAATTACACCAACGTTTATAAATGAGACAATTGACATTTAATCCGAACCCACCGTGGTCTACTCATGGAGCAGGTAAATGTGGGAGTGGATATTCGTCAATGGATGCTCAATTAAAAGAAAAACAGTTTAAACCATTTCTTGGCAAATTAAAAGCGATAAGTCCCGGTCTTTTTGTGACTAGTTGGGGAGCAGTTTGAGAATAGCAAGAATTACTGCAGGGTTAATTCAATCGTGTTTCTTATTAAAAAACCGTACTACTAAATGTAATTTGCTTATGAGACTCAGCTTTAATAGAGAGAAATATCAACCATTAGCTGCTCGAAGCTAGTTTGGCTTCTTTGCACTTTTTTGTTTTTCTTCACGAATTCCACATTTAAATTAGAATTTTGATTCTTTCTCTCTCTCTCTCTCTCTCTCTCTCTCACTCTCTCACACACACTCTCTCTATCTTTCTATCTCTCTATCTTTCTATCTCTCTATCTTTCTATCTCTCCATCTTTCTATCTCTCTATCTTTCTATCTCTCCATCTTTCTATCTCTCTATCTTTCTATCTCTCTATCTTTCTATCTCTCTATCTTTCTATCTCTCTATCTTTCTATTGCTCTCTCTTTCTCTCTCTTTCTCTCTCTATCTCTTCTTTCTCTCTCTTTCTCTCTCTTTCTCTCTCTCTCTCTTTCTTTCTCTCCTCTCTTTCTCCTCTCTCTCTCTTTCTCTCTCTCTCTCTTCTCTCATCTCTTTCTCTCTTTCTCTCTTATTCTTCTCTCTCTATTTCTCTCTCTCTCTCTCTTCCTCTCTCTTCTCTTCTTCTCTCTCTTTCTTCTCTTTCTCTCTCTATCTATCTCTCTCTCTTTCTTCCTCTTCTATCTCTCTCTCTCTTTCTCTCTCTCTCTTTTCTCTCTCTCTCTCTCTTTCTCTCTCTTTCTATCTCTCTCTATCTTTCTCTCTCTATCTTCTCTCTCTTCTATTCTTTCTCTCTCTATCTTCTCTCTCTTTCTCTCTCTGCTCTCTTTCTCTCTCTGCTCTCTTTCTCTCTCTTGCTCTCTTTCTCTCTCTTGCTCTCTTTCTTCTCTCTCTCTTTCTTCTCTCTCTTTCCTCTCCTTTCTTCTTCTCTTCTCTCTCTTTTCTCTCTTTCTCTCTCTTTCTCTCTCTTTTCTCTCTCTTTCCTCTCTCTTTCTCTCTCTTTTCTTTCTTTCCTCTTTTCTCTCTCTTTCTCTCTTTTCCCTCTCTTTCTCTTCTCTCTCTCTTCTTTTCTCTCTTTCTCTCTTTCTCTCTCTCTCTCTCTCTCTCTCTCCCGCATCGTTTAACAAATGCTCAAATGCACTTGAGACGAACGCATTTATTTGACTTTATAATCAGTTCTGATTTGCAAGAGAATCAAGAGTTGATTAAAAAAAACAAAAAAACCATAAATGAATAAATCATTAAAACGAAGCAAAGTCTAGATTTCTGCATGTCGAATGCGGGCTTTGGTCCTCAAAGAAGTATTTTTCTTTTAGACTATCTTAAGTGTAAATTGAGAATATGGAAAAAATTCAAAAATAAACAGGTCGTTTTTTTTTTTTTTGTCATGCTTATTTTAAGATGCCAAAGCGTGCCTAAATTATTCGATCCGAAACTTCTCGCGAATGTTTATTCGAGTTCTAGACACATTTCCACGCTACGCCGATGGAATAATAAATAACCTTGTAACGAATTTCAGTACACAGCGATAAACATAAATTCATGCAGTTCTTCGAATACTAAAAGTGTCTGTGTGTGTGTATGTGTGTGTGTGTGCCCGAGCGTGTATTTTCCTGTGCAATAGGTGAATGAACAATCAATTCGCGCTAGAATGCATTTTGTGTGAGCGGACTGCAGTCGAACGCGAATAGAAGCATTCACAACCTGTCGTACAGAAATAATTACGTTTATTCGACACACTCCCCTGTAGGAATTTGAACTAGTGTCGTACTAGTACTTTACTAGTGCAAAAGCCACCAGTACTAGTTCTTTTCTATACCCCTGTCCATATAAAGTTCTGTCGAAAATCAGTATAACATCTGTACAGGAAAGCACTAGTACAGTATGCACCAGAATTATTCTAGTACTTTTCTATCCAATTGGGTAAACTTGCACCAGTTAAAAACTAGTGATGTTTATGGGAAAAATTTTACAGAATCGTGGATTTTTTTTCAGTACAAAATGGAAATAAATATTTATATTAAAAGAAAACCATTCGGTTGTGTATTTATTATCAATTTATAACGCCTCAATGAATGAATGCGATTATTCCACTGATCACTAGTACAGTTATGGTGCAAACTTACCCACACATTGCACTAGTTCTTTTAGTACTGGTAAAAGTACTAGTTCTTTTAGGCAAATTGCTGAACAGCTTTCTACAGGGTCATAAGCGTTCACGTTTTTGTAAGTTGGTATGGGTGTGTTGTATGTAAAGACATGTCCCAGCGGGAACTGTCCTCTTGACATCATCGATGAAGTTGGGGTGACTTTGGAGCCGGAATGCATGCGATTTCATGGGGCATTTTGCATGACATTTGTGCAGGATTTGGACAGTGAATTCACCGGTGACATGTCATCGTGGGATTAGAAAATTTCACTGGTGACTCCTAGCAGGACATGTCATGCTAGGGGGTGCGATGGCGAAAAAAGCATTTGAGAGCAGCACATTCTCTTATCTCTCGAAATGTCAATTTATAGAAATTTCGCAAATTTTCAAAAATCTATTTAAAAAAATGTTTGTTCATCTCAGACCGGGATCGAGCACGCGATTCTCGGATTCTGAGTCGAGCACTCATCCTCTACGGCACTTCATGCTATCCCTCAACTGACGCTAAATCCTTTTTTAAATTTCAGTAGCCAATGAGATTAAAGAACATGAACAGCATCCCTCCACCATAACATGTTCACCAATTTGGCATGCATGACAATGTCACCTAAATGTCATCGATGATATAACTGATGACTTTGTCATGCAGGAGATAATTTCCCGCTGGGGCATTAAAATGCAAGCACATGCACAGACATGAAGGCATATTTTTATTCTAACTCTATACACTCTGTCAGCTGGCTCGTCTGCCAGCGAGCTGCTGTCAATCGCCAATTTACCTACCGGCGTTCGACAAAGATCGCATGCAAACTCAATTGCTGTTGAAACGATTAAAGTTTTTTATACTTTTATTTTTTTCATATTTTTTTTATTATTATTATTTGTAAACAATTGCGAACTCGGGCGATTACAAACTAATGCAATGTATTTTAAGTTTTAAGACGAACTGCCATACATATTTGCATGCCCATCATCAGATGCTCGATAGACGTGTGTTTGTGTGTGTTCAATGCTGTAGTGGTACACCGAAAAAAATCCGTAGGTAATATTGAAGAAATGGGCTGCGTTATTGAAGAAACGGCAGTAAAAATAGAGCTAACTAAAAAAAGCAATCAATATGAATAAAGACGATATTCAATATGAAGAATTTCAAATGAGGAAAAAAAATTCGTTATATTGAAGAAATATCTTCATATCTACGAAATTATTTTAGTCAAATTTCTTCAAGTATATTATCCTGCTTCGTTATATTGAAGAAATTTCTTCATATCTACGAAAATAATAATTGATATTGAATAAATTTCTTCAATATTACGAACGATTTTCTTCAATATGAAGAAATTTATTGAAATACGCAACCCTGCTTCGTTATATTGAAGAAATTTCTTCATATCTACGAAAATAGTTATTGATATTGAATAAATTTCTTCAATATTACGAACGATTTTCTTCAATATGAAGAAATTTATTGAAATACGCAACCCTGCTTCGTTATATTGAAGAAATTTCTTCGTATTTATATATTTCAAAATTTCATCATATGTATTAACTGTTGTGAGTCCCGTCTGTCTCACATCTGCTATTTTTATAGACAAGAAAATCATCCAAATATCAAACACACAAAACAGTATATTAACTTTCTCATTGCAAGCAAAAATGATTGACTAAATAAAGACTCGCGATAAGAATTAAAAAACAATTTTATGTATATATGATTGTGTGGTTAAAAGGACGAAAATTATATAATATTATGAAAGTACTTAAACAAATTTTTCAAAATAATGCAGCATTTTCCCTAAAAATATACTTTAAACCAAACTTTCAAGTCAAAGTAAATTACATCGAAATTAATTTTAATATTATTTTTATTTATTATTGCGTTTCTTATAATGCCTCCAAAGATCAATATTATATATAGATACATATTTTCTGTACTATATTTTACAATTATATTCCAAAATTAAGCATTAAAAAGTTAGATATTGTGCTGAGTTTTTGTTTTCAGCGTATCAACTTCCAGTGTCACCGGATGCAGTACGAAATATGAACCTCACTCATATTCAGAAGCGTCTCCCCGTCAATGTGGCACTTTAAAAAATTTTAGTTTATTAAAAACGGAACACTTCGCAAAATACATATGACTTAATACACACCTATCAGATTTTCTGCGATTTTGAACGCGAGCAATATTTTCTTTCAATTTTCAAATTAAACACAATTTCTGTGCTTCCATAAAAAACGCGTCTTCACTTCATGGACGAACTTTGCTTATGGCACTGAATCTTCTGCCTTAAGACTCATCAACCCCAAGAACTTCTTAAAAATATTCACTTTTTCGTAATATTGAAGAAATTCTTCATATCTCAAGAATTACATTAGTCATATTAAAGAAATTTCTTTATTTATACGAAATAAATTCGTTATATTTAATATATAAATTAATTTTAAGACAATTTCTTCGTCATATTGAAAAAATTTCTTCATATTTACGAAATTAATTTCTTTATATTCACGAATACGTTTTGTTATATTAACGAAATTTCTTCATATCAACAAACAAATTACGTCATTATGAAGAAATTTCTTCATTTATACGAAAATTCTAAATTTTAAATTGTCCTACGAAAGCTTTTGTCATATGTAAGAAAATTTCTTCAGTGTGAAGAAATGTTTTCGTACCTATGAAGAAATTTTGTTATATTGATTAAACTATTTAACTCATATTGAAGAATTTTTTTTCGTTCCATTCACAAAATTTCTTCAATATAACAAATATTTTCGTCAGCATGAAGAAAATTCGTTATATTGACTAAAATTCGTATTCAAATATTTACGAAAATTTTTATTCAATATTACTGCCGATATTTCTTTCAGTGTAGTAAGTAGATTCACATAGACGAAATAATGCTATGCCTACATGATGGCAGCCTTGACCGGAAACACGAAAGAGATTTTTTTTTTTTTTGCTTGAGTACGTAGCGGAATGAGTTCGAGTTATGTGAGTAGGTGTTGAATTCTAGTTGTAGTCGGATCTAATGAACATGTCGAGGAATTACTTAAGTTAGAGGCTGTTGTACTAATATGAAGTTAGCCAGCTGTTGAATTCATTCTATTGAAGCGCTGATTATTATTTGAGCATATATTCAAAGTTTTATTTGGACTTTAACAATTATCAAAACCGTTCTTTGCACACTCGAATGGCAATTAGACACATTACCACGGACGGGACAAGAACGTTACTTTGCCTGGAAATACCCATATTCTATATTATAATACCCTATTAATTACATGTGTACAAGAAAATTGGTCAGGGAGATCTTTATGGGACCTCATGGAACCAAGTTTTTGATTTAACTAGATTTCAAAATTGAATTTTTGTGAATTTCGGCCTGCTTTTCAGACATTCAGGGGAATATTTCTCCAAAAAACTGCCAACAGGGATTGATAGATCGTCTTTACAGAACGAGCGTGTGAAATCAGAGAGTTTAAATATACAATACTCTTTAAGCATTAGTGAAAAGTATTTTTTAAAGAAAATTCAAGAATCTTCAGTTAATGATGACGATATATTCGGTGCATTATGCCTCATATTGTGTAAAAATTTCATATCAATACTTAGTATACTCCCTTTATGGGAAGAGAGTAATGTCTTCTTTTTTTATCAAAATGCAAGTGAATTGAAAACTTTAGCCCAAAATCCAATAGTGCGACAGCCCGAGACGAGACGCACACAAATTTCAAAACATTCAATTATATGGCTCACGCTCCAATGTATCGCACTGCGTGTCCTCGTAGCGAGAAAAGCTTAAAAAATTTAATATTTCTCATTGCGCGGCAATCTGATAGGTTAATGATGTAGCTATTTTTTGAGTAATCGCTATTGGGTACATGTTTAAACTAATAAAACAAAATCTGTTCACTGTTCCGTCAAAAAGAGCTTTCAAAATATTTCGCGAGTTTTGGTTCATTTTGGAAATTTTTAATTAAAATTTTAGCTCAAATGATAAAAGCTAGTACACAACGGTAGAGGAATTTGACATTCCATACAAATATGTATGGGACAAAATTATAGCTCAAATTAATTCCATCTGCCAGTACACAAGAGTGAAAAAAAAATAGTGAAGGAATTCACGACGTTGCATTTAATTTAAAAATTGTCAATTGTCAACAGATGGCGCTTCGGCATTTATTGGACGAGTTTAATAAATAGCGAAGGAATTTTGACATTAGCATCTGAATCCATCGGGAAATTATGGTGAACGGTTATGCTGAGTTCGAATATTAAAATATTTTTGCTTCAAACAGCTTATGTATTTGTATTCAAATATACCGCCCTATGGTGTCTGTCAATCTGACCTTCCTTCGCTAACTTTAATGTAACTAACTTTAATGTAAAAATTTTATGAGTACTCGGTACTCGTTAGTTTGGTACTTGGTTCAAATATTGCATTACTAGAAGCGAAATTATGCTATCATCTGCGTGACACAAAACTCTCATTGAAATGCGTCACGCAAAAAATTTTCGTGACGTCGCGCAGTCTCGCATCGGGCTCTCGCAATATTGTATTTTGGGCTTTTAAACGCCTTTTCATCAAAATCGATTTTTTTGAGATATGACATTCTTGAAGTAAATGAGCGATATAATCTCTTCCTTCAATTTCCTACAAAGAAAATAAAAAAGGAAATATAAATTTTAAACTCTTCAGATGTCAGAATGCTTTAAAAAAAAGTGTCATGCAAAGATAAAAATTTTTCAAATTAATATTTCAGAACTTTAAGAGACAATTCGATCGATGTTTAAAACTTTGTCTTTGACTCCCCTTCACCGTTTCTTTGCTGTCTTATTGGCTTTCAAATATGATACTCGCTGTCAAATAGCCAAACGCCTGACGATAATGTCTGCTTCATTCCAATTGCTATTGCCGTTTTGACGATGCAGACTATTTTTGCCCCCCCCAAATAAAAAGTAAGGAAACAAACTTAAAACACACACGTACAGACACAGACACATATACATACACACTCGAAAAGTTTACATTCCATGGGATTTACGACCGTTTCGCATCGTAGATAAGATAAGCTAAGCCCTTGCTGTAAGTTAAATAGATAGAAAATTTAATTTTCAAGTGGCAAACTAAAGATACCGACAAAATCGCACACACAAACCATCGGTGCACAGCGGTACACATCGTCGTATGGGAAATATTGGGATTATTGTGCAAGCGTAATCATACGTACGTAGGTATGTGTTGCTTGTCTCTTATGTTAGCGTCTGAAAGTTTTCCGACTAATCTAATCACAAATAAATAGAAGATATCGAATGCAAGGAATTATTAAATGAACTTTCACAACTCAAGGGGAGGACCGAGCGATGAAAATGAAATTAAATTTCCAAGTTAAGATGGAGCAAAACGGAAACTAGAGGAAAAAAGAGAAACAGGAATCGCATTTCGAGATTTGCGAGAGAACACCTTCGCAAGGACATGCCATTCAAATCGCTCAGTACCGAATTTCAATTTCCATTTTATTTCTATTTCGATTCTTTGTTCGTTTTGTTTGCAGTTATTGATTTCCTTTGTTGCTTTTTTCGGCGCTATTTTTTAATATTTTTTTTTTTGGTTTTTTGTTTTTGTTCCTCTGCTTCTCGATTTCAGTCATTTTTCGTAAAACAGCTGCAGTAAGTGGAAAGCGAAAAATAACTTGATGGGGTATAAAGTATGCAAGAAAATCAATTTCGTCTCAGTTACAACGAGATTGAGATTGCCTCGTATCTTTGGTTTTATTTTTGTATATATGTATGAATATATATAAGTATATGTATATTTTTTTGTTCGGTATCTATCATCAGCGCAACTTAATGCTTCGAAAAAGCTGTCAAAATCCGGATGTGCTTCTTAAAAAGGGTTCGGTCCTTTCTATTTTTATTTGCTCTTATCGTTTTTGCTCGTCTTAAAATCGAAAAACATTCGCTTTCAATGTTGCAGCTTTTGAATTTTCTTCTTTTCTTTTTTTTTCAAAACTGATTGTGTTGTACAGCGACAGCGCGTCGTTAATAGCCGTTTTTATGTTCACAGAGAAAGAGAGAAAAACGAAGAAAAAATAAAAAACAATAATCTGACGACGCTATTTGCATGTTAACCCGTGGTGTATCAATTCATATTTGGGGTGCTAAACTTTTAAAAAATTGTCCTTCAAAAGATCATACATCTATGAGGGAATATCGATAGCGCAAGAGACAAGAAATGGAAATTCAAACGATAACACTGTGCTCGAATTTGGTACTTTTTTTTACCGACCACATGGAGCAAATCTTGTAAACATAATTGGGAGGCGCTGAATTCAGTCCCATCAAACGTTTTTCTAGATTGGCTCTAGTTTTTAAGATATCGCGGTTTCAAAATTATTTAAAAACTTGAAGCATACTTTTAGGAGAAGTGAAACTGTTGACATTCGATTTTTTTAAAATATAACATTTTTTTTTTTTATATTTCCGATTTTTTTTTTGAGTGATTGGCTGGCATATGAGAACTTTTTTCTTAAATTATTCCCATATTTGTACACCTTTTTTTTTAACCTGCGACAGGAATCGATCCCCAGCCCTTTAGATTGCTATGCAAATATGTTGCCCGCTACGCCGCACACAGATTCAAATTCATCATACTTATTTAGACGTCAATCTCCTTTTTTAAGGTGACATTTTTCGCTCTGTATGCATTACCTTTTTCGTCAAAGGCTGCGTGCACACTGGATCAAACAAAACGTTTTCGTTTCGTAAGTCAAGAAGGACAGTTTTCTTAAAAATAAATAAAGGACAATTCCACAGAAAATGATACTTTTGTCCCGTACTAACAGACAAAAACTAATATAAGTACTAAACAGAGAAAAAAAATCAACCAGAAAACTGGTTAAATCAAAAGGAAAACATACAAAACGGCTTCAACAAGGAATATTTTAATTTCAACAATTTTTCTTCTTGGAAAAAAAAAAAGATTTTTCCCTTTGAATCAACTATGTTTTCAGGTTGAATTGACATGATAATTTTCAAAAATGGGTTTAAATTTAAATTGTTGAACTAACCACGGACATAATTGAAATTACAAGATAGTTTTTAAAATAAAAAAAATTTTCTAAAATACCTATAAATGAAGAAATGTCAAAACAAATTTAATTAACGTTCAAAGCAAATGGCCACAGAGCCCTCTGCTGAAGATAACCTCAAAAATAGCCATCGGATGAAATTCATCCGATTTTGTCACTCCGTTGTCGTGACTGCTTTCGTAATGCTTAAAAAGTTCTAAGATGAATGAATGTCATATATACAGGGTGTCCCGAAAACTTTTGTAAAAAATCAAACCATCGATAGGTCGAGTCAAGAGAAACATTTTTTGTTTTCAGACAAAACTCTCTTAGTGGTAACGCTTAGGAGCTGTAGGACTTAAAAAAAAAAAATAGATTTTTGTATGAAATTTTAAGTATACTTTCATTTTAAACAAACATTTTTTTTAACGCAAAAATTTCATACAAAGATAAGCTTTTTTGAAGTGCTACAGCTCGTAAACGGTAGCACTAAGAGAGTTTTGTCTGAAAACAAAAAATATTTCTCTTGACTCGACCTATCGATGGTTTGATTTTTTACAAAAGTTTTCGGGGCACCCTGTATATATATCATATTTTATAAAACAAATGAGAATTATACCGAACGAAAAGAAATGTAAGTAAACATATTTCCTTTTAAATCAACCAATAATTTTGTTGGCTCAACAATTTTTCTTTTGAAATTTTTGCTCTACTCGATAATCAAAAGGACTGTGAATAACAATGCGCCCTTTTAAAAAAATCATCGTAAAGTTCGATCAGTGTATGTAGTGGGATTCAAGCAGGTGTGCAATTTTTGCACCCTCGCAAATTTTGCGTTTGTGCAAAAATGTTTGTATGACAAAAAAAAAAAAAAATTCCGCGGCCGGGCAAATATTGCACATCGATTTTGATGGGCAAAATTTGCGCCATATTTTCGCACAAGTTTTACACTCGTTCTTCGCAGGGTCGTTCATACAAAATGGCAAAATTTGCTGGTGCAAAATTTTCACACTTCAATTTCCACAGCTGCTTGAATACCACAACTCAAACAGTTTCGAAATGGCGCCTTATATCCTGTTGAGTATCTTAATATGAGTAGATTAAAATACACTTTTCATCCAATTCAACATTTAATCACAAAAAAAAAACAATGAATTTTGTTTCTCCCGTACGTGGAATGCTTCTAAAACTCAATGTACTTTAAACCGACGAATGTTCTGAAAACCGTTTGTTTCGGTTTCGCTTCATTTTGTTTGTTCCTGTGTGCACGCAGCCAAAAGAATATGCCAGTCATATTTAATAACTAAATGTATGAATTGCAATACATAACACACATCAGTGGAGAATCCCTCGAGCCTTGTACATGCTGTACATACCTACATAGCAGTTTTGAATTGCTTTGTATGAAATCCCTGAATGTTGGACATGAGGTAACCGGCCTTAAGTTAGACTGTAGATATTCGCTAACACAATTTTCCAACTTCCGTAGCAGTAACAGAGTTCACAGAATTTTCTAATTGAAAAGCTCAGAACGGATTAAGGACGATTTCAATGGAGGCCTTTACGTTTGAGGAAATTGAAACTTTGGTTGATTAAAAAAAATTTTTTTTCATACAAACGTATTGATGAAGTTTTGGTCAATTCATTTGAATCGTTAGGCCAGAATAAGGGTGTTATATGCAAGCGAGTCTGACAATACATTATCCTGACACCCATAAATAAATAACTATGTATATTTGTTTGGATATTTCTTTTCGGAAAACAGTCCTGAAGGCCACATCCACGTCCGCCAAGACCAATTATTCAAGAGATCTTCATGAGTACTCATGTATAAAAGAATCCCAAATGCCGTCTTCTGTTCAATTCGTATTTATAGGACCTCTCTTTTTTGCCCCCTATCAAAATCATCTTTTCTTAACAACAAAAATTACTTTCGAAAAAGCACAAATCTCAGTAAATGATCTTAAAAATTTAATACCCTGGAGTGGTTTGCGAAACTTATATAAGAGATCCCAGTACATGAGGTTGCCTTCAAATAGGACCGATTTTTGTTGATAGAGGACATAACCTTATTTGATATTTTTCTGTTGAATTTCCATTTGAATTTTGGCCGTAAAAGATCAAATTCGACGAAAACCCACCGCCCATCTTTTCGCTTTATAGAAATTGCCTCGGCAAATCTGTATACCGAATTTCATCAAGATAAGCTCAATGGATGCTCGATATAATATGGTTTCCAGACTATTGCGTTAAACTGAATTTAGTACCTTAAGTAGACTTTAGTAGTGAGTTTAAACTGAGTTTAGGGTCTTTAAACTCAGAAATAAACTCATGAGTTTAGGCATTCGTTGCTGCAACCCTTACCTTTTACTCCCTTTTTTTCAACCTTGAACGTTGAAGTCAGCTGTTTGTATTTTGATTTGAAATTACCCAGCAAGCAAATTTCGGAGCGTTCCGAATTATACGTCTGAAAAGAGCCTAATGTAAGAGCGTTTTATGAGTAAAAACACAAAATGGAGCGTTTTCGGAGCATCCGGAAATCCTCTTTAAGCACGGGCTCAGAAAAATCATCATTAGGAGGGTGAAAGCAATTTTATCTCTGTCCGAAAAGAGTATCCGAAAGCGCTCATATTGCTTGCTGGGTAATATTCAAAAGCGTGTTTTGACTGCTGGATAGAATTGCAGCATGTTGAATGTTGTTCAAAATTGATGTTAGCAAGCTAATTATTAACACCATTCCAGTTGCTTTCATTTTTTGTAATTTGTGACGTCTCAACAATAACATGCATTTTTTTCTGCTCATTTTCCATTTTGCAGCTTTTGAATAACACAAATGCTCCAGACTGTGAAAAGTTGTTCGAAAATCAATCCAAAACAAAAAACAGCTGTTTGAAGTCGTAAATTCAGAAACGGACAGTCTGAAAGGGTTTTTGATAAATTCAACTTAAGGAGCTAAATTCAGATTTTAAGTTGACAGTCTGGAAGTTATATAAGAATAGTATCCGTTTTTGCCGCTGTCGCTACGCAACGAAACCCTGACAGCGGCGAAAAAATGGGAAAAAGGAGGGCAGCACTTCAAACTCAGCTGATCGGGCTTTTTTCCCGTAATGCTTGATTGGCAACACCAGTAAGTTAGAACTTCGCTGCTTTTTGGTTCCAGCAGTCGATCGAACAACGCGATTCGTATCCGCGAGTGTTAAGTTGCCTTTCGTTCGAGAGTGTTAAAGGCCTTTCGTTTTCTTTTTTTTTATCTCGAGTGAACCATTTCGAATCACGAGTGTCCGTTTTCACCAAATAAATCGTCACAACATCCTAGAGGAAGCCCAGATCGATTGTCAACGGCAGCAGCGACGTCAACAGCGCAGCGTCAGTCCAAGGTACGTGGTTGATTCCTTTTTTGGTTATCTTGAAACGATTTCCCTTTGCCCCATTGTGTGGTCCAAGACCCCAAGACCATCCAGATCTGTGTGGCACAAACAAACAGATTGACGGATATGGCTGAATCAATGCTTGTGGTGACACACGTACGCACAACCACAAAACACTCTCGACTTTTTAAGGTAAAACAAAAAGGGCACCAAATTTTCTTCTTGCCCAAGTAGAATTTTATTCTATTCTATAATTTAAATTGTTTTCTTATTTGGTTTCGGTTTTCCATCTCGATTAATTAGGCTTTGTAAGATCTTTCAAAGCATCTTAAGTCCAGTTAAGCCGCTCTCATCTAAAAGAAACAAAAATTTTCTTGGGAACAAGAAGAAAAGTCTTCATTGCAAAGCATTGCCGTCGCACGTTTTCGGTCCGGTCGCATTGCAAAAGTGATTCTTTTATTTTTTCTTCATCTTTTTGATAAAACGTGCACGCGCAATAGTTTATAACCAGTCCAGGTGAACGCAGCCAAAATGAGTTGCAATAAAACTTGTCAAAAGCATTACTAAACTTTAGGCCTAATTTGGTTTATTGCAAGTTTTGTTGTCGTGTTGATTTTTTAAACGGAATGTCGTTAAATTTTGTCGCTGGATTTCTTATTTTTTTTTTTTTTTTATCTGTGTGGCAGCAATCAATTGTGAGCGCAGCCATTTCCGATGTAAAGGCATTACTGGTTTTCGAAAGACACAGATTTATATTTGATGGCTGATAAAATCATGTATTTTCAGATCATTAGTTCATTTTTAATTCGATATATTATTTTCTTTTCTTTTCGTTTTTTTTCAACTGAATTTCATCCGGCGAAAAGACGAAGAGGAACGGGTCGGCAAATTAATGAAATCAAAGGAAAAATTTTTCCTACACCTACATGTATCCGACCGTTACCGATAAAAATTCTACTGCTAGAAATGGAAAACAATGAAAAATTATGAAAAAAAAGAGCTTAGTTTTTAAAAGCAAACACTTAAAAGAGGATTTATAAAGAGGAGCTTTTGTCGGCTTAAACCAGATCAGAAAGAAATAATTTAATAACAAGTGGTTTGTTTTCCTCGCTATTTGCTTGAACCCAATTAAACGTGGGTGGTCTCAATTGAGGATGATTTTTTTTTTTACCCTTGTAAAGAATGAAAGCTTATGTGTTTGAATGCCATTGAAAAAATTATAAAATTATTCGCTGGGGTCTGATGAGATAATGAAAACTCTGAGGAAGATAACTGCCATGAATGCAAGAGTCTATGGAAGGAAATTAAGAAGGAAAAAATCGTTGCTTTCATGGGGAGCTTGTTAGGTTTTCAAGCTGTTTTTCATTTATTTCATTTTCTCTTCTTAAACATTATAAAACTGTATATTATTTATTTCTTTTTATACCCATCGTAAGCAGGGTATATTAGTTTGTGAGGATCTTGTAACAGCTACAACTAAGCTCCGTAGATATAGACAATTATAAAATTTCTTGATCAGGACCGAAAACTGAATCGGTTTAAACATGTTAGTCTGTCGGTCCGCCCATCTGTAGTCGAATCTCCTTCCAAACGTCTGGAGTAATCGTGTCAAAATTTTGGTTTACGTGTATATCGGGCCCCGAATACGATTCTAAGTGATAACGGGCGATATCCAGCCAAAAATGGAGATTTGTCGTAACTTCCGAAGTAAAAGGCATAACTCGAATCATTGGTGGACCAAGACGAATGAAAGGTGTAGGAGAAAAATTGATATGTTGATTTTGTGTAACATGCGTACGGAAAGGCAAACATTGTGCCTCAATATTGCTCGAACGCCGGGTATATCAAAGTCTTTAGCTTTCGTACTTGTTTCTATACCCGGCACACTCTGTGTCTTGTGTGTAACACCCAGACCCAGTTGAGATAGACAAAGTATGCACAGAAATGATCAATGTCACCAGCACATCCGATTTAGCCATATCCATCTGTCTATCTGTCTGTTTGTATACAGTTTTCGTATGGAAGGAGTTGAGATATCTTGACGAATTTTGGTATGCGTGCTCACGGGGACCTGAGTAGGGTTTGTTACGAAATTCACAAAAACTGCCCGAAAATCGGACTTTTTCCAAATATTAACAAAAATCGAAATACGCGGACCCAAATCTCCAGAATACCTTGTCTTAATGGTAGTTTTCTTGGGGCCAGTTTAAAAAAAATCTTCCAACACATATTTATGTGGCAGGTATAGTATTGTTAAACTCGCCTGAACATAACACGTCTGACTATAACACAAAATACCGCTAAGAGTTCTCTTATTTTTTAATTAAATCATCACGTACGTGTGAAGACATGAACGATGGGGTATACATATAACTATGTAAATCCAATCGCTGAACAGGACTGATCGTTTAGGCCAATACTCAGGCCCTTTTAAGGCTTAAATATTTAGAAACGATTTGGGCAAATATTTTATTTAGCTTCCCATAGAAGAACGCCTAACCAAAACGAGAAGCAAAACACATCGAAGCTAGTTAATCGAATAAGTTATTGCCCTTGAAAGAGCTTATTATAACAAATTCCAGCAATTATAACACTCCAAAGTCTTATTTGCAGTTGGATTTTCAAGAAGACAAACAAAAGAAAAACGGTTTATTATTATTATTAGTTTTTTTTTTTTGTTTCTTGTTTTTTGTTTTATTTGTGTTTTTTTTTTTTTTTTTTTCGAAAACATTTGAAATCGTTGGCAATGATTCGCCAAATTTCAATATGCCCACGCAATTTCGTTTCCTAATTCAGATAGATATCTATGTCCTTTATATGTATGGGGTGTATGTATTGTACCTATTTATCGTTTTCGAACTTTTTCGATTTCCTTGGCATGTCTTCCAGCTCCCCCTCCCGCTCCCCCTCCCACTAGTGTCAACGTGAGGACGCATAACCTTCAAGGCTTAATGGCACATCACTTCCCACACACAAATTTTGATTCAGTTTATTTGGTGTTCGTCTTCGTGGCCTTCTTCTTCGTCTTTTTGGTCTTCCTCATTGTCTTCTTTGTATTCTCAATGTAAAACTAGTCTTTGCTTCCCTTGTCATATTGGCTGCCATACTAAGAGTTTTTGGCGGCAAATTGCCAAGTTCAAGGCCAGTCATATAAGCTTTTTTTTTTATGGATATTACATAAATCTGCGCTCCATTTATCTGTGCGCTGCGTGCGTATTGTGTGTGGCTCCAGTCGAAAGCTACGCATCTCATTTTGATATATGTGTCGCCGAAGGATGCTTTGTGCTGACTCGCAGAAATGCTACATACATACATATACTGTACAAGGATCTACAAGCTCAATGGCTTCGCTCATTTCAAAATGTAAATATCGAAGGCGTCACTTGAAAGTTTCGAAAACGGACTCCTCCGGTATGACGTCGCTGACATCTTTGTTGTTTGCAGAATTTGCAAAACTTACGAGTTCTTTTCAATTTTGTTTTCAGTTTTTCTTTCAGTTCTTTTTTTTTTTTGAATGTCTTTTGTTTTTACGTCTCAGAAAAATGTACGTCAATTTAATGGAAACGTTCGCTAACGTCATTCCACATACAAACCTAAAAGCGTCATTGGCGAACCCTTCGTTTCATACCCAGCTTCAGTAGGGTATATTGGTTTTGCGAGGATCTTGTAACTGCTGAAAGCAACCTCGATAGAGTGCAGCAATATACAGTGTGCTCTCTCTTAAGCGGACAGCTACGAGACTGAAAAATATGCCCGTTTAACAGAGGCGTCTACTTAAGAGCAAACTATTTGAGAAGCAGGAATACTAGAGCATTCCCAAAAAGTTTCCGTTCAAGAGGGATGTCCGCTGAAGAAGAGTGTTCGCAAGGAGAGAGTACACTGTATTCACTGAACAGTCTCGAAAATTCGAACAGTCAAGGCCCTATCTCAAAGTGGCTCCGTAGGTTTGCTCTTAGCTCAAGAAATCCATGTTAAAAATTAAGAAGACCGGGATCGGGATCACGCACTCATTTATGGAGTAGAAATTTCAGACCTCGAAAGATGCAATGAAGTGAAAATAAATATGGAAACGTATATTGCCACGCCCACAAAGCAACAAAAATCATATTTCGAAAAAATATGTGAGTGAGGTAGGCGAGTGAAACATTACTATGGACAAGTTCCGCCAATGCCCAGACAGTCAGTCCTCAAAAAATTCATTTCAAATAAGTTTCAAAGAATGGTTAAATAAGGATTTTCAGTTGACCAGTAAGATTAAAATGCAGCTGCGATAGATCGTATTGCTTTGCCATGCCTAATTTTAATAATTTCCCTAAGCTGGACTGCAGAAATCAAAGAAAATTTTCAAAAGATTCGTTAGTTACTTGTACGAAAGTCGGAATGGACCGACCTTAGGTTCCTTGCCAGTTTTCCATTGCATTCGACTTTTTTGCTATTCGAATTTCAGTTTCATTTCGCTTCTCTGGCAATCATTTCGTACGTGAGTTGTTTGAAAAACAAAGAAAGCTTTTGACAGTATTTTTAATTTTTCCGAGAAAAACTTTCTTCAGAAATTGTTCTTTTGTGAAGAGTTTCGACTTAAGTCGAACAACGCAGATCAATGTTGAAGCGAACTCGAACTAGATTTTTTGTCCTTCAGATATCCTTACTGTTTCTTTTACCTACATACATATAACTATGCCCGTCAGCACTCCTTCAAAAAACAAAAATATAAAGCAATAAAATAATAATAATAAAAAAAAAAACATTTCATCTGATGGAAATTAATAATAATTTCGAGAAAAGGAAAAGAAGAATGATGCTAACGAGCAAGTGATCGCCCGGGGCAATGATTTCGTATCGAAAATATTATCACTTGAAATTTCTTTTCATTTAAAACGCATGAAATGAAAAAAATTTTAATTGCATTTTGTGAATAATTGCAAGGAATGTGCAGCAAAGAGAACATTAAGATGTATTTGTCAAAGGTAAATTGAGTAAATTGAGAAGCCTTAAGAGAACTCTTATTTTTATAAGGTCAAAGGATTTAACCTACTGCCATGAAAAATGCTTTTGCCCATGAAGGAGCCTGTGAGACTGTAACAAAATATTGACAGTATAGGTATAGGGTGTATGAAAAATTGATTTCAGTAAGTTGAATCGCAAAACTTTGACATGCAGTCAAGTCTGAATAGTGTGAACACCGGATAGCGTGCACACCTTTTTTGAAATTCGGAATAGTTTAGAAGATTGTATAGCCTTCTTTGTCGAGCAATGTCTGCTATGAGATCTGCAAGGTCTAAAATGAATCATTTTTGCGTTAACTTCAAACTTCAGACGGATTTATCTTGAAACCAATTTTTTGAGCTGGCAGCCAAAATTTCTCCAGTTCAACTCGATCGATTTTAATGAAATAAAGTGGATTCGGATCCGAATTTTCCCCAATATGGTCGGACCCTCAATCATAATTTTAACAACATTTTTTATATTTTTTTTTTTTTTACATTGAACTACAAAAAAATATATCCGAAACCGATGGGTTATTTTTCAATGGCCGCAATTTTGTAAAAAAAAAAATCGCAAAATTATTTTCGAGGTTCCGGCCATAATGATATCTATACTGATTATAACCCCGTTTTTCAAACAACCTGGAGACGAGAAATCGTGGCCGCCAGCATTATACCTTGTTTTTTTAAGTCTCCAATTTGACGGCTAAGAACTTTTTGAACTGCCCTCACATTAAAAATAATCATTTCTGTACTAATTTTCATTGAATCTGAACACAGGGAAAAAATTTTTAAAAGCTCTTTTCGTTTTCTGTCAGGAATTTAAAATAAAAATGGTCCAAAAACAGCCTCGCGAAGGAGACAGCCCCTTTTTAATACCAACATACCAAGCTGAATACTTTTAAAAGTACATGCCCAATAAGCACAACGATTTCGAATCGAAATCGAATCGTATTTTTGTTTATTGTGTATTGGTATTTTATTCATAATTGACCTAAACGGAAATTGATTCATAGAATCCCCAGACAATTTAACTTTGAGGTAGTTGCTGATTGCTTCAATATAGAAATCATCATACCTCTGATATTTTTCGTAGTTACGAGCTGGTGCAAGGCTACTAAGCCCAAACGTCTGAACATAAAGAGCAATTGAATTGCCTATTCAACCGCATAAAAAACAAGAAAAAACAAGAACTGCTTTTTATACCCGACACACTCTGTGAGGGTATATTGCGTTTGGGCATAGAAATGATCAGCGTCATCAGGACATTCGATTTAGCTATGTCCATCTGTCTATCCGTCTGTTTGTATACAGTTTTCGTATGGAAGGAGTTGAGATATCTTGACGAAATTTGGTATGGGTACTCAAGGGGACATCAGTAAGAACATGTTCGAGAATGGACCCGATTGCATCATTTTTACTAGGGTCTAGGGTACTAGGGTCTGCCACAAAAATCTAAAAACTGTCCCAAAATCGGACTTTTTTGAAATATTTGAATCAAATTTCGAACTTGAGCATATATTTAAGCCTCCAAGGAGATTCAAAAAAAAAAAAATATACAAGTGGGCAGGGAAAAGGGGCGGTTTTCGGTATATGGAGCCTTAATGGCCTTAAAAATCTTTAGAATATTCTTTTTAAAGGGTCCTGCGTGTTTTGAAAGTTATTTTACCATGGGTGTCTGTGTCGGGTATATTATTTTCAGGCTCGCCTTACTATAACACCCTTAATTGTTCACTCCTCCTCTTGTTTTGTGAAGTACTTATTCGTAGAATGAAAAGTTTTTTCATTGAAAACATTTGAAAACTTTAAATCGTGTTTAATTGCATAAAAGGATGGACGCACTTAATTCAAATCGACTGATGAAAGCGCAAATTGTTGCTCTTTTCTCAGGACAAAAACTGCGAAAAAAGTAAATAAATAAAATTGCAATAATTGAAAACTTTCTGAACACACATTTCTCTGCAGGTGGAGTTAATTAAATAAGCGATAGCAATGAAATTGTAGCACCATGAAAAAGTAATTATTTTCTCTGAAACAATTTTCGATCGCAGAAAAAAGAAGAAAAAAATTGTTTTTTATTTCGCTTAAAATATTTTGCTATAAATTTTGATTGCACGCGAATTGAAGTTTCCCTAATTGAATAATTTTGTATTCTTTTTAAATTTATTTTTATTTATCAAGCAAGGATGAATTTGTGGGAGTCACAATATGAACTTAAGCTTAAGCTTAAAAGAACTTAATTGTATTGTATGTATTTAAAACCTGCGTAAGTCAGAGGCTTGCATGCCGAGCGCACGATGAGCGAATTGTCTAAAGGCTCGCATTCATTATTTTCAATCATGGCACAGACGTGACCGCAACATAACGATTTGCTGCTAAATTTATATTTAATCCTTGAAGCACTCGACAGACGGCAGTGAGTTTGTCTTTCCACACATTTTGCCCTGTCGCTGTTGCTCTCGAACTAAACGTCAATGGCCCACTACACACTCACTATCGCACTTCATTGACGTCATTCGAATTGCCTAGTCGCGCATTGAACTGAACCTGCGAACGGGCGATTGTGCGAAAGGACACACAAAAAAGGAGCAAAAAAAGAAAGCATTAAAAAAAAAACATCGTGATAATGGTATTCTTTGGCATCTCTTTTGCATCGCTTACATCGACATTTGTCCCAATGACCGGGCAATAGTCGTTATATTGTCCGAAATTCTCTATCTCTCTCTCTATCTCTCTCTCTCTCTCTCTCTTCTCTCTCTCTCTCTCTTTGCTTTTGTAAAATGAGAAGCTCTTTCAGCTTATAATGAAGTTTGGAATGCTTGGGTCATAAGGTTCGGATGTATACTCCATCAAAGGACCAAGATATGTCCTTTTTTTTTGGTATTGTTGGTGCTCATGCAAACGGAAGGCTTAGCCGATTGTGATACATGGATTGGGATTTTTATATGTTACCGACTTTTTGCACAGTGTGCTACATTTAGATTTCAAATTCTCCTCATTCAATTCGATTGCGATTACGCTAGCGAAATCGATTCCATTGTAAGTATACAGTAGGTGCCCGGTTTGTGCAGCTCCCTTCAATGTGAAAGTTATGCAAAAATATTGAATAACGAGGGATCAAAAGAGACGGAGATTGTTTGATTGAAATTGATACGATTTCAAAAAAAAAAAAAATATCAGCTCGATATTCGAAAAATTCTTAGAGATAAAATTGGAATTTTTTAAAGCTTCACAGAGAGATTGAGCTTTCAGTCCTTAACCGAAAGCCAAGCTGTCAGCATAATTTAAAACTTGAAATACCTTCGCTTCAGTTGGTGGGGGTTCGGCGTAAAATAAAAACGCCTACACATAGCCTTTGATTTTCGTTTTTGTCTCACTGTGTTTCACTGTTTCGCAATGTAACGAAAGCACGTGCTCAAAAATCAATAAAAGCCGAAATGCCCTGCTTTACGAGCGTACAACACTTTTACGTGCATTTCTTTTGGTTTTTTTTTTAATTTTTTATTTTTTTTATATAGGTACATACGTATATTTTTTTATATTATAAGGAAGTTCTCAGCGAGCGAACATGGCATATCTCGTAGTCGCAATACAACCTCCTGGCATAGTGAAGGAATCGAACTATAAAGGGAAATCAAGGAACGGGAAGATAAAATTTCATTACCAGCTATAAACATAAAGGCTCTTTATTCGTGTAGTCAGGAAATTTTACGGAAGACATGTGTCAATGTTTATTAAGCGGACGAAAAACGAAACGGAAGAAGAACAGAAATCTCTCTCTCTCTCTCTCCTCTTAAAGGATGGCTATCTCGATTCTTTAGAGTAAAAAAAAAAACCAACCAATCGAGCAATTCGAAAGTTTTTCTTCTCGAACAAAACCATAAATCAAATCCAAACATTCTTCGTTCTGACACACTTGTTTTTTTGCGCTCTCTGCTGGTATTTGAAATATTGGATGTTGTCAACAACATTGTCAAAGAAGTTTCTCCTTTAAATTTCAGAGCATGCAATGCTGAACGAGATGCTAATGAAAGGAAAGAAGGAAAATTAAAACTTTTGAACATAATACAGTCGACTCTGGATGGAGTGAACTAATATTTGCTAATTCTGTTCACACTACCGAGGACTGTTCACACTATCGAGTTACAATTTTTAGTACGTTTAGTTTGTCTTACCTATTTGATTCAAGATCTGTTCACACGAACGAAACTGTTCACACTATCGAGACACAATTTTTGTAATTTTAGTTTCCTTTACCTATTTGTTTCAAGGCCTGTTCACACGAACGAAATTGTTCACACTATCGAGACACAATTTTTGTATGTTTATTTACCTATTTGTTCATGGCTGTTCACACAACGAAATTTTCACACTACGAAACACAATTTGTTGTAAGCTTAGTTCAACAACAAAAATTTTTTTTTTTTGGTAAAAAAGAGTTATCTATGTATGCATGTTTTCACTCCTCTAAGCTGTTCACTTTATCCGGAGTTCACACTATGCAGGCTCGATTGTAGTCTTTAGCATGACAGCGAAACACTGCGAGGAATTCATTTGAATTTTCCCTAAAAGTATGCTACGTTTTTTTTTTACAAATTTTTCTTATTTCAATTTTTTATAGCCCAAATAATGTTTACACACATAAGTATGTGCTTTTGTAGAAAGCTGATTAAATTCCATTCGTGTCTCCAAGAACTTTATCAAATTCTTCGAATACTTTCACTTGATAAATCGAAGTGGAAATATCATTTTCATTCTTTTGACGCTTTCCCATTGAATACTGACCCATCCAGACTGAGGGAGCGCGGTACTTTTAAAGAAGAGAATAGAGAACTCTCGATTTCAAGGGTCATTGTAAAAAAAAACAAATCACTCTTTATCAAAATGCCACAGAGAATGCTAACATATTTAAGGCCTATTGTTAGACAAATTGAATTTAATTGATGCAAATCCAATTTGGAATGAAAAGTCAAAAAAGGCTCTTTTTTTTGCACGAACGGATACCCAACATGAATAGAAACTTAATGGCAAGAATAAATGAGCTTAACTGCTGCAATGTGTATCCTTTGCTTTGCCAACAGAAACTCTTCTTTTCTTTTCCAACGGAAGGAATCCAAATGAGAAGCGTTTCCATCTTCTTTTTTCTTTCTCTCTTTTTTATTTGCAAGTATTTTTCGAATTTTGCTCTGTCTACCATGTCCACGTCCTTCAAACAAAGTTACACATACACGTGCCGGAAACAGTTTAAAGACAAAAGGAAGCAAAATAACCAAGCCAAATAAATCAGCTTAAAAAAGGATCACTGTCATTATGGCTGCTGCAAGCGATTTTGTGATGAATTCACAAAAAAAAAAAACTTTTGGGAGAAAAACAAAAACGCCCGGTTCAAAATTCAAGTGCCTTCTTCATTTAAGTCATTTCAAACCTTACGGGCGCATTTGATTATTGTACGTCCATGGCCTTGACCAATTACTTACCTCATCTCTGCTTCAATTCGTTGTTACGGTTGCTGCTGCTGCTGTTGTTGTTATTGTGATGGCAACAGTCTTCCACCAGCTCCTCTCTCATAAATCAGCTCAATGGGAAATTAAGTTAGAGAAGGTGAAATCATTTCCATCGCTTTCAATTGCAAGCACAATCGGTACGCTTGGGCATGCCTCAAATGCTAATGGATGCTTGCGTTACGTACTTTAGAAACGAGACGTGCGCGCATACATAGGCGAGGACTATCGAGAGTTTTCTGGAAATTGCAGTGTCTGTCGGCACTTAATGGTTTTTCATTGTTAAGTGGTAGTTTTTCTTTTATTTTAATTTTTTTTTTTTTAAAGAAAACCGTCGCTCGAATGGTGATTTGTTTTTCCTTTTGAAGAAAATCAATTCTCAATCACTTATAAATTGAAAGCGTTCATACATAGGTCAATTTCAATGCGTAGAGCTCGTTAGTCAAACTGTAATGGAATGAGGATCATATTGCGTATTGCTTAGCTCCCACTGTTCCTGGTCTTATCACAAATACCTATGTATACTGAGTCGATTCGAATTAGTCATCCAATGTATTCAAGTGCCTTTTTTGACATTGAAAAATAGCCAATCTCCTATTTAAATGCGGCAAAACTAGACTTGGTGGCGATTGAAGGACAATTGTGACATTTATTCTGATTTAATGAACAGTAAAACGACTTTCGGCTTGACTTCCACTGATACTTGAGACTATTTGATTAAATATTCTAGGCTCGAAATAAAAATGTTCCAAGGATCCGCCTTAGGGGGTATTTACAAATTTGACAAATTTCATCAAAAACAAAAAAAAATTGACATCAAAATTTAAAATATAAGGTCTGTTCCCTTACTGTACGAAACAGCGCAAAACTGCCCAACTTTCTTACAGTTTAAAAAAAAAATTGGGCAGTTTCGTGCAGTACTGGCCCAGACCTATTACAGTGAAAATCGGTTATAACGATGTCGAAGGGAGCAGAAAAAATCCATCGTTATAACTGATAATCGCTATATCCGGTAACAGAAATTAAGAAGAATTAGAATGGAGAACCAAATTTTACCTAAAATGTTCATCGCTATAACCGATAATCGTTATAAGCGGTATCGTTGTAACCGATTTTTCCTGTATTTTGATTCAAAAAACGACTTTGATATGAAAAATTCGAACGTTTACACTTGTTGAGGATTATTTTGAAAAAGGTTTTCACAAAATCGTATTTTTTGTGTGAATGAATTCAGTGGGGAATTTTCTCATAGGTCAAGAAAATGATTTTTTTTTAAAGCGTAGGCATTATTTTTAAAATTAATTCGCATAATTTAAGAACGACAGCAGACCTCAACGTTTTATTAGAAAAAGAAATACGCTGGGAACGAAAAGCAAAAATAAATAAAAAATAAATAAATAAAAATAAACACCCTTACACAAGGAGACAAAGATTTAATGGCGACCATACAAAATGCCTGCTATTAAAAGGAATTCTTTTTTCTTAACGATTTCACTCTCTAACAAGGAAACAAACGGCGAAGTATAAACAAAAACGAAACATGTACTCAAAGGACAGACGAACGATGCTATTAACATTGAAAAAGGTCACGAATGCATGCACTGACTGCTTTCACGAATACCAACGAAAAGAAACGAGTTTAACCTTCAAAATATCTTTTTTGATTATGTGGTGTTTTTTTATTTCTTTTCTCTTTTCTTTTCTTTTCCTCTAGAGAGCGTGAGAGAGAACGTTACGCGGGCTATCGTGCGTATACTTAATGTTGAAACGTATACGCACTTGTTTTAAGGATTCCATGTAACAGGTTAGTTCCCATTTTTAACCCACTTTTATATTGAATTTTAAATTTTAAGTTTTAAAATGTCTCATTGGGGAAGAATCAGAAGAGGAGGAAAAACAAAAAAAACACACAAAATTAAATCTGATTGTCAGCCAAGCTACACAGAATGAGGAAATTCTCAGTTCAAAATTAAAAACTGAAAAATTTAATGCGAAATTATGCTGCAATAAATCAGCGGGAATCAGACGTAAAAAATTTTTCAATAAAAATCAGCTGAAAAGAGAAAAGAACCCCATCGAGAAAACGAAGCTCGATTTTCTTCGCTTATCTTATCCCATTTCGCTTTTTGCTTTTCGCTTTTTTTTTTGTTCTTTTTTGAGGACCGCAGATGAAAAAGTGAAAGAATTTTTTATGAAAAAAAGAAACAAATTATTCGAGTGGCGAGACTGAGTTTCCTTATTGGTGAAAAATATTTCCATCTAAGAAAGGGAATTGAACAAAAGCCTAAACCGCACCGTTAGGACCATCAATGAATGGAATGAACTCGTGTTGGTTGAGTGACTGACCTCTGAAAATAGGAAATTTAACGAAATCTGGAAATAAGACGCAATTTTCTGAACGAATACTTAGAAATTCTTTTTTCCTAATTAGTTATTTCGTGATAAAATAAAAATAAAATATCGGAAGGCCAACTTCAGCTTCGAATGGCTTTGCTGTACCGTAAAGCGCTTTGTGGAGGGAACCTTCTTAGGGCTGATTTTTAAATATGTAAATATATCAGTTTAAAATAGCTTTGCATCCACCATTGTTTGTTTTTTTTTTTACAAAGAAAAAGGGGAAAACTCTGCTTCATTAATCACGAAAGGTTGAGTGCACTCACACAACGCTTTTACATAAACTACCCAATCCAATGAAATCTCTCTGAATCTGAGCATATGAGGCGATTCTCGTTGGCAGCGCTAAGACGGAATGATTTTTCCAGAAAAAACTTTAAAATATTGTTTTTTTACCCGACACACTCTGTGTCGAATGTAGGTATATTGGGTTTGTGCGGATGTGTGTAAAATCTAGAATAGATGCGAGATAGAATTTACTAATTATACTTACATATAAATGATTGCCAGGAGATTCCAATTGGACATGTCCTGCCGTCCGTTTGTCTAATCGACCGTTCATCCGTCTGTCTGTCTGTTTTTATGATAATATGTCTCTCTGCTGCTGAAAATATATCTCTCTGTCTGTCTGCCTGAAAATATATCTCTCTGTCTGTCTGCCTGATAATATGTCTCCTTTTCTCTCTCTCTGTCTTTCTGTTTGTATACAGATTTTTTTATCAAAGGAGTTGAGCTATCCTGATCAAATTCGGTAGGCATATTGACAGAGACATGGATAATAACACGACCGAGAATGGCTATGATCGGACTAATTTTAGGGGAACCTGCAGTACTAGGGTTTGAAATTCTTTTTTATTCATAGACATCCTCGACAAAAATTGCCTCGATCGATCTATTTTCTAAGGCACCTCCAGTAGATATTACTGTCTGTTACAAGACACAAAGTATTTCAATGAAATTTCAAAATTCCCGGATTAAATCGTATAAATTCTGCATATGAAATCCCAGAATACCTTGTCCTGTTGTTGGGTGTGGTCTTAGAGCCCATAAAGCTAACCGTTTATCTGCGTCGGTTATCGTTTTTGTCCGGCTCGCATGACTATAATACCCTCACGTTGTCTTATTTAGATTCGATACTGTTTTACATGAGACTGCTGTTGATTGCAGCCAGGACTCGAAGGATTCGGAACGAGCATCGAGTCCAATGACGTCGATGGTGTTTTGAAATTGTTTCATCTAATATAGATTATAACGATTCATTGAACAATAATTAATTTGGTGTTAATAATCGCTTTTTGCATAAGCAGAAAAATTTTCCGATAACCAAGTCAACAACAACGACAGCAAAAACAGCAAAAACAACAAACACAATACAGTCATAGAGAATGGAGTTTATTGGCAGGCGTCGTCCCACATTCCATCCGCACGATATGATCATGCCATAACTGAATGTTCTGGCATACAAATTAACTCGTACCAACGCTAAGGGAGTAAGGTTCGAGTATGTCAATGTTATGTATAAAATATTAAAAGGAATAATACCCACACATCCACCCACACACACACACAGGCAAACTTTTCAATTGGCACATGCATACAAACGACGACGATGTCATACGCATTCAAATGCAGACAATGTTTTTCAACACGAATCGGGTACACTGTGTTTATTTTTATCATAAAAACAGACGTCGACTTCCTACCAAAGTAATAAATGTACTCGATTTCGTAAGATGCGATAAACGCTGGCGAACGGAAAAACCTATCGTGTTTTCATAACGAAAAAATCCTTTCAATTTAATTACGTAAAGGCAACATTCAATGCATGATATTTTCCACAACCTCCGACTTTCTGCGATATATTTAAATAGGAAAATTAATGATAATAGGTAACATACTTAATAATAATAAGCTCATCCCTAAAATTTGCGAAAATAATCGGGCAATGCCTTTTCAAAAAACACGCACATAAATCTGTCTATGGCACATCATTAATCCTTAACAACTTACCCACATACAAAGCCATTTAGTTATTTTTAAACTTTGCGTGCATATCCTTTATGAATACGCATACCATGAAGTTGGGTTCATTAGAACAAAAAGTAAAAATGTCCTCTCTCTCTCTCTCTTTCTCTCTCTCTATGTCCCTCTTCTCTCTCTCTCTCTCTTCTCTCTCTATCTTCTTTCCTCTCTCTCTCTCTCTTCTCTCTCTGTCTCTCTCTCTCTCTCTCTCTCTTCTCTCTCTCTCTTCTCTGCTCTCTTTCCTCTCTCTCTCTCTCTCTCTCTCTCTCTCTCTCTCTCTTTCTCTCTCTCTCTCTCTCTCTCTCTTCCTCTCTCTCTCTCTCTCTATGTTCCTCTCTCTCTCTCTCATGTTCCTCTCTCTCTCTCTTCTCTATGTTCTCTCTCTCTCTCTCTCTCTCTATGTTCCTCTCTCTCTCTCTCATGTTCCTCTCTCTCTCTTTCTCTCTCTTCTCTCTCTCTCATGTTCCTCTCTCTCTCTCTCTCTCTCTCTCTCTCTCTCTCTCTCTCTCTCTCTCTCTCTCTCTCTCTCTCTCTCTCTCTCTCTCTCTCTCTCTCTCTCTCTCTCTCTCTCTCTCTCTCTCTCTCTCTCTCTAGTGCATTTTTTTAAGAAGAAAGAAAGTTCAAAAAAAAAAAAAAATTCATTGTAACCTGACAAAAGATCTGACAAAACTAAGCAATTACACACCTGAAATGATTTGAATTTCAATATTGTCCACTCGAGAAAGAGAGAGTCATTGACTACATATTTGATGGGAAACCAATTTTGCGTTATGTTGAAGTTCGTATCGCAAACCATAAACCGACCATACAATTCACACAACAAGAAATATAAAATCCATAGCGAAAGTTTAACGAACTTTTTGTATTACGCAAACATCTACGAGAACGCCAAATCGAAATTCAGGATAAAGGACAGACATACACACACGTATACGGGTGCCGAATACCTGTGGATGGCCGCCTTCAAACAAAGTAGGCAAGCAAATTTAAGGCAGAGCTTTAAATTAACTTTAAGGCGAAACTTTTCGTGAACCTTTCGAAAGCTTAAGGCGCCATTTTTTCACTGCGGCAAAATATAATATTTTGAAAAAAGCTTCGAAAAGTTTGTTTGACATGTTTTGTTTTGGCTTTTTTTCTGTTTTGTTTCTTTTTTTTGTGTTGTTTTTTTGTAATTATTCAAAGCGGAAAAGTTGTTTATTGGTCCCTGGAGGCGTTGTGGGAATGCGCTCAAGGAATTGCGAAATTTATAAAAATGCTTTAAGTAATGATTAGCTTCATGTTTGTTTGAACAAGTTCAAAATCCTGTTGGAAATTCAGATGTTCTTTCAGCTCATAATTTTGAATGAATTTTGAACAGTTTAGTTTAACGCTTCAAATATAATAAGCAAATTAAGGAGACATATTTACGAACCATGGATGTGGCTTAGTTGAAAAGAAAATATTTTCTATGCAAACTAACATGAGTGTTCAGTATGCCTCGCATATGCATAGGGACTGCCCGAATTTTGGATTCCTTATTCTAATGAAAATATTTCGATAACAGAACTTACCGGTTTAAGCACCCTTTTATACACAACAAACTCGTTGTCGTTGGTATTTTTCGATTGCACGGATGTGTAACGACCGAACTCGAATTAAGGACAGATCATCAGCGTCACCAGGAGAATCGGTTTAGCCTCAAAGACGTTATTAGGGCTATGATAAAGGGGTGTGTGTTTTTCAGTCTAAAATTAAAGTAGATTAAGGCTTGATATTCAAATAATTCCGTCTTAAAGGGGCGGGTTATGGCCTCATTTGCTTGTTGCCATATACGCCCCTGTGTGGCCATGCCTTTTTCGTCTGTCTTTCCTTCTGCCTCTGCATACAGTTTTCCTATAGAAGAAGTTGAGCCATCTGAACCAAATTTCTTATCGTATTTACTTAATTCAAGGAAATTTAAAAATTCAGCCTATTTCAAGATGCTTTATTACTTTTCTATAAATTATAAAAGTGGGCGTGGTAAAAGGTCGGTTTTCGAAAATTGTATTTTCACGCAAAATTCGACCAGAAAATGAAAAAAAAAAATTATTGGCATATAATTTCCATGGCCATTAACATCTGCTATCTGTTCTGATCTCAAATTTTACGAGATGTATATAGAAAATGTGGAATTTGTATAATCAGGCGTGGCACAGGAAGTTGAAAAAAAAAACAAACTCCTACATAAAAAATTCAAACGGGATTTGAACAGATGTCGGCATATCAGATTCTTTTATATTCATACATAAAAATCTCTTATACTTAGTTGGCGTGGTCTGCGAGAGTTTAGTTTGACAAAAAATATCCAAACAAATATAGATATTTGTGCGTGTCGGGTATTGTAATGTCAGGCTCGCTGGACTACAACACCCTTAGTTGTTTTGTCTATTTTTGACCGCTTTTATATACGCGGATGACGATAAAATTAAGCTATGCCTTTTTGATTGTCATTGCAAGGAGGAAACAATTATTTTCATTCATTTTTAAAAATGTTTTTCATTTATTTTTTATTTTTTCCGTTCTTACACGAATTTCTTAGAGTATCTTAAACGTAAAAATAGAAAATTTTAGTTCTAAAACATATTCCAAAAATGCTTAATTAACAACATTCCAAATTATTCGTAACACAGCAAGTTAAGAACTGAAGTCCTCATTCTCAAAGTCACTATCCCAGTCCTGGTCATCAAATTGGAGTTCCTTTTTTAAGCAAAAAAAAAAAAAAAAAATAATAATAAAAAATCACAAAATGTCTGTTCAGCTTCCCCTAAATGCAACTTACATAATCATCGAGAGCAGCACCATCATCGGGATATGCACTCGGCGAGCAAGTCATATAAGCCACACCGGTATTGTGTCCCGAGCATTCGCATGTCTGGTTCGCAATCGGCACCGCACTCCTTGCAACACGCTTCGCAAATATTGTCGCGAATTGCAATGGATTTATTTTCACTTTTCTATCGGGCAATAATTTTCGTGCACTGAACACAGATCCATTGGTCTCCAAGGCAAGCGGCGTGCATATTCCCAAGTTGCCTCGCGGTATGTGCAGCTGTTTCCGTGCCTTCGCATTGCCCTCCATAAATCGACGCGAATAGACCATATCCCTGTCGAGTCCAAAGAAATGACGCAGCTTCTGCGTTCGCTCAAAGTCGAATTCAACATCGGCCAGTATGTGCAAGTTAACGCCCTCCTCCAGCATGTATTGCAAAATCGAAGTGTAGTCGAACCGCATGCTCTGAGCCGCACAATTGCTGCATGATATCAAAATGAAAGTTTTCGATACGCCAGGACGGAAGTTCAGTTTCGAAGCGACCGAAATCGCTTGAAGAATATCATTGTTCGTTCCGTTGCCAACAACAATATGCGAGAAATATCTTTTAAGCTCCTCCAAATTGCTGGTGAAAACACGATTTTCATATATAACACTGCGAGGACGATCAAATGGTGGATGTCCTCCAAACGAGACCACAGCATAACTGTTTCGAACAGAGAGAAAATTCAATATGGAAATCGAACGAAAAATCTATTTTTATCCCATTTACCGATTATTTTTAATTTGATTCGCTCGCAATTGCTCCTCCAAGGTTGCCACCACGGTCATTAAATTCTTATTTTGCGTTAGATTCGCATTACAAAGTTTCGCTTCAACTATGAAGACAACGTCCGTGCTGCGCGGCACTTCAACGCCACTGATATCGACGAATGTTGCTTCAGGCACATAGGAACCATTCGCCAATTGACAGCTGAGGTATTTGAAATAAATTTAAAAAAAAAATGTTTGAAACAACATTTCCTGATTAGATCAATTGGCAACCCAACTTACAAAACACACTGGTCAGGTATTCGCAGGGGAATTTTTGCCGTTGTACACGCTTCGATGTAAGCCAGTGCTGCGGTGCAAGCACCTTTAATTGCCGGATGTCCTGCTTTTATGCGATTCGAATGCGATCCCAAATCAAGACACATTCCATAAAATGGTGAAGCATCGATCGTTCCGGCGCATGCCGACAACATACCGGACTTGAAGAATAAATGGCATATATCGGAAATCGTCTTCGGAGACTTGATGGTCGATTCAGTTCTTTTGCTATCGGTTTTTCTTCGTTTGCATTTGTTAACACTCCAAGAGTCCGTGAACTCCTCCATATTTTTCGTTATCATATAATTCGATTTCATGTAATCATCGTATTTTTCATTGTTCATTGTTCCCAATAGACCAGCGGTTTGACCAAAATACCAGCCACCGACCTCTAGAACGCAAAGCCCAAACTGAACGTTACAACTCAAGCTGTATTCATTGCTGGACTGTATGAAAAGTACATCGAGTTCCCGGTAAATTGTAATATCTTCAATAAGAAATGGCAGCATTGGATTCGAATCGCCATTGATTATCAATTTCTGCGGCAAGATTTTCGTAAATTTAGCAAGTTTATAGAACAGGCGTTATTGTAGTAACTTACGTCATTCCCGAGATCGATTTCAATCAATTGGTCACTAGCTATAAAACTGAGTTTTCTAACGGAAGCGGAATCACTTCGAGACGATTGACCCTAAAAGGATTATTTTAGTATGAAATTGAAGTTGGAAGATGATTCTTTTAAACTTACTGGCTCCAACATGAGCGTGAAATTCCGTTGGAAAAAGTCATGCGCTAATAGATAGGAACACTGATCGGTCCGTTCCACGTCCGCCGTTCCTTCAAGGTGCAAGTTAAGTCCCACAAAGCTATGATCGAACGTCATATAGTGCCGCGAATCAATCAAAAGTGCGCGAGCTGAAAAAGGAAGATATAGAGGACGATTCGGAATATTCCCGGGGAACGAGTTCCCGGGGAATTGGCTTTTCTCGAGACTAAACTAATTCTTTTTTATATATTTGTTTAAGAACTTTGATGAGGAATATGTAATTGACCCATACCCATAATTTGCCTTACGCTATCTATTTAAAAAAGGAGCATTTTAGTCTAGCGAAAAGTAAATTTCCCGGCAATTCGTTCCCCGGGAATGTTCAGAATCGAGCTGACATATTACACAAGGGACTGCGTCTCTAGAAATCGTGAGCCACTAATAGAGGCTACCGTATACTAAACACATATTCTACTTACAACTATATGGTGGCAACCATGTCTTCGGATCTAAATGGCCACGAAGATTGTAAAGATATCGGATAATTGATGAGTTCGTTGTTGAAAAGACGTTTTGGACCTTGGCGAGGAAACTGTATTCGGGTATTTCTTCGAATTTCGGCGTCTCATTGAATGCATGCCATGACATTGGCAACTTTTGCTCCAAGTCAATAATACCCTCGTCCGGATCGAATACGAATTTCGTCTTAGCCTCTCTGTACATATCGGCCGTTTCGAGGGCATTCAGTGCGTAATTACGCAATTTATTACGCAGCAATGCATACAATTGATGCAATCGTCTTTCGATATCCAGTTCTTCGGCAATCCAATCCAATTTGGTCATAAGTGCTTCGTATTTTTCGATGAAAATTTGCAATTGCTCGATTTTTTGCAGCTCCTTGACTTCGTCCCAGATTTCCGTTAGAACTTCGTTCAGCTCATCACCAAATGGTACCAGCTTAAAGTATTTCTCCTTAATAAACCTCCATGCTATAAGTGAATATTTCTTGATATTCGTTATGGCGTCATTTGCTTTGATGTCCTTGTACAGACGGTCGACGTCTTGTGTAAAACTGGAAACCTTATTGAAATATGGCGATTCGGCAAGTTCGTTTGTTCGTTTGTATATAAAATCGAAAATCTCTTTACTCAGATTCCACGCCGTTTCCTCGATGTAACTCATCAATTTAAATATATGTGGCTCCAGACGTTTGAGTACACTCTTCCAATAATTCGAAAGTACCGTCCACATTTTATTCCATAGATTTTCAACATATTTTATAAATGATATGTGAATATCCTTGACGAATTTATCATATTTCTCTATGGCCTTTTCCATCAGTGCTGAAAGATATTGCAAGGATTCACCGTGGAAGAAACGACTTATTGCCTCCAAGAGGTTATTGTACGTTTTCTTGATAGCATCAATTAACCAAACAATACTATTGCGTAATGCCTTCCCGGAATCGCCCATTGTTTGCCAAATTTCGGTGAATATTTTCGGCAACGATCTTATGTGATCTCTTATGGCAAGTTCATCTAATATGGTAAGCGTATAGTTGACAACTGTCTTGATGTAAAAGTCATTCGCCTCATAGGACTGATTCACAAAAACACGTAACGCATTGAGATCCTCTTCGAGAACGCTCAGCTGAGCAATATCCTTAAAGAACTCTTCGTTGTATTCTTTTGTTTTATCCCAAACAACGCCAATTGCTTCAAAACTCTCGCTGTAGAGTGTTTTTATCCAGAAATCAATGCCATCGGAAAAGGACTTATAGAGGGCGTTGCCAAAACTGTTCACTTTCGCTTTAATTTCATCTTTTATTTTCGGTCTCCAATGGAATCGTCCGGTAATCAAACGTGAATGATTCATCTTTAGGTAAGAACTAATATCAATGATTCGTATCTCTTCGTAATTCCTCCACACATCTAAGAATCCACTGCGAGCATCGGGAATATAGCCAACCATTTGTAGATTTTGGCTAGCATCCTCCGTTAAATTGAAATCCATACGAATGAACTTCCGCTTTATGTCCACATAAAAGTATCCCGTATTATTGGTCTCAGGTGTATCCCAGACAGTCGCATTGAAGCCATAAACTGGATGATGTACATTTGGAATAGCCCAGAAGCGTATCGATCGATAAGGAGTATTACGCTGTGTAAATGAAAAACATATAAAATATCTTCTAACTATCCTTTTCGAACTATCCAACTTACGATGTACTCAATTTCTCGTTTATTCACATCCAGAAGGACAAGGAATTTTCCATGCTTTTCTGGATAGTAATCACGTTTGTAAAAACCATTTGATTCAGTCTTGTAGAACGATGGTTTGGCGAATGCTGAACTGTTAAGTTGAACGTCCAATTCGGAGGCCGGATGTGTGGCCAGAAAGTGGAATGTGTACATAGGGTAACCCATTTTTTTGAATTTATTCTCCAAATTCGTTCGAATGAATATTTTATGCTCCGGATTATTCGAGTAATCGATGGCTAATTGAGCTTTCAGTAACTCAACTGATCCTCTGTAGAATAAACCGTTTACTGTCACTTCCTTCTCCAAATACGGATGATTGAGTGTGAAAAGTAAAGTTTGATGGTCACGGTCGCCTTTTTTGAGCGGTTCACCTTGCCAACGTAGACTCGTATCAATTATTTTCATATTATCCAGATCATTTTCCATGGACCATTTGAAGGCAACATTTGATTGAAACCGATCGTCCACCAAATAATAACGTCCACGCGTCGCTAGGGTCCGTTTTGGATACGAAAGTTCAAACATAAAATTGTGCGACTCATTTCCAGCCTAAAAAAAAAATGTAATTACATTAAATCTATTGATCCACAATCGGAGGTTATACATGCCGTTGTGTAATTTCCCAGTTCAATATTGTATCCAATCCAAGCCGTTGGAGAAAGCTCTAATTTACTGCGTTGCCGAATAAGATGTTCGTCTACCTCTTCGAAATGCGTTGTAAGGACCAACGTGCGATTGGGATGTATAGCGACGATTTTAAAATCCTGACCATTTAGCCTGGAAGTTGTATGAAGCTCTCCGGTCAAATTGAAATTCTCGAAATTTCGAAGCTCGAACACTTCAACATGCTTGACGTCTTTGTAGGCATTTGGATCAGCCATATCCCGTCTATTTGTATAACGAACTCCAAGTGGCTTCATATCGTTTTCCAAGGTTATATCTGTTGTATCAATATAAATGGGATGTTCGTGCCGCTCCACATTTTTGTATATTCCATTTAACACTTGTTTATTGTTGTACAGGACCTTCAGACGACCGTCATCACGATTCTGGCGTTCTTGAAGACTGTAGGTGATGTCGGCGCGGTGGCGTGTAGTCAGAGGTACCTCAATTTCAATTTTCCCTTGCAGGTTATGGTCTAGATCTGCAGTCTCATAACTTCCACGTAGCTCAAAGAAAGCCGTATCTGTTGGCCAGGTTCCCCGACAATAACGAAGGCTTTCAGTCCTAAGAAATAGAAGAAGGAAGAAATCGGTACCTCCATTATAGTATATTTCAATATATTTCCTACCCCGTCGTACTGAAGTTAAAGTCAGTTTTAATCCACGTCACATTGAGGAATGGCGTGCTGCTATTTAGTTGACCATGCATATTTGACATTGAGAGGAAATGTACATTCATGTCAGCGATGTGACGACTTGCTGGCCAGTCCAGTGAGCATCTAACGATGAATGAGAAGTAAAAGGATATTGGTCTCAGGAATTTAATAATGGACTCTCAAAAACTTACTTGACATTGTGGTATGATTCTTCTGTCAAGTCGTAATTTCCATGCAAGAATACTGTTGGTTCGGTACGATATTTTGGCGTCAATAGCGTTGCGGAAAAATCACGACGTTTTTCATCTTTCTCTTGAAATCTGCACATCTCCTTTAAAAAGTTCTGTTGCACCAGTTGTTCCCCACTCGAAGTGACCTAATCCCTCTAAATTCGTTTCATTTTGAAAGGACACTTTGGACAAGAATAACTGCTTGGCTTCCTCCGACTCATATCTTCCTTCGATTTGAAAATTTGGCCTTAGACCTTGTTCTCTTATCAAATTCCCTCGGTAATTGAAATTTATTTCATGCTTATCGCCTACTGGCATCGGTAAAGTTGATATTATAGTGCATTGAACTTCATCGGAGGATTGATAGTTGACCTTCCCATTAACGTCTAAATTCCACTTTGAGTCGACGCTTATTTTTCCACCAAATTGTAAATTCTGAAAACTTTTCCCTGGGTTTATGTATTTTGTGCCTATGTGTAGAGATCTTGGCTTAGCGCTTGGCCGTTCGATGTAACTCTCTAATACCAGTTGTAGATTTTCTTCTAATATCCAAGACCACTTGCCGCTGCAACGACCAATATTTTTGCTTATATTATATTCGGCTAGGACATGACCACGATCAGGAAGTGTCGCAAGATCTGAAGACAACTTAACATGCTCAAGACCAAGCTTTTTCCATGGAGTTTCTAATGTAATTTCTCCTTGGATTTGACCACGTCCCAGAGGCTTCAGTTTTCCATTTAAATTTATTCGTGATATATCTGGTTCGGTTGATTGGACAATTGCTGAGAAATCGATTCCCGTCGTAGCAGCAACCGAATATCCACCTGATATTTGACACATTTTCCCGTCTTCAATAGCACTGAATTGAAAATCAAAGCCATGTTGTGTATTCCCCAATTCATTTAAGCTAAATTCAATAACTCCATCTCGCCCACCCGATTTCGGCTGAACGCGAAGATGTACATCCGCAGGATATTTTTTATCCGACATTCTAATGACGCCATTGAGAGCGTAGGTTATCAAATTTCGATACATCTGGCCTGAAACTCGATATTCCAGCGGAGACGATGGTGAAGGAAGTATTGAACCGTGCATGGAAATATTCCGGTAGTTCTTGATCGGTGTCCAAATTTCAACATTGAAGACATCTTTTCTCTTGCTAGCCCTTGCACCGTAATTTAAACGATAGCTACTTCTACTCAACAAATCCAAATCGAAGGTAAGCGCTGGATTAGCACCTTTTGTTATTAGAATCGATGTCTCAGCTTGTTTTAGTGGCAGCATCGTGGTTTTAACTCTACCATTTGCATTGATGATATTCGCAGGATTGTTATTCCAATCGCATGAAATTTCAATCTGTTCTCAAGAAATTAATCATGTATGAATATAAAAGAAAGTTAAGATTTTTCTCCTTCCCTTACCTTATTGCTGGTCTCATTGTCCACAATCTCAAAATGTATGTCGATGGCGTTATCGTCATTTGAGAAATCTTTTTTGAAATACGCATTGCAGCCAAAATAGGGTACAACCTTTGAGTCGAGAAGAATTCCAGCCGATGTTTCCAAGAAGTTTTCTTCCATCTAAATTTTGTTTTTACTCGCTATAGAAACTAATCATTATATAGTAGTTAAAAATAATCCTTACCTCCACTGATGCTGCCAACGACAGATACGTATCTGATGTCCTAGAAGAGATATTACCACGGTACATGTTTTCTTGCGATTCAATGAGCCCAACAATATCGAGTTCTTTAAGCATTTCGCATGGAGTCTTTAATAGAAGCTTGACATTGTGTTGTTTCGGTTTTAAAGTGTCTTCTACTTTTGTATAATTAAATTCAAAACCAATTTCCTTTGCCAAAGCCATTCCCGGATTTAAAAACACATGCAACTTTTCATAAAAGAATTTAAAATCCAAATCGACATGGTACTCGGCAATGGATTTGATTTCTTTCGCCACGGCGAAGGGAGTTTTTACATTTAATACATTCAATATGTTAAGATAATCTGGAAAATGCAGTCGATCTTTAACATCCAAACGACCTTGGGGTAATTGAATATTTCCCACTATTAAAAAGAAATCCATCACTTCTTGTATATCAATCACGCCATCTATCGTTGGCCAAACTAAAGTATCCACTTTAAAGTCTACAAAATAACTAAAGAATTCATCGTAATCGACATCATCGATATCATAATCGTCAACTTCTGTCGGCTGAAAGTCCTCATCGTATAGCATTTCAAGCTCGATCTTATTACTGCCCAATTGGTTGAGTAACTTCGATTTTGGATGACCATTGATCAGTAGTCCCAGCTTATAATGCGAAAGCTTCCCGTGCACATGCAAAATAAATACATCCCGTTTCACGAATTTAGCAATGAATCCATTCTCTTCGAAGCCCGGTAACGGCGTGAATACCACATAAGAATATTCAAAATTCGTTAAATTCTGCATTGTCCAAACTCCTGTAAAGCCGAGCGTAACATTGTTCCATTTCCCACGAAGATCGATGGTGTCTGGATTTATTTTTGCAAAGAGTGCTGCCTGCTGAAACTGCTCGATGGGTGTGGCAACGCTTAACTTGATGTTGAAATTCATTAATGTCTTGATATCGCAAAGTATCTCGGCGCCAAGTGCAGCTGTCGGTGCACGTACCTCAGCAACAGCGTGTCGTTTCTTTTCACTCAGACCAAAACGACCGTTAATGGTTCGGAATTTCTCCAACGGAGTCGTTATATTGATTGTCAACATATTGTCCGTATACTTGCGTACATATCCATCCATGGCGAGCGTGAATTCACGAATATCGAAATTCAATGAAGCGGCTCCACGAATATTCCGGTCATCGCTAAGACTGAACTTGGCGGCCAAACCACCTTTGCGATATCCTTCGAACGGTGATATCATTAGCATCGTACCGGAAATATTTTGAAAAGGAAACTGATCAACTAATTCCCAATTCGACTTCAGGCTGTAAGTATTCAATGTCTCATTGACGCTAGAGTAGCGCAAGCCCAAATCGGTGTCAAACTTCTTGAAATTTTGCCAATGCTTTATTTTCACATTTACGGTTGGTATGTCTTTGACAGTGCTATTGACACCGAACCGAACATCAAAGCTGAGTATAGGATCGGCTATTTTATAGTCACTTTTATAGCCCAATTCTAGAAGTTGATTGTCGGCCCACAGTAACGATGTGTTGGCTAAAAATAGATTTCCTTTGTTGTAGACCCCAGCCGCGATTGTATTGCGTTGCCAGCCCAAAAACGGTGTGAGGAGTTCAGCATGCAACCAATTATGAACGTCCCAAGTTGGCATGATTCCAATTTCGTATTTAAATAAAATTATTTCATTAATACTCCAAGACACTCGAAGATTGCCGTCGTATTTGGGTCCAGCGAAGTCTGTTTCGAAACCGCAACTGACAGTCCGCTCTGGATAGGTCACCATTACGTTTCCTTTATATTTCTTATTACCAGGACTGTGGTATTCCGCCAGCAACCCAAGACGCTGTGAAGGATCTCTATTGGCATCCCATTTGAATTCGAGCGACAATTCTTTTCGCATGTCCAACGAAATTAGCCCGACTTTTATGTGTATGTCCCGGTATCTGGAGACGAGAGAAAAAAGTGATCACAAGCGATTTCTACCGAAAATCAGTCCCTAAATATAATTACTTACTTGTCCAAATGTATCTCGATTTGCATAAGTTTCGGACTGTCAGACAATAATTTTGCATTCATCCAGTAATCTTTTTCTTTGATTTTAAGACGAATTTCCGCGTTTGTATTTTTATTATCGGCATTGGTATTGTAGGAAACAGTCAAACCGTAAGGATTTCTTCCGTATTTCGCTTGAACGCTACCGAAAATCAGCAATTGAGTACGACGGTAAACAATATTTAGGGATGTTGCCTCAAATGATGGACTATCGACAATCAATTTCAAGTGATGCAATGATTGAAGGCGGGAGCTGCGATCTTTGTAATTGCCCCTTATTCCCAAAGAATGACCCGTAAACCACGAGCCATTGAAATTTATCTAAAAGTATGTGGATCCATAAGGTTCGTAAGGAATCGCTTTCAGAATTTTAAACTATTACCAAATAGTCCTCCGAGGCTTTTTCAATCAGTTTCAGTTGAACAACACAGGAATTGAATTCCGGTATGGTAATGTTAACGTAAGTGTCCACAGCAAAGAGATTTCGTCGGGGTAAATGTATCGAGAAAAGACCGGTTGCCTCCTTGTCACTTGCATATCGAAGTCCGATTAAAACGTTATGCTCCGTACCGTTTTTATTGCGCTCTTCGTGCCTATGGAATTCGGTATTAAAAAAAAATTCAAAAACAAATGGAATATCATAAGGCGTTTAACGTACTTGATTAAAAATCTTAAATCAACTTTAGATCGAGGAATTTTCACTTCGAAGCTAGCACGGGTACGCGATCCTTCCCAAAGCAAGTCCTCGGAGTATGAACGAGCAAAGACCACGCGTACATGACATGTATGCAATGGATTTTGACTGGGTTCGTTATTGTAGGTGAGCAGACCTTCTGTGTGCCCCTGCAAACTCAACCACGTTCCATTGGAAACGAAATTCAATTTGGGATGAGCCGATGACTTCAATTGCACATTGGCCTTATATTCGGTTTTCGACCTGTCCCCCGTATTGATCAGTCGTGCGTCGAAGTTAATTGTTTCGATTTTGTTCGCCTGGAACTGCAAAAGGGAGAGAGATAATGAGTTTCCATTAAATTTTTACGATGTCTCAAGGATAACCTACCCTGTAGTTTATGGCAGTCGAAGTCGATGTTGTTACTTCATTCTGGACAAGATTACCTCGAAGTAGAACTTGAAGTTTTTTCGTTTCAAAGGACAAATCGAAATCTGTCTGGGAAATGCCATTTTTTGCAGTCATCCGTACCACGCCAACTAGACCCGTTATGTTGGCTCCATTGATAGTCAGCAGAACTTTCGGTCGATAAATCCATGTATTTCGTTCAACCGAGCGTGTTAGTTCCATGTTAAAATTTAAACTTCTATTCCCATTATTATCCAAAAAAAAGTCCAGTTTTCGATCATCAGGATCGCCATTGTAGCTACAACCGGCCTCAGCTCGATTACGTCCATTGACGAAAGCAACTGAAGCGTTAAAGGCATCCGGTACGGTAGTTACATTCATAACTAAATCTACGTTGGATTGCTGAGCCAGGTGTATGAAACACTAAAGACCAGTCGGAATTGTTATTCTCTTGCTCCCATTGATACTCGAAGACATACTTCTTTGCAGTTAAATCGGACTTCGTCAGAACAATACTGAAGTTAAGAGGACCGCTTAACAGTAGGCCCGGATAGACTTCATCATCAGACGAATGACTCAAATCGGGTACACTAAAGTACGAGCACATTTTCAGGCCGATCGCTTCGTCCAATACTGGCCATGTGCACGTACTATTGGATTGCCGCCTTGCAATACCAGTTTGCGGAACATCCTTCTCTCCTTTCACAACAAGAAGCTCAGAACGAGCACTGAATATTTCGTTCCTATCCTGTGGCAAATCAAACGAAAATTGTACCTGCTCCCTTCCACGAACCTTCAGTTTCGCTTCGACTTCCGAATTCGAGTACAAATTACTCTTGACTTTTATTCCCGATGCGGCGTAGAATAAATCAGACTGCATTGTCGTTATTATATCCACCGAAATCGAGGGCTTAAAATGTCCATCCACATCGAAATTCCATGCATCCGAAGCAGGTTCCATGCGCTCCAAGTTTCCCGAAACACGTAAATCAATCGACGAAGCACCAAATGCATGTATGGCCAATGGTAAGCCAATACCCAACGGAACATTGTAGGAAGCGTCGAGGAAAACACTCGATTTCGTATAGATAAATTCTTTTCCTGAGAAAACCTTTGATATCTGTTCGAAGGGATTCAAAGACTTGAACAAAGCTATAACCTCAAGTATGCCTTCCAGGGAGTAATAACGCAGATCATTGCCAAAAACTCGCATTGCAATCTGCGCCCGAGGATTATTGTAATTGGATTTGAGTTTATAGCCAATATTATCGGCATTCTTTTGCAGGGACTCCTTCCGCGTTCGATATGGGGAGTTCGGGGTCGAACGTCTCTTTCGATTGAGATCCTCATATCCGTCTTCAATTTCAAAGTTATAGTCCTCTTCATCTTCAATTTCAATCGGATCGATAGAACTTGCGTCTTCATCGTAGGCCCCACGCTTTAAACGCAAATTATCGATAGAAAGCAAATTTTCCAACGTATCTATTGAATGCAGAAAATCAATAATCGAATTTCAAAAGAAAATCTCTAATCGCCGCCTTACCATCATCTTCGAAGCTTTCGTTTCCCAGCCACTTATTCAGTATCGAAAGTTTCTTACGAAATATGCCACGATTGAAAGGTCCTTTTGGTCCAAACACCGATGCTACCAATTCCTCGAAGCCTTCGGTGCGTGCGGAGAACTCAAAGAAATTCACGGATTGTCCAAATAAGTCCGCCGTAAAATTGAGACTAGCAATTCGTGGCAAGTAAGAATCGGTGCCGAATATCAGATTCAAATCGGTAGTTGTTCCTATGAAGAACAGAAAGAAAGAAAAAAAGCCCATAAATCGATCGATCGATCGAAGAAAATTGAAGACTTACCAAAGTTATACTCATCGAAGAAAAGACTATGCTCATAGTTTCGCGAAAACTTTCGAATATCCAATTTGAATTTATCGGAAAGATCATCGTTGAGCAGCAATCCCTGGGCCTCGATGCGCAATGGCGACGATGATTTTGCGATATTCTTCAGATGCGACCAGACAAACGAGCCCACTTGATTGATTTCCTCCGTCTCGAGTATTTTCTTTATAATTCCGATTGCCTTGTAATCAGGACAACGCATGGATTGCAAATAGCTATGGATACGAATCTCCGAGTTCAAAGTGAAATTACCATAGCTGTCAAGGAAGAAGGCACGGTATTTCAAGCAATCAACTCGTCGAAATGTTTGAACTGCTTGAAGACGTACATCGATGGGTGCGATACCATCGATGGCTATTATTTCCTGTAATTCGGCAGCAAAATCTGAAGAAATAATTCCAATATTTCCCAATCCTTTTAGAATGACAATCATACGTTCGCGGGAACGTCTTTCACCGCGATACATATTGAAGAGGCTAAGGAATTCGGTTTCCAGCAAATTGACAATACGTTTCACCTTCTCATTGTCGGAACAATCGTCGTTATGACGACAAAACGAATGTATGACGGCCGAAGCCGCCAGTGTGTATTCGGGATCAAGTTTTTTGCGTGAGAACTCCAATATCGTATAGAATGTTTCCAAGGTATTTTCATCCGGAAATCGTATGAACGATAGTGTGGTCATCCAACTTTGAGCGAGTATCGGAGAAATCGCATCACTGACAATCTGATCGCGCATCACTTGATAGGACGCTGTGCTGCCAATATAGGGGAGTGACTCTAAAACGTGATTTCTGTAAAAGGGAGGAGCATAATTATAAAATTCCATGATCATTTGATGGCGATAAGAGGCTCAAAAATTTCGTTGAATTAGCTTAAAATAGAAACCTATAAATTTTTCCCCTTATCACTCATAATATACATATGGATTATTCACCATGTACTACTACATATGTATTATGTATGAATTTGCCTTATCTACAAACAATTTTCCCGACCTTGAGAGGTTAATTGGCACCAAATAAGGTCTTACGGACACACGTCCGAGATTATTTTTTCATTTTGAGGAAATTCGATAGACCCGGACTCTCTTTGTACTCACTTTCCATTTTCACAGATGCTCGCCGATCGTGCCAGGAGCTCGTTTAGCGCCTTATAATCGAGATTTTTTGTAGCCTGAAGAAATGTTGTGAAAATATCAATAAACTCCCTCTGTATATTGGGGAATCCAACTGCGCACATCTGCCGGAGAAGTTCACGGGAAGCCTTTATTTCGCTGTGAGTGGGCTTAACCGAGGGAGTATGGTCGAACAGAAGTGTGGATCTCTTTCGCACCAAATCGACATCTAAATGAAATATACACAAAAAGAAAAAAATTATTTTGTGCTCTCAAGGCAAAGTAGTAAGGAATTTTTAGTTTTACTTTGAGCCCAAAATTCGCCACTGCTAAATGATTCTTCACCAGTGTATTCGAGCAACGAATGCGAAGTGGTTACGGCTCCAGTACTGCTATTTGAGAACGGAATCAACTGGTGTCGTTCATAGCAACTGATTTCACGGTAAATACTATTGTCTATCGTGATCTGGATAGGATGTTTTCAAATTTAAAATTTTGTTCAAAATTTTAGCTCGAAATTTTTGGCAAAAAATTTACTTACATTACAATAACTCTGCGAGTCAAGAATAGGCCAAATGGTCTTGTCCTCGCGAAATGTGTAGGGAGTGGTTTGAAGTATCGAATGTGTTGAATGACGATTGCGACAGGATTTGATATCCTTTACTTTACGTATCTTAATGAACACGTCGGCGGTGCTTTCGAGTGTATAATGAACGTTACAAATTCCAAGGACATCGGTTTCCGTTGTATTGAAATCAATATCGAAACGTAGCATGGTATTCTGAAAGGCCGAGAGTATGCCCTTTTTAAAATTCAATACCCATGCAGGCTCTTCACTGTCCGGACAAACTTCGCTTATCAAACCGTCATGGAAGGCGAAACGTAGCAGGAATTTTTTCAAACTTTCCGCCAATTGAAAACTCTTGGGATGTTGACTAGATAAATCGTATTCGCTCGAACCGCTCGACGAACCTGAGAATTCACCGTAATAATCGTCGGAGCTTTGTTGTGCACTTTCGTTTTCGTCAGAGGCATCGTTGCTCTTCAATTTGGGATCTTCACTATCCCATAGTCTCACATCGGTTATGCGAAGAAAACCCTCACATGGTTTTGGAAATAGTAGCTCAATGCTGGATTTCACAAATAGATCCGATGTATTCTCACCGGTTCCGGAAAACTCCGTGCGCAATCGTACCGTGTAATCATACTTGTATTGCACATCCGAATATCCGAACTTATTTGTCTCCTGTTCACACTGTGGACGACCGCAAATCTTTGGATTTTTCAAAGGGTCTGCGAATGAAATGAGAAAATGCGCCGTCAAAAAAAAAAAAACATAAGTGAGATTATAAGCTTTAAAAAGTTCAACTGTGGAGTTATGCACGCCAATAATGTTAAGGTCAAGGTTAAACTGAGATATGCAGAGTGTGGATAAAAGAACAGTCGAAAGACAGATGTTTTTTTTTCCTTATTACGAAAAATAGCCTCCAATTGACCCGAAGAGATATCGCAGCTCCGCAACAAAGGAGTCACAAAACAAAATACATCACAGTGCCAATCAAAGAAAAATAGAGGTATGATGGCTTTTTACAATAACAAAAACGGAATCGATTTTTTCGTCCAGGTAGACAGGTGACCTTTGAACAAGATCCCCAGCAAATTGATAAATTTTGAGTTATGACTCCTTTGCTGCGGAGGTGATATCAACACCTTTACTAGATGTCCCTCATTCAGTGGGTCGTACCACTTGTTGGCCTCAACTTTGAATGTCCTCGGCCAGCACATAAAAAATCCAGATTTTTTCACAAATACTGCAACTATTTGCAACTATCTATAAATTTCAAGGGGCCGGGGAAAAAAATTCGTTATAGGGAGGAATTCGTTATAGATAGTTTCAAATGTATGTCGAAAACGTATTTTTCCTTTTTTTGCTCATCATGTCAAAATTACAAAAACTTTAACTTTTTTTTGGAAATTTCATGTTTAAATTTTACTCCTCCTCTGTAAAGTCCCCATTTTTAGGCAGCATTTTTAAAAAAATTTCAAGCAAAAAAAAATTACATTAATGATAAAAATATCGGAAATCAATCATTAAAAGCGTAAAAATGGTTTTGAACGTATTTGGAAAAGGGGAAAATGGATTTTTTCCTGAAAGCCTGAATTTTTTTCTTCACGAAATTTTATTAAAATTTTCCCTACGTTCTTTTTTAAAAGCAAATCCGTTCTTTTTAGGGAAATTTGGAAAAAATTTCAAAAGAAAGTAAATCTATCTGTCTGTGTTTTACGCGCAATCACGCCTAAGTGAGAGAAAGAGCAAATTTTAAGCAATTGATTTTTGATACATTAATTCCTTCGGAACGGTGCCTCCTTCAATCATTTTCAGTTTGAAAGGGTTTTAGGCATTTCAATTCTACCTACAAATAAAGCCAGCTGAGTACAGTAAGTGAATAATAGTGTCCGCTGTCGCTACGCAACGAAACCCTGACAGCGGCGAAAAACGGGAAAAAAAGAGGGCAGCACTTCAAGCTCAGCTGATCGGGCTTTTTTCCCGCAATACTAATTAGCAGCACTAGTGACTTCAAGACTTTAAGTTTCCAACAGTCGATCGCGTCGCGCGAATTCTCTTTTGTTTTTTTTTTTTTTTTTCAAGTGAACATAGTTTCCACCCGGACTTTTTTGCGAGTTTTTTCGTTTCGATTCGATAAGCGTCGTAGCGGGTGAACGTTCGGTTTTGCATATTTTTCACCTCAACGAGTCCATCGACATCAACCAGAGGACCGTTCGACAGCTCCCTCAACATCATCCGAAGTCAGCATCAGCATCGCAGCGCAATTCGAAAGGTACGTGGTTGGTTTTTTCTTCTTCTTTTCTTTGAAACGATTTCCCATTGACCCATTATTTGGTCGGATGACCACTTGTCAATTGACCTTTGTGGCACAAACAAAAGGTAATAGTAAAGGTACGTTGTCGACTATGTGGTCCGAGAATGGATGCAGAGCAGTTGCAATGACTGCAGGCTTTTTGTTTAAGTCTGTATAATTAAAACAGGAAATCTATAGTTTTTGTTGTTCTCACTTACTTTGTCTTGCTGCATTTCCATGTTCCAATAATCCGAATGTCAGAAGCAGGAGCAATAAAATTTGACGCATGATGAACTGTTGAAGCAGCGGCGGGCGGGCCCCTTTAATTGTTTAAACCTCTTCAGAGGCACTTCAATTTATTTAACGATTTTTTGATTTGCATTAAACTTTAATAAACAAAATTAAAAAATCTCACTGAAATTAGATCGGAATCGGAATAAATTGTAAATAAACACTTAATTGAAAGGACTCTATGAATTGTTCTGCGATATATTCGCCAACAACGCATATGAAGAGAATTAATTGTAATTAAAGGTTTTTTGTCCTTTATCCTCTGTTCGCAATGGCTTTGGTAAAAAGCGGTTTTTGTTGTTGTTGTTGCTTTTTTTGGAAAACCACATTTGCTTTTTCCGATTTTGGGGTTTATCGAAAAAACGTGCGCATTCAAATTTGACTAATTTGAACATTTAAAACCGAATGTCCGAACGCAAATCAGTTGAGTGCTTTCAATTTGATTGAGCAAGTACGAAATCAATTTTCCATTTGGTCAGAATAAAAAGGACTTTGCAATGGTCCTTTTGATGCGTAATTTTCGCTGAAAATCATGAATTTCTGCACGTGTGAATTTTAATTTTGTTTTTTTTTTTTTTATTATTTTTTTTTTATTATCCACTACAAAAAATGTCTTGTACTACTTTTATCGTATTTATCCTGGTTGCATATTTATTGATTCTTATGTTGAAAATAAATGAATGAGCAACGATGAAGGACATCCTTACCATTCAACAACGAAACTATTGTTACCCTTTTGAGAATTTGTAAAATAGATTGACATAGATTTTTTATTTAAATTTTCCCTTTCTAGTAACACTGGCTAACAAAATTATTGATTTTCGCGTGCGCAGGATTTTTTTTTTTTTTTTGTTACTTTTTTATTTATCGCTTAGTGTCACAAGAAAACTTTGCCTGTGCCGGGAATCGAACCTCGGACCCTGGGATCAAGAGCATAGTGCGCATCTCCTATGCTATCCCAGAGCCACCGTTCCTTGGTTTACTTTCTACTGGATCTGCCCATATGTGTTTTATTTTGTAAGTGTATTTACAATTTTGTAGTGTACTAATTACATAAATCTAGAAGGAAAGATGATCACTTCATAGATTGTAGGCTGCTTAATTTTTCTTCTCTTTCATTCACTTGCCATCTTTTTCCTGCAAAGTGTCAAGATTAAGCCAGGGCTAAGCACATGCGATGATTGCTTCTGAGCCATCGATCTCTTTCGATACGAATCATTTGCAATAATATTCAAAATTTTATTAAACTTTCAAAAAATAGGCGGTATTAAATCCAAATTGAATAGTTTCTCCACACTAACTGGAAGTGATGTTAAAACCCTGCAGGAAGCCTGTCGCCATATGGCCCCATGTCTATATTGACGTCAATATAGACAAGAGAACTAGTTCCAACGTCAACAGTATTTACGGGCGGTGTCATTATAGAAACTGTACTGTCAAGAGGTATAGTTCATCTTTATTGACCATGTCAACAACATGTCTCCTTATAAAGCGAAAGAGTACTCATTTTGTCTATATAATAGTACCGACGTCAATAGTTCGTCAATAGTTTTTCGGTCTACTGTTGACATTCAATGACAACTCAATGTTAAATGTCTATAGCGCAAAGCATTGCGACGGGTATAGCTGGTCAGTAGTACTGTTGACGCAGTCAGTAGAGAAAGAGTATAGATTTTCACTATTGACATTTCCTGCAGGGAAGCAACCCTCATCAGTTTTTTTGCTCAATAGCTCTCCCTCAATGCATGTGCTGTTCTTGAGTCAAAATAACTCTGAAAGTTTTTTATTTATTTATTTGTTAATCGCAAACCCTTTCCGAGTGAAGAGAGAGATTTTGTGTTGGTATGCTTTAGACGGCCAAATTTAAACCACACAACGAGTTCATTATTTCCTTCGAGTTCGGTTTTACTTTTTTTTTTTTTTTTTTTTGTTTGTACAACACAATAACCCCTTCCTTCCGGATTTCAAAGCCATTGTCCTTTCACCCAATATCGTTTCTTCTAGCAAAATAAAAATGTCTTTTCAATTTTCTGTTCTCGTATCATTCCGTTCGTCATTCTCTTTTCCAGCAGTCTCTTTTATTTCGAGAATACAATGAAATTTGAATTTAAATAGCTTTCAAAACCATTCAACCCCCAGCGGCTGTATTTCTAGCATTTCATCAAATTCAATTCACACCTTCAACGTCTGCAACAGATAGCAAGCAGCATCTAATTCATTTGAATGACAACCCCCCCACCCCACATTCCAAACATTCCAATCCATGTCCAACTGTTTAATCAAACAAAAATAGCTTGAAATTCTTTGTGGCGGATCGAAGAAGACAAAAACGCTGAGAGCCCCAAGCCATTCAACGATGCGATTGAGCTTCTCCATTCTCATTCCGATAAAATAAAATAACTCGGAATATAAATAAATTGAAATCAAAGTCAATTTAATATACACCTTCCTCGAATTTTCATTCAAATAAAATTTGTATTTCATGATTGACTTTCAAGTGGATAAGATAAGTACACGAAGAATAGAAAATAATAGACAAAGCAGATCTTAAGCCTGTAAGGCAGCCTGAAGAAGAACAAAATATGCGCCCTTGACTCATAAGCCGGAATTATCAACCATGTTTCCATGACGGTAAATATGCTCAATAAAAATGTATCCTCGTCGGTACAGCAGAATCGTCTAAATATTATATATATCTGTAACAAGAAAACAAAAACAACTGAAGGATAGTGTCTTCGTTTTTCCAGATAAATGTTTTTGAGGACGGATTTAAGTAAAATTTTAAAAAATATTCTATTTATGGCATTGAACTGGTGCGTCTGGCGACATGCCCATAGTTCTCTATCGGTCCTTCGATAAGGAAACTGATCGATTAGAAGAACTAAATTTGAAATAATCGAAAATACATGAGAACTGAAAGATATGCCCCAAGAAACTGCTAAAAATCCATGCATCAGAAGCCGTTTTGGCTGAGGAGGAATTTCCTCAAAGGATTAACCCCCATTCGGGCAGAAATCTTCAACATTGCAATGCCAAAACAGTAGCAGAGACCAAGAAGTCCGCTCCTTCGTTTTACTTACAAAGTCCCAGTAGATACTTGTAGATAGAAAAACAAAATATTAAATTGTTTACAAGATATAGCCAAGAAAAACGGGAAACTTAATTCTCGGCCATAGTTTTCTACATCAATTAAAAATGACCTGTCGCGATTCTAAAAAAATCAAATATAAGGATTAGCTACATTTATCAAGTACTTTCATGAATTGCAGCCAAAATAATGTTAACATTTTACGTGTTGCACCGTGTTATTTAAAATGACAGGCATCTTTATAAAATTTGTAACCCAATTATAGCCGTTTTACCTTAAAATAGCCCTTCGTATAATAACTAAATCCACTTCCCTCAACAGTTCCATCTCAGAAAAGGTGCAAAAATTTATGGCGGGTTACCCGTTTTCCTCAGTTTGTATACGATTTTCAACAAATTTCGGAAGCATGTCTTGACGTTAAATGGGTTAAAGGATCAAGCTTCGCCGTGATTGGACCGCAGCCTAAGCTCAACTCTCAGCTCTGTTATAATTATTTTGATATCCATTTGCTTTTCACTGTCCTTATAAGAAAGGAATTTCGTTTTGTTTTTCTTTTTTAAGAAAACTATTTAACATTGTTTGTACATAATTTAACCCATTAATGCTTTGATATAAAAGCAACCTTCATGATTCATTCGATGCACTACCATTTATAAACAATCTTCAAAGCACAACACTGGTACAAAAATCTTAGAGTTTATAGAGTTTAAATTAAACTTTTCATCCTTCAAAGCTTCACAAATCGGAAAGCCTTGCAATTTTCGCAAGTACGTATTTATTACAGTTTCGTTATTGCTTGTTAGTTAATCGTTGGAACGCGTAATCGTTTTCCAATTTTCCTCCACTCGATCTCCATTGCGTGCCCTAATCTCCTCGGGCATCATATTTTATTTGATGTTATAGTGACCCATCGCTCGGCGAGGTTATAAAAACGCCTGATAAGAGCGAACGACTTCCGCGGACTATCATTACACAAGGCGAGAAAAAACGTCGCGAGCACATCGCAATGTTTGCGAAAACATAAAAAATTCAATAAATAAGAAAATGTTCAGCGCTGCGAAACTAAACGAACCGAAGGAATGTGCTCTGTGCTCAGTGAACGAGAGCCAAACTCGAGCTCAACAAATAAACTCCGCCGACAATCGGGCAAAGCAAGGAGCGAATCTTTCACAGTAAAGTTTTCCTTTTTCGCTAGCACTCAGTCCGCCAGTCCGTCAGTCAGTCAGTCAGCCGGGTGCAAGCACCAGCGGCAGAATCCAGCATGCAGCATGGAGTATACTCCATAACATCACCTCCCACAATCCGACACTGTTTTATGCCATGCATCGCTGGAATTAAACTAATAAAAAAAATACCGTCGCGGGAATTTTCGTTTTTTATGCAAGGATATCTACTGTTTTTTTCAAGACGACAGGACAACTCCGATTGCCTTTCATGTAAAATAAAAAAGCATGAAATAAAATATAAGAAGAAAAAGAAACTACCATATATGTTGCAGTGCTTGTATGAAAAAAGGAGTGCGTACGGCACGTTCGCCTAAACGTTTCAGGCATTTTGAAAATGCAATCAACGTTTGCGCGACTTAAAAATTTTTTAACCGTCACACTTGTACCTGCGTATGTAGGTGCACCTGCATGACTTCTTGCGAGAACAAAATTGTACATATATATATACATAAGTAGGTATATATGTATATAAAAAAATATTGCATTAACTCGCACCGAGATAGCAACGCTTTTTCCGCTCAAATAGGACGAGACGAGGCGGCTAAGAGCAGCTATCGTAGAGAAGGAGAAGGATACTTTTTGTAAGAATCGGTTGCCGGGTGTATGTCCTCCTGCATCGATATGTACATATATATTGTGTACGTCTGTATGTGAGCGTGCCTGTGCATTCATGTTTTATTAAATTCGCATCTTGGGAAAGCCCCCTTTTGGGAAGACGAAAGGACGAAAAAGGAAACGACATCACAGAAAGTGCGAAGGGAATGGCAATTGCAGTCATATCAAACGTAATTGCATTCACTTGAAATTTATGTTGCAACATTCTTCTTCTTTTCATTTGTTTGCGTATTACTCCCTGGTGTCCTTTATGCCAAATGCTACATTTTTAGTGCCGAAAAATATTATTTCGAGCTTACGCTTTTCCGGTGGTCTCGCGATTTTCATTTCATTCCCAGGCGTAACAAAGTTCAATTTCGGCAAAAAGGTATAAATTTTCATGTCATGGCATTTTTATTGGATTCTCCTTCGATTAATTTTGAGTACTGCTTGATTTCAAGAATATTTCAAACATAAGGAAGTTTGTATCTATGTATGTTGATTGCAAGAGTTTCCGCCCAATTCTTTGCGTTTCTCCTTTTATATTTCTATTTTTTATTATTTTTTTTTTTTTTTTGCATTTTTGTTGTTCATCCCAAATGCCTTGGTGTATCCTTTTCTCTTGTGAATATAGTGGGAAAATAAATGGAAATATATGGAAATAATCTGTAGCAGTATGAAAGAAAATTTCAGTGATTCTCCATAGATATTGTTGATCGAAATTGTTTATCCTTGAAACTATAAATAGTTCCAAATTGCATGTACTTATGTTATTTGTTAGCTCCGAGAAGAAATTTGTAATTATTATGCATACGGTATTCTTGCGAAAAATATTAATATACCCTAATAATCTGGTATAGTTTACCTTGAAACTGTCGTCTTGTTAGAGTGAAATAAGGACTTTGCTTTGGAATCAATCGTAATTGCAATGCTTTCTATTATTATTGGTTCACAGAATCCGATAGCTGTCGGAATTGGAATTTTGTTCGAATGAATTCATATATATTTCATAGACAGCCGGATAAAATAGAGTTCTGTGCAATTAAGAACCGATAAAAGTTCCGATTCAAAACCAAATTTGTAAATTTTGAATGAAATTTCGATCGGTTTCAATTACGATTCCGACAGCTATCGGATTCTGTGACACCCCTGAATAATTCTATTTTTTACATTGCATGACATATTCAGGCATGCAGTCAGGATATTTTTGAGGATTGTTTATCGAAAAAAGGATTAATTGACAACATTTAAAAACATATACAGGGTGTCCCGAGGAAAAGTGTACATTGTATGAAATTTTTGCGTTAAAAAACAAATTGTTTGTTTAAAATGAAAGTATACTCAAAATTTCATACAAAGATAAACTTTTTTTTAAAGTGCCACAGCTCGTAAACGGAACCTCCTATGCAGTTATTGTAAAAGCAAAAACTACTCGTATTGCATCGACCTATCGAGGGTTTAATTTTGTACACTTTTTTTCGGGATACCCTGTATATACTTAGTAAGGTGGATCGGTTTGTTAACCTCCTATTCCACTAGCATATCATTAATCGATGGCCCATACTTCTAAGTATCTAAGTATCAAAACAAGGAAAATCCAATTTAAAAAAATTTTGGACATATTTGCCGTGGGTGACATTGAATTCTTTATAAGTGCACTATAAACAAAAAACCAAAAATAAGTGTAAAAGTAAAAAAATGGAATTTTTTCCCATTCAAAGCAATTCTACGTCAAGCCCAAAATCCAATATTGCGAGAGCCCGTTGCGAGAGTGCGCGACGTTACGAAAATGTTTTGCGTGACGCATTTCAATCTCATAATTTCGCTTCTAGTAATGCATTTTTTGAACCAAGTACCAATCTAATGAGTACCGAGTACTCATAAAATATATACGTTATCACTTGATCTAAAATTTTAAAAGAAAATTTTCAAAAATTTTCAAAAAATGAACCAAAACTCGCGAAATATATTAAACGCTCTTTTTCACGGAACAGTGAAAAGCATTTGTTTTATTAGTTTAAACGAGTACCCAATACATAGCGAGTACTCAAAAAATAACTACATCATTAACCTGTCAAATTGCCTCGCAACGATATATTAGGTGTAGTAAAAAGAAATCCATTATTTTTCCAATAGATGGCGTTATTTATCTGCATCTCGCGTTGTATAAGTCCGATCGTGTTCCGCTAGGGGGCATTAGAAAAATGACAGTTCCTACTAAAAAAGCTTTTTTGACACTTTTTTGATTGATTGATTCAGTTTTGTTTGAGAGCTTGTCAAAGATGGACATCAGCAAAGAGAAAATTCGCTACATTTTACAGTTTTTCTTCGATAAGGGAGAAAACGCAAGCCAGGCGGCTGAAAATGTGAATAGCGTTTATGGACCTGATACTGTAACAGCCAATCATGCGCAATTTTGGTTTCGTCGATTCCGTTCCGGTAACTTCGATGTCAAGGATGCACCACGCACTGGAAGGCCAATTGTCGAAAATGTCGATAAAATCATGGAAATTATCGTGTCCGACCGTCATGTTAGCACTGTTTCGATTGCAAAAGAGCTAAAGATTGCACAAAAAACCGTTTGGAACCATTTGAATAAGGCTGGATACACAAAGAAGCTCGATGTATGGGTGCCACACGAGTTAACGCAAAAAAACCTCATAGACCGAATTTCCATCTGCGAATCGCTGCTGAACCGCAACAAAATCGACCCATTTCTGAAGCGGTTGGTGACTGGTGATGAAAAGTGGGTCACTTACGACAACGTCAAGCGAAAACGGTCGTGGTCGAAACACGGTGAACCGGCGGAAACGGTGGCCAAGCCAGGATTGACGGCCAGGAAGGTTTTGCTGTGTGTTTGGTGGGATTGGCAGGGAATTATCTACTATGAGCTGCTCCCATACGGTAAAACTCTTAACTCGGAACTCTACTGTCAACAATTGGACCGTCTGAAGGAAGCAATCGCCCATAAGCGGCCAGCTTTGGCCAATAGGAGAGGAATTGTGTTCCATCAGGACAACGCCAGGCCACACACATCGATAGTGACTCGCCAGAAGCTCCGGGAGTTTGGTTGGGAGGTTCTTCTGCATCCACCTTATAGTCCGGACCTGGCACCAAGTGATAACCATCTGTTCCTGTCCATGGCGAACAATTTTGCTGGTGAAACATTCGCTTCAAGAGAGGCTTCTGAAATTCGACTGTCTCAATTTTTTGCTAATAGGAACGAGGGCTTCTATGAGAGAGGCATAATGAAATTACCTTTAAAATGGCAACAAGTTATCGAACAAAACGGCGCATATTTGACCTAAATCGGGTCATTCTAACTATCTTAAATAAATCCCTCAATTTAATGCAAAAATAATGGATTTCTTTTTACTACACCTAATATATTCAATTTTTCAAACTTTTCTCGCTACGAGGTCTCGCAGTGCGATACATTGGAGCTTGAGCCATATAATTGAATGTTTTGAAATTTGTGTGCGTCTCGTCTCGGGCTCTCGCAATATTGGATTTTGGGCTTCACTCTCCATTTCGTTTTTCTGTAATTATTTGTAGCATGCTTCTAGACATATATAAAATCGATCTTATTTCAAAAAAGCGTTTGAAAAAAATTCAGTTTTGACCTATGGTTCTCTGAGCATTCCTTCTCAAAAAAAAATTCTTTGAATAGTATTTTACTATAATCTTTTTTATGGCGAACAAAACGATCCACCTTAATGCATATGTATGAGCAGCTCTGCTAGTCACGAGCGAGCCGGACGAGAAGAAAATTCAAGGATATAGCGATATTTTTTTCGTTTAAATTTTCGGCGAGCTCCAATTTCAATTTACTATACTACATGGCTTCATTATAAACTCTAAAATAAAAGGGAATCGTAAATCAATTAATACACCCTTAGTGCTTAATTAGCCGACAGAAAAGGGTTAAAGTTTATTTTAATTTGATATTTTTTATTTTATTTTATTTTTTCACTGATAATCTTTTTTAAATATTTTTATTGAATTCTTGTTTTTTCGCATTTTATTTATATATTTTTTATTTAAATTATTTCTTTGAAAATATTTATTATTCAAAATATTCGAATCATATCACTTATGCCTTCCATATTATTCACTCTTGATCGTCAATATTAGAACTTGGATTTTCTTATTTATGTATGTTCAGTTAAATGATTTCGTATTTTCACAACTTTCAATCACATTTTCATGCGAATTAAGCGATGATTAATTCTAAAAAAAAAAAAAATTACTTCCTCGTCTTAAGCCTGATTTATGCAGCAGCAGCAGCAGCAGTTCGGTCTTATCTTACGAGATAGTCTCGGGGTCAATAGATCACCACTTTGAAGCGCACTTTTAGGCTAAACCTGATTTTCTGCTTATTTTTAAATGCCTTAATTTGATAAGCGCGTCGTTCTTATCGCTTATCTTCTCTCAATCACAAAAACACATTTTCGACACTTTCACTGACGCGCATTTTATCCTTTGCACAAGAAATTTTTCTTCAATTTTCTTAAGCCGATTGAAGAATATTCTATCTTACATGCGTTATATTTAAATCGCTATTCCAATTGAGGGAGCGTCTTTCGATGCACGTCCGTTTCGCACCGAACCGAAACTACGATTGAATGAATGGAATCTGACTCGAGTGATAACAAGAACGCCACCAGCAGAAGCACCAGAAGCAGCATCGACAGCAGAGCAACTCAAATCTATTCGTTTAGCATTAATTTCGAAAGTGAAGGGACCCGATCCGAAGTTCGAAAACCGTTCGTATGAATGAATGGAAATTCGAAAGGCAAGCGTGTCTTTCCTCTAGGGCATTCAAAATTGATAAGAATCCGCCACTGTTGATGCGTAACATGAGTGTTAACGTACACAGATTGAAATGCCTTGTTGTCCATCCCACTGTACGTCCATGTATGTATGTGCGTATCAGTGCTTCGATTAGCTGCAATGCTGATAAGAAGGATTTTGCTGTCGTATGGAAATCAGTATCAATTTATTATCAATAGCTTGAATGAATTGTAGTGAAATTTATGTGTTTTTCCTTTTGTTTTCTTCGTTAAAATACTTTTCTTGCATTTTTATTTTTACAATTCAAGCGAATGAAGCGAAGATAACGAAAAAACAAATCGCGCCCTTTTAGATATGCTACGTATTTTTGGTTTTCGAACAATGTACATGCAATTTAATCTTTGGCAATTTGGACGTGTCCCTGTCCAGAGTATATTGTGTTTGTGCGTACGTGTGTTTCTTATCGAAGGGATATATTGTTACGTCAACACTATTCTGCTCATGTCCACTTTCCATTCAAGATAAAATTGAATAATTAAAATTTAATTGATCATTTGAAAGCCTCATTACTCGCTTGATTAGAATTTTTCAGGTACTAACAAAAATTGTTTCGTACCCAAAAAAGTTACCAAAAATCTCAATTTGTGGGCGTGCCAGTGAGCGGGCCACATCAATTTTTTTCCCTACATCCTTAATTCGCCTTCGTTAATCTCTTTTTTTGGCATGGCAGTTTGATGGATAGCGCCCATTATCACTCAGGATCATATTCTGGGCCCGATATCCCCATGTGCCAAATTTTGACGTGATTACTCCAGCCATTTGAAAAGAGATCCCACCACAGACGGACGGATAGACGGACGAATAAACGAATATGTCCAAATAGATTCAGTTTGCTACCCTTATTAAGAATATATATGTTTGTCTATGTATATCTAAGAGCTTAGTTCTAGATTCCCACAAAACTAAGAGATATACATTTACCCTGCTTACGCTGGGTATAATAATGAGTTCAAAAGGCCGCTTTTATACCCGAAACACTCTGTGTCGGGGATATATTGCGTTTGTGTGATCGTGTGTAACATCCAGAATCAGTCGAGGTAGACAATACAAAATGTATATACTTGTAAATGATCAGCGTCAGTAGGAGATTCGATTTAGTCATGTCCGTCCGTATGTCGGTACAAAGTTTTCTTATCAAAGAAGTTGAGCCATCCTGATAAAATTTGGTAAGCGTATTTACGGGGACATGAGTAAGAACCAGTTCGAGAATGGATTTTGGATCTTGGTACTGGAGGTACCCCAAAAAATGATCCGATCAAGTCCACTCTCGAACTTGTTCCATGTCCTCGACACTGAGTGTATAAAAAGCGTGTTAGAAGAAAATGTAACTTATGAGGTTTCTGAAAGAAGAAATGTTTATTTGTTTAAAATGAACAAGCAATATTTTTAATCACTTTTAGTCGAAATTTTCTTTCTCGATATACATACTTGCTTGCCAAATTAATCCAATCAATTTCTTTGAAGTTTAGTAAATTCTTTCGTAAATTGAAGGCACACAGACAGACTTTATACAATAGAAATAATTGCTTCGAAAATGTAAGGGCACTCGCACACCCCAAGGTATGTATGTATGTATTTAGAGGTATGATTGTAGGCGGCAGACAATGGGAGAAAAGGAAAATGTTAAACCGAATTCTCGCTTCATTTGCATTTCCTAAAGTTTTTACCACAAAAAATTTGCCGCAGGTGGGTGAAAAAAAACTTTTCTGTGACAATGTACATATTTAAGTTAAAGCGTACTTTGAAGTTCCGTTCTTAAAACGGAATTAATTGGATTTAATTATTTCTGCGGAAAAGTGATTTTGAAGAAAGTTTATGAAGATTAATTTCTTTTGAAATTATAATGCAAATTTGGTGTGGTCCTCAAATTTAATACAACGAATGGATTTACATGCAGTCCGGAAAAAGAAACTAAATTGAAATCAAATTCTCATTAATACCGACATTGAAGTTCCGATATGCGATGAAATGTGGTCATATCCGCTACATCGCGACGTTGAGGCTTCATGGGGTTAAGCTCGAAAAACTCTTTAAAATATGTTTGTGACATATCAACCTTGCTATATAAATTCACAATTCAAAATTTTTTAAATAATTTTAAGTATCGATTGAATATTTCTGTATGAAACCCAAGACTTAGAAATCGAGTCTTTATATTGACTGATGCAGCAGTCTAATTGACGATGTAAATAAGTTTAGAAAAAACTTTATTCTCCTTAGTTAAGAGAGCATAACATGATTTTCAAGAATCGAAATTTTGAAATTTCCGATTTAGTAGCAATGCGATATGTTCATCACATTATCTGGGCGTGACTGTGTCAGGACCCTGAATGTTGTCAAATAATTCTCAGGATTCAATATACCTACCAATGTTCCTATCGGATTTCATTTTGATTCATTGGAATTGGTTCATGCCAGCCAAGGGGGTTTTCCCGTTTTGAGGGATTTTTTCGATTTTACCTTTAGGGGCTCGCTCCAGCTCTGTCAGAATTGAAAAACTTCATATAAAAAAACGCTTCAGAAATGAATTAAAATTTTTCGTTTCATTTCTGACAGAACTGAAGATAGTCCCTAAAGGTAAAATCGAAAAAATCCCTCAAAATGGGGCAAAAACCCCTCGATCTGGCATGACTGCATAGCATACGAAGTTTATTATGACGCCTACAATTCTCATTCGGTTTGTAAAGAATTCTGAAGATTTTTCACGACGTGATGGGGCAAGGCTTAAGTTTTTCTTATTTATGGATTTTTATTGCTGGGAAGGGAGAGCTATCGATAGTTTCGGTAATCGATTGATTCAATAATTTTGATAAATGATATTTTTTTAATCGATAATTTTGAGAATCGATAATTCTACTAATCCATAACATTGGTAATATACCTATAATTTTTGTAATCACTAATTTTGGTAATAATTAATTTGGCTAATCGATCTTTTTGATAATCGATAATTTTGTTAATTGATTATTCTAATAATCGATCTTTTGGAGAATAGATAATTCTGTTAGTCAATAATTTTGGTAATCGATCATTATGAGAATCGATAATTTTATTATTAGATTATTTTGTTAATAATTTTGGTAATCGTTCATTTCAGCAATCGATTAATTTGATATTCGAAAGCAGAATTTTCAAGTGTGTGTCGGCCTAATCTAAGGCCATTCTTAGGAATTTGTCCATTTCAAAAAAGCTCTCTCTGTCACCGCCAGAACCATCGATATTTTCGATAGTTTGAACTATCGATGCTATCGATAGTGCTATCGATTTTTTATAACTTCAGACAGTACATTATGTAGAGTGGCATGCTGATAATGACAACTCTCAAATGGCCGAAAGGATAAAGATTTTCGTAAATTCGATGCCTTGTCATCAAATCATTGGAGTTTTCGGTTTTTTTTTTTAGATGAAAATAAGGGTACAATTTGGTACAAATTAACGATATCCACGAAAAATACAAATCATCAGAAAATTTAAAAAAATAATTTTTTTCCATTTCTTTTATTTAGATTTTTTCTTTAATTAGTTTTGTTAAAATTTTCCTTTCGTAACAGTGTCTAATAGTGATTTAATGATAATTTATAAAAAAAAAAAAATGTGCTTTGATAACAAATTGTCTTTTGTAAGCTATTAAAATACGAACAGTAAATTATTTTTGCGAATTTTCAAATAGTTTTCATTTTTCTTAATTAAAACTTTGGAACTAATTTTTAATTGCTTGTTTAATATAAAGTTTTTTTCAAGTGAAAAATTGTTGAAGCACTAGAGAATATCAAGGAAATTAGTAGGATTTCTTTCAAAGACGAGATTTCTACTTTGCTAAAACCTGTCAATCACTGTAGATAAATATCAATTTGTTATTACTTACTAGGCATTATTATTATTTTGTTTTCCATTTTTGTTATTTAAAAGTCACTCTTGTTAATATCCGCAAAAACTGACGGCTTTCTTAACAAAGAAATGACGTTCAGATTTATAGAAGAGATTTCTTGTGATCTTCGTGGGAAATTGTGCAGTCATAAAATAGATAATACCCAATTCTATTAACCTATTACAGGGTAACTTAGATTAATTTTTTATGAGCTGTTTCTGGCATTTTATCTCCACTTCCCAAATTTTGGACACGGAAATAGACTCAGTTTTGGAGTGGAAATCTTATCAGCTTTTAATAAAGTAATGAATGGGAAATATTTCTCTCTTGAACTGTAACTGATGGAGTTTTCGTGTAGAAACGGGTCCCCTTCCCTCTTTCCCTCTTTTCTCTTTCCCTCTCTCTCTTTCTCTCGCTTTCCCTCTCTCTCTCTCTTCGTCTCGCTCTGTCTTCTCAGCAGATTAAACATTTTTTGTTAATACATAGTTTCCGATGATTCCCACTATGAGTTTCATTTACTTGAACTTTGGACATGAATAATTGCATGAATAAGACTTAATTACAAAAGGTAGGCAGAGTTGTAAAATAAAGCATTTTTATCTGTGTTGTCTGTTCTCACATTCCCGTTGGCTGCTTAAGGCAAATAGACGTCCCGCAAGATGTCTACATTCTACTACTGAAACACCGTCTACTTTGATTCGCTTAAAACGACCATTATGTATGTCCGCTACTTCAATATGGGGATACTTAGGAGTTATCAAGGCAAAAACTGTAAAAACTGGGAAAAACACTGGGTCGCGAGAATTAAGTATTTAATTGCATTTTTTGTCTACGAGGAAATTTTCATGAGCGATTTTAAAAAGCCATTTCTTTTGGACGCTATAAAGTTATTTGCTATTTTGTTATTATATATGTATATATATATTTTTTTTTTTGTAATATTAGCGCAATCTATCAGGGAACCATTTTGTTTTCTAGATGTATATTGTCGTTTGTTATCAAAAAATATAAAATTTTAAAATCCTTCTTCTATTGTTTATTACAAAAGTCAACCGTACGTCTACATATATATATAATATATATATATATAATATATATATATATATGTATATATAAGGAACGCTTTCGAAAACTTCTTATCATTGGCATCCCATTTTTTTCGAGCACTGATCAAATCTTACAATTTTAAAATGACAGCCTTGGTGAAGTATTTGGTAAGAACCCAATCTACGCTGCTATCTGCGATGCGGTCATGGGTATTAGTGATGATTGGTACCTTTTTTTAAGCAGATTCGTCTTAATTAATTACGATAATTAAAGCCGAAACTATGTATAACGAATTATAAAACGATTTTTATAGATACCTATAATTTGTTATGTAGAGAGCAAACTTTTATGCAAAAATTATAACCAAAATGTTTCGAATGGATTTACTAGGTAGATATAGAATTTCATTGTATAAGAGGTCGTTATAAAGATTTTTTACTGTATAATTTGAAATTGACTTTAAGATTAAAATTTCGGATGTGGGACATCTATCCCTCCTTATAACGAACGTCGTTATCGACTTAGCAGTAATCGCGTCAAAATAAGATCAGAATATTTCAGAAAATATAATGGTACATGTCTGTGGCGATACGAAAGAGTAACTTTCGTCGACATAAGCTAGCAGGCCTGTGAGCAAGGGAAGGGTTTACTGGTGTTCTAACTCCTATATCATATATCCCTAACCTAATATCTCAAAACAAAAATTTTCAATTTAAGCTCCTCTTCCATATGACCACAGGTAAAATAATAGCGAATAATTAGTTAGTGGCATTGTCGACGACGAATTCCGTCCTAAGGGGATATTAAAATTACACAATTAAGTGCGTATTTTAATTAAAAATTTGCACTAAACATATTTCGATATGGTATTTTTCGTTCAAAATTTTACATTTTTCTTCGTTGTTTTAAAATTTTTGAGTATGTTCAAATGACTGCTTAACTTTTCTCTTAAAATAATTAATTGATTTTGTTTAATAAAAAAAAAATCTAATTCAGAGAGAATTTTTTTCTTAGACATACAAAAGCATATACATAAATACATAAATTTTAAATAAGTTATTGTTTAAATTATCACAAAAGATCTTATTCAAATCAACTAATGTACCTATATGGGCAGCTATTCTGAAAATTCTTACGAACATATACAATGCATATATAAATTTGAAAAATTAATTTTTTTATATATAATAAACCCTAATTTTAAACAAAAAATTTGATCATATGAAAATTCTTAAACAAATTAAACAATAGGCTATAATAGGTATATAATATTTTAAATTATACAACCATTTTTCTTTTTTTTACATACTCATTTTACACTGGATTTAATTGTCGTAGTCCTTTTGGCACCGAGTATTCTTTTAATAGCCTCAAAGAATTATATTATACGAAATTTAACGAAAGGTTTCAACTGCGGAAATCCAATCAAAATAACTGAATTACTTTTTAATTTCATAGGCAAATAAAACAATTAAAGTATTGAACATTGTGGCTCATAGTCTTCAACCTAGTTTAAATTTTTTGGAGATTTAAAATTTCAAATGATAGTCTTCAGGAAAGTTTAATCCATGCTTATTAATTTTATAGGAAAATTTCTCAAAAACTCAAATATAGCCAAGGTAATTGATTGAGTTAAACTGCCATGAAAACTAAACGAATATATTCAAAAATTTAAGCTCTCGAAGTTCTTAAATCGCGTTGAGGACTATGACCCGGAGAAGTTTTGATTTTTGATCGTTATAGAATTTAACTAAAAAAAATAAGAATTCATTAACTTACAATTGTTTAACATTTAGACTAAATTAAATTCACTTACAAATTGACTTTAACAGCATTTCAATTTGTCTAAAATTTACGACTTGGAATCATAAAGCTTTAGCTTGCAGCCTACAAAGAACTATAAATGTAACAATTGCAATTGTCTGGGATATGCTTTGCTCTTTGTAAGATATATTTTACGGCGTCGAACGATTGTGAATCCGAGTGAAATGCTTTCCTCAGCTAAAGAAATATCCCAAAGGCTTTGATTTTCCATTTTTACTTATAATAGCTTTAGCACCTGAAAGAAAATATGCATTGAAAACCACTATACCATCATATGGTGTTTTAAATGGAGAATTTACCTTCATCGTTCGATGCCTTTGCTACGCCCATAATTTCGAGCGCTTTAAAAAGATCGCCTAAATTTGAGCGATCATCCAGGTACTCTCGATTAATTCGAACTTGTGACGAATTCTGGCTTTTTGTCTGAGTATGCCATACCAGAATCTCTGTAGCATTATTACCCCTCGGTTCGATGTGGTCCATTTTTAAACCGATGCTACGTAAAAAGAAATCTTCCTCATAGCCAGGTTTATATGGCATGCTCGCATTAGGATGTTTAGACATATAGCCTAAGTTAACTGCAAATCCGGCCATATCGACAGGCCAGTGACGATCCGCAACCCACGAATCTAAAAATCCAACCACCTTTCCCTAAAAAAAAAAAACAAACCAAAAGAATATAAAAAGAAATACCACATAATATGAGCATTTCATTAGCTTACCTTTTGAACTACCGGCCCACTGACCGAATACGAAGCAATCAACCCGACTGGGAACATTGAAACTCTTTGGGTATTCCTTATTTCCGAGAACAGTTTCAAATCGTAGGTATTATCATCGTCACCGAAATAAAGAATACCTTTCGTTATGTTACGTTGTCTTAGCCAGTGCAGCGCCGCTCGACGATTCGAAACGCCGCGCGGTTTCGTATCCAAACGTCGAAAGCTCGATGGCATCGGGCTGGCCAGATGAGTAAAAGGTATTTCTACAATTATCAAGTTATTGATCACTGCATTCCTAATCATGGCGCGAAATTAGTTGGCCACAACTTACCCAGTTTATTTAGCATATAATCTAAAAAGATATTACAACTATTATGATCATTCGCTAGTATCCAATGGAGACGAGGCACGTGCAAAAGCGTATGTGATAATCTCGTCAATTCAGCAATTTGCTCCCGACGAGGGTACGTTGGTGTTACAAAATATATCACCGGTAAATCCTTGTATGTTTCCTTCGGATGATTACGCACGTAGATTCGGCGATCTTCGAATTGTTCGCTGCATATCGATCGTCTTTCTTTAACTGTAGGCGAAGATATAACTTCCGCGTCTGCAATAATAAAAAGGAAACAACTATGAGCACATAGGCACACTGTACAAATGTGACTAAGAAATGTGTTTATATGAATTATATTTCCGGGATTTCAGAGCGATTTTCGAAAATTATTTTGATACACACAAACACACCACTGAACCCGCTAGGCTTTAGACATGCCACTACCCTGAAGGTACTGTAAAACATTCATTGAACAAAGATATCTATTTTCATTTCAAAGACCGCCCAGCGGCGCACTGCTAAATGGGTTGCACCCACAAAATGCATTACGGAAAGCATACTTGTAATAGATTACTTTTGCTTATATTGTAATCAGGGTTATATATATGTAGGTGTTTTTGGATTCCTTGGTTTTATTAACTGTTAGACATCGTTTGTTTCATTTCAAAGGATATTTCAAGGACACTGCGCAATAGAAAACTAAAAATCGTTTTTTTTAGAGTGTGTTTAAGTAATACCTATCAAATCCCCGTCAGTCGGCTATACCATTTATGGATATATGTACGGCAAAATGTGAAGCCTTATCTAAAAAATACGATGCATACTTTAAGGCATAAAGGTGCTATTTTAATTCCTTATATTATATCCCGTACTGCACGAAACTGCCCAAAACTGCACAAGTGTTTTAAAACTGTATGAAAATTGGGCAGTTTTGTGCGGTTTCGTGCAGTACGAGAACAGACCTATTGCCTTTACTCTTCCGTTTATAAAATTTTAAAGCTTCGATTAATAAATTTTTAAACATTAGTGGGATTCATTCAGCTTCGGAATCTTTACGAAAGGAGAAATTTGTCACTGAACTGTCAAAATTTATATGAAAATTTCCGATGAGAAATGTTACAAAGGCATTTTCAAAGCTGCATGAATCCCCATATAGTTTCTTGTTTTGAAGGTCAAAGTCCATGGGAAAAGTGTATTGAAATCTATTTAGACAAATGGCTGTAAACTAGTGTAAATCTTCAAAGATATTCAAAAAAAGAAAAGTATTAACAATTCCTCGGTACCTTTGAACGATTTCAACACAAAAACTAAAAAGTTACAACTTGAAGGGCCCATACTCTTCGATTGAGCTTAGTAAATCCAATGAAAGAGAATTATACTAGCTTGTACAATTAAATGGAAGGACATCACTGTGAAGGATTTCGCTGATGATACAAAAACATATTTATAATTAACACAAACAATCTATGTGGTAATTTATGACACCTTCCGATAATGGTTTTTTGTGCAACATATTTATTTTATAGGTTCATAATTGTTTACATAATATCATCGGTTCTTATCTTTTTTATTTCGGAAGAGCTTCTATTTGTATATATTTGGTAAAATAACGATAACACGTAAGGGTGTTATAATCAGATTTTTAAAGCCATAAGGGGCCCCATATACCGACTTTTAAGTTTCTTTATGAAAACCGCCCCTTGTCGACGCCCGCTTTTCCATTTTTTTTTTTTAACTCTAATCGGAGGCTTAAATAAGCGCTCAAATTCATAAGTTTGATTCAAATATTTCAAAAAGTCCGATTTTGGAGCAGTTTTGAGATTTTTGTGACAGACCCTAGTACTGAAGGTACCCCTAAAAATGATCCCATCGGGTCCATTCTCGAACTTGTTCTTACTCATGTCCTCGTGAGCGCGCATACCAAATTTCGTCAAGATCATCATCTCCTTCGATAGGAAAACTGTGTACCGACTGACGGACGGACATGTCTAAATCGAATCTCCTGGTGACGCTGATCTTTTCTATATTTATTTTGTATGGTCTATCTCGACTGGTTCTAAGTCTAAGTGGTTACACACAACCACACAAACGCAATATACCCTCGACATAGAGCTGTGTCGGGTATAAAAAGAGCCGTATAATGCGCTGAACGTCAAATCAAATTCTACAAAGTATTACCCAGATAGGAAGTATGGTCGTTCATATTTAATGATGCAGTTAGCTGTTTCTCTTCTTTTCTTAAACAAATATCATCTTGATGGGTGTTTTTCGAGTCCCCTTCATAATTAAAAAGACATTGATATTGTACGCGACTCGAAAATGATTCAATCCTATGCTGAAAAATGCGTTCTATCGAAAGTAAAGAAACGAACTCTAAAAAAAATTTGCACAAACGACTAGAAATCGAGGAACCAGATGCTCTTCAAGTCCCACATTCGGGGCAATCAAAAACGATTGTAAACACGATATGTAAACATTTTGAAAATTATAGCAAATATGACTTCCCCCATAGGCCCGCGCTAGGGTTTCATCTTGTTTCGATTAAAATTTAATTTCTGATTAGAATTGAGCACATTTTTTATTATATTTGTTTTTAATATTTTAAGACTTAAGTATTTCATAGTCAGTAGAGCCTGAAAATACAATAACTTATGCAGATAAACGGTTACTCATATGTTTGAATATATTTTTCAAATGAGGACCCAAGGCTACGCCCATTAAGATAAAGAATTCGGGTGATTTTTTAAACCAAAAAGTGGTTTCATGTGCAGATCTTATTTCAATTACTCTATGCAAGTCGCCTTTTCGGCACGCCCACTTTTCCCCTTTTTTTTGAAATTTAAACTTGTAACAGACCTTAATGCTGGAAGTACGCTTGAAAGTGGGCCGATCAAGTCAATTTTTTGGCGGAGGATGTCAATGGATATAAAAGAAACTCAAACCCTAGTACTGCAGTTTCCCCTAAAGGTAATCTGATCTGATCACATAAAAAATTGAAATTAAGAAAAAGCCTTCCAGGGTTACCCGGGGAAAGTGATTAGGTATCTAAAGAGATAACTTTGAGATTTTGATTTCATATGATCCAGCGCCGAATTAAGAGTTGCACTGGAATTCTACTTTTCTCTAAGACGCTTCAGAAATCAAAATTTTTTTTTTATTTTTATTTAATATATTTTATTTTTCGCATTCCAATTTAAGTGATTGTCAAATATTCCAACAGAAATATGATCTCGAATTATTGTAATTCTCGATTTTCGTGACATTCAAAAATATTTAATACGGTTAGGTTAATCGCGTAATTTGATTCATGTTCCAAGTTCAGCCTCAATAATGGCCAAACAATAAATTTGTAAATGCCTCCAATTTGTGAATAGTACATTCCATTTCAGATCGTGCTCAGAAACCAACCTTAATGGAGCCGCTCGTACAATGGCTTCTGGCACTGAGTGCCTGGAAAGCTCTAATTACTCGTTAACATGAACGGATAATAATAATACGTTTCCAAGTTAATTTTTTTTTTTTTCGAATTCACTTTTGTGGAATCTGATTGCTTTTGGCGCTTTTTACTTATTTCCACGAATTGCCGATTAAACGGATTTATTATTAATTTTTTTTTTTTTTTTTTTGTGGTAATTGACTCTATCGCCGAAAAGGAGGGCATTGGCTCATATCGTATATATTTGGAGATTTCTACAGGTACCTATTTTTATTTATTTTCCCCCCATAACTCTCAATCTTGGTTTGTCTACTAACACGTAAACGTGTATTTTCTTTTTGTTTTATTTTACCCCTTTATTACGCCTCTGATAGCCGCACCAAACAAAAATTGAAAGAAAGAAATTAATTCAATGATATTCTATTAGCAATCATGTGAAACCGACACCGAAACAGATAGATGCCTTCGATAAATGGAAACGCGATCTGTTGGCAATGGGAAATTAATCAGATTTAAGAGAGTCGAGTAGAAACTTTGATTAGCACTCTCGAAACTATAATAATCGACTTATTAAATGTTTTTTTATTCAAAACAAAAAAATTATTATAGTAAAAAAATTTATTAGCCTAAAGCGTTTGTATCTATTCTTGCTAATTTGGTCATTCGTGTGGAAAATTCCGTTGTAAAACATTTTATGGGTTCGAAATTCGATTGCATCAGCAAAAGACGAATTTTTTTTCGATTGCGTTGAATTTAGGTTTGATATCAGAAATGATAAGCCCGAGTAATATGAATAGATTTTATGAAATTTTAGTGAAAAATGTGAAAAGTTCATTTATTTTAAATAAGGAGTTCGATCATCGATGATTGATGATGGTTAGATTCTTCTGATAGATTGCCTTTATTTCTTTCTTCATTTTGCATATACCTTATCTGGAAATGAAGCGTCGCATGTCGCACATCGGGAATAAATGAGTAACCTAAACACTTCAAAACTGAACTAAACTTTTATTAAGTATTACGAAGGTAGTTCTGGGTAGGAATCGATCCATAAATCGCAGAAGAGAAATGGTGTTTTTAGCCGAGAGGGTCCGTCACACCGACCAGAGATGTACCAATCGATGGTACATGAGCAACCCTGTCGAAATGTCAGAAGATCTCCCCGGGCACCTGTTTCTGGAAGCTTTACCAAATTGAGGAGAAAGTACCTACCCCTTATTATCGACATACCTCTACGTATAAGAGTACTCTCTATGAAGCAATTTCTGGGTCGCCTAATTTCTCTCTACATGCCTGTGCATGAAGCACTCCCCCACATCCCATCCGCAAAGTAAAATTCAATAAAAATCATACCCGTTGCTACTACCGATTGATTTTTTTTAGTGAGGTGTCCGGACGTGATCACTGTGACGCATTATGTGTTACGGATGTTTCGCAAAAGTTGACCGAACTTGATTATTTAGAGGAAGTAGTTATTCACCAGTGTTACTAGGTGAATTTTATTTTGCTATGAAGCCATCAAAAATTATTATTTCTATACACACTGAGCGAACGTAACCATGATTTTTTTAAAAGGGCGCATTGTTATTCACAGTCCTTTTGATTTTCGAGCAGAACAAAAATTTCAAAATAAAAATGGTTGAGTCAACAACATTTTTGGTTGGATTGAAAGGAAATATGTTTAATTACATTTCTTTTCGTTCGGTATAATTCTCATTTGTTTTATAAAATAAGACATATAAGATATGTATTCATCTTAGAACTTTTTAAGCATTGCGAAAGCAGTCACCAAAACGGAGTGACGAAATCGAATGAAGTCCATCCGATGGCTATTTTTTGGGTCATGTTCAGCAGAGTGCTGTGCTCTATGGCCATTTGCTTTGAACGTTTATTAATTTTTTTTGACATTTCTTCTTGTATAGGTATTTTTTTTTGGATTTTTTTTTTTAAATATCTTGTCATTTCAAGTATGTCCGTGGTTGGTTCAACAATTTAAATTTCAGTTGATTTTTGAAAATTATCATTTCAATTCAACCTGAAACATAGTTGATTCAAAATGAAAATCTTTATTTTTTTTAACAAGAAAAATTGTTAAAATTAAAAATATTCCTTGTTGAAGCCGTTTTGTATGTTTTTCCTTTTGATTTAACCAGTTTTCTGGTTGATTTTTTTCTCTGTGCAGCCGCCACCCTTTTACGGATCCGACACGATGACTCACAATTAATGTCATGATCCAGGTTGCGTAGAAATATTGTACGGAACTGTCATCCGATAGCATCTTCTCGATGTCAAGGCGACGTTTCCTGTTGGGTTGCTATAAAAAATTGATTTTCTATTGCCTCTGTTGTTTCTCTATAATAAAGCCATGTGCATTCCTTTCGTTTTCTTTGATGGTAATTTGACTTGTCCTTTTCAACGGCATTTTCTTGTCATTAACCAGCGCCATATTGCCATTTCCATACCAAGCTGATGAGCGTACTAATGGAATCGTCAATAATATACTCATATAAACTCATTGGCTCGCTGAATAATTTGTCGGGTTAGTATTTGTGCACCATGCACAATGGAGAAAATCAACAGCCCATAATTTATTTGTTGCATTTCATGCATTAACGATCCGAGTTCGTAGATATAAAGTTCATTATAGAATACATTAAATTCTTTAATGGGTGTAACCCATTAACACCCCCCCGTCCGTTATTAAAATACGTGTCTTGTATCGAACGGAAAATATTGATTGCTACTATTTTTTTTAGAAATGGGCATAAATTTAAGGAAGAGACGATTTAGTTCAATTTTATAGGAAATTTAAGATTGCCATCCTAATGATTATGAAGAAATGCTTGAAAATTTGACCCGCAGAAGACCGAGAAAAAGTTTATTATATAAGGGGTCTTCCCTTAAACGTGCTTTCACCTCGAAACCCTCGAAAGGTCGCAAATCCAATAGTTTCGAAAATGAATGATTGCAGTTTTGTATTGAAAATTGAACACTTTTTCGCTTTTATAATCTATTCACTTTTAAGAGAATATATACCATTATTGTATTTATATATCTATATTATTTCTACCACGAGTGAGGGGAAATTTTAATTACTTAATTCAGAAAATGCAATTCCCAACCGTAATGTCGAGGAATTTTAAATAATTTACATCAATTTGGGAGTGGAACTCATTTCTCCGGGAAAGGGAAAATAATCACATACCCGATAAAAGCGAAATTTTTCGAATATTTTGTTTCTAAGATTTTATTCCGTACCAGAGTTGCCAGGCGTCACGCATTTCGATGTTTTACCTCAAATTAGAATAACCCGTCGAGCCTCTGTGCCGTAGATGGTTGAGATCCCAACTTTAAAAGCTGGATTCTCTGGGTTGAACTCCCAGTTAAGAACGTGGATGTTTGTGTCGTTTTTTTTCTGTTTTTCTTTGTTTTCCCATATTTCATTGTATCACAACGGGGCCATGTGAGGCCTAAGTGTTTCACCCTTAATGGTAGCAGCCACACTAACCTAACCTAACCTGGCCCAACCTACATAGAAAGTATTTTTGTGTTTTCTTACAATTTTGCATACAACGTAAATATATTAAGATATGGCGAAGATGGTTTTTGAAGGGTCTAGAATTTTTCTTCACGAAAATTTGTCAAAAAAAAATTTTGTTTTGTTCAATTGTTGAAAAAATCCCGCTTTGCAAGTAAAGTCATCTGGCAACGCTGTTCGATACTGACATTATAAATGCGAAAGTAATTTTATTTTCGCTTGTATTTATTTGCTACGCTTTCACGCCAAAGCCATTAAATCGATTTTAATGAAATGGGCGATTAAACATGAAGAAGGAGATTTTACGACCAAAAAGGCCTTGAGATGGTCGGAATAGGGGATTGAAATTTAATTCTAATCGAGGAACAAAAATCTCTGTTTCTGACACAACTGGAGCGAGCCCCTAATCAGGAAACGGGAAGATAAAAAGAAAATTGATAATAAATTTATGCCAATGCAAAACATATTGCGATGAAATCCATTCCGTTGCATTGTGAGTTGCCAGTATTCCAGTAAAAGCATGTCGCCGGCGCTTTGTACCAAAAAAAAAAAAAAAATAAAACAAAGTCCCATGACACTTGTGCATTGAATCAGAGGAGAAGAGTGAGCGGGGAAAAGTGGTAAAGAGGGGAAAGAATTTGAAATTGTGAGAAGGAATGTGAAGTAGGAGTAAGGTGACTGAAATATAGGGTAAGAGAGAGAGAGAGAGAGAGAGAGGAGAGAGAGAGAGAGAGAGAGAGAGAGACGAGAGATAGGGTGAATAAGGAAGGAGCGGAGGGAGAAAGAGGGATAAAGAAGGACGGAGAGATTCTATAAAATAATGGGTATCAGAAAGCCTTACTTGCTTAGCTTAATTAAGCAAATCTTTAGCAATTGATTTTTGACACATTAGTTTCTTCGAAGCCAGTTCAAAGTTCGCCGAGATTTCTAGTAGCGCAATAAATTGAATAAGAAATTGCTTTTTGCGATGAAGAACTGATGACTGATAGCGAACTTAGCAACATTCAAAAATCGGCAGTAGCTTACTCTGCCAGTGCGTTTCGCTTTATAATCTTACGCGCTTAAACGTCTTTTATTAATTTCGATAATGATTTTGTTGTGATTAATAGAATGACTCATATCGAAAGTCTTTCTGAGATCAGGTTTATATGGTGAAATGTTTACATATAATAAATTAGATTAATTGAGCGGGTAAGACCGGGTCAGCTGAGGAGATATACAAGGTCCTGTGCGTGCAATTCATCTTTGTATAGGGCAGCCTAATGTATGATCTAACTCACGATCGTTGTACACGTTGTACAATAGCTTTTTCACAAAATATATTATAGGGATTCATTCAACAAATTTCCAAAAGGACTGGCTCTTTAATCAAAATTTGTTGTAAAGTATAAAAGGGAAAGTAAACTATTAGATCAATTCAGTTGAAATTCTTGGGAGCTGTTTTTTGTACTTTAAAGTGAGAGCTTAATTTTTTTCACAAATCGTACCATATCCTCCACATTTTAAATCTGAAATCAAAAAATTTGGCTTCGGGTATAAAGAAACACCTTTCAAACCATACAAAAAGAATATTTTTAAAAATTCTTTCATGCCATACAAGGTCAAAAAAGCTCAAAAAATCGAAGAAAAATTTTAAAAATTCTAATTTTTAACAATGGCGAAGCTCGTACCTTAAAAACTACAAGCTCTATCTTCATGAAAAAGGCGCATTGATACCGAATATTACTTTGATACGATACAACAATGATAGTTAACAAACAGTAATAATAATATATTTTTCGTAAAATCAAACAACTGAAGACCTCACACAAAATTGATGGTAGCTACAAAACTACACTAGGAAAAAATTTAAAAAAATATTTTTGATATTACCAATACCACCGTTATCCGTAATAATGAACGAAATCGCGGCACCAAACGAAAATATTTAATTTGTTGGCCTGTGTAATGAGCAAATCAAGAAGACAAAGTTATTTAAAAATATTTGCAGCGATTACACTAGTTTAAAAAAATTCGAAATTTCGCGAGCGCAGCTTCAAAGTGGTGATTTTTGAACTACATACTTCATGGTCTGCTGATCATAAAAATGATTTCCAAATAATAGTTTTTACGAGTATACCCTACACACTCTGTGTCAAGGGTATATTGCGTTTGTGTGGTTGTGTGTAACTCCCAGAACCAGTCGAGATATACCCATACAAAATATATATAGAAATGATCAGCGTCACCAGGAGATTCGATTTAAACATGTCCATCTGTCTGTATACATTTTGCTTATCGAAGGAGTTGAGCTATCTTGGTACGTGCGTTGGCGAGGACATAAGTAAGATTTTGTTCGAGAATGAACGTGATCGGACCATTTTTAGGGGTACCTCCAGTACTAGGGACTGTTACGAAAATCACAAAATTTCTCTAAAACCGGATTTTTTCAAAGATATTTTGATGAAAATTTACATTTGAACATATTTAAAGGCAAATAATTTGATTTCCAAAAATTGAAAAAGTGGGCGCGGCAAAAGGGCGTTTTTCGAAAATTGTCCCCTATACCAGAAATTCAAATGTGAATTGAACGAAAGTTGACAAGTATGCTTCCTTAGTATCCATAAACATCCTCTCCAAAAATGTTCTTGATCGGTCCATTATTGAGGGTACCTAGAGTACTAGGGTCTGTCACAAAAATCCCAAAACTGCCTCAAAATCTGACTTTTCCGAAATATTTCAATAAAACTTAGAATTTGAGCGTATAAGTATTTAAGTCTGTGTGATTACAATTTAAAAAATTTCAAAAGTGGGCGTGGCAAAGGGGCGGTTTTCATAAAGAAATTGCACAAAGGTCGGTCTATAGCGCCCATTATGGCCTTAAAAATCTCTAGAAAATTCTTTCTTAATGGTCCAGTTTTTTAATCGTGTTTTAAAAATTATTTAAACATGTGTGTCTGCGTCGGGTATTGTATTGTCAGTCTCGCCTGACTATAACACCCCTACTTGTTTTGCTATGCAAATTTTCAAACGACCTGAAATTAGTTTTAGATTTGCTTTTTATTTTCTGCAATTGATCCAGCAGCTGACGCTCAGACCCCTAAATGACTACCCAATAAGAATTAGTTGTGATAAGAATTAGAAGACCTGAAATCACTGTGACACTTGCAACGCTGCCTCGCTTATTTTTATGACCTTTAAAATTCTCAAGGAGGAAATTGTATGACCCTTTTTTTTTGGCATATTTCGCTATTCGCTCAAATATGTTACGTGAAGAGAAATGAGTTGCTGTTGCATACGGCTCCGCTGGTGCGATTGCAATACGGCTCAGCGGGGAACGAATGCCACAGTCGCGATTCAAATTAACATTGAACTTGAACTCATGAGAAAGTGTCAGCTGGTAACATCAGCAAAATAAAAACAGTTGCCGGGGACGAATGAATGTTGCTGTTGCAGTCGCAATAAATGCCTATTTGCAGGCTTCCTCATTACGATTGTACGCAAAAGAATTTCGTCTGACTATAAATATGCCCATTGCAACTGCACAATAATGCACAATGAGCAGCGCACAATGTGCGGCTAGGCTAGTCTTCTCAAAATCAGAGAGAAACAAAATCGTATGGCAACAGACGGCAACGGCATGAACATACTGCGAGCCGTGAAATTTATTGAGTCGAGGATGGCTGTGTGAAAGGGCAAATTTTAGCGCCGACAAATGAGATAATGGGACAGATACATAAATGAAGAAATCATGCCGCCCATTGAGCGAGATGTTCGAGAGTCTTTTGAGAAATAAAATATTATGCATTCTATGCAAATAATTTCTCGTACTTTTGTGTAGTTCTTAAGTCCACCAGTGAAGGTTAAAAGCTGTCGGAGAAACGTTGGCACAATCAATTGAAAAAGGAATATATAATTTAATAATTCCGTTTTACATTTCAGTTTGATTCGTTTGCAGTTTCCCCTAAAAGCAGCATTTTCAATCGTATATACATAGAAAAGTTCAAAGACAGCGGCTGAAAGCAGCAGCAGCTGCACATTTCGAAGGAAAACCCGTTTTTCTCATGGTCAACTTTATGTGGTTTGCACACGCGTATCGTGACCACCAAATCATTATGCTTTAGTCAAGGATTGAAATGAGGAATTAATTACAATTTTTTTTTTCTTTCTTTTTAAAAAATTAATGTCCTAAACATAGAAATTCGTGCTTAAAGTAAATTTTCAACAACTCGAACACTCGGCCTATATACACTTGCAGGCGAGCAGCCGCCAAGGGGGGTGCATATGCAAATATGTTTAATGTGCTGCTCAGAGAAATAGTGTCTCAAGACGCTTTATTGGCTCTCTGAGTCGTACGCAGGGGATGATTTTTTGTGCTAAAGCCCCTTCAACAATTCGACGAATTACAACTGAACACGATATAAATTTTTGTAGTGCCCCAACCCCCTCTCGAAATACTTTTCTACGTACTGGCTGGCTTCAATTCTAAATTCAATAACGTTGAAGTGTTTTTCCAATCAATTTCATTCACTGATCGAAAGTAATATGATTCGAATCACGTGTTTAATAAAGCAAAGAATAAATTTTAAAGTGAAAATTTTAGTGAAATAACACTAGTTAACAGCATCTTTTTCCCAGGACATTTAAATTCACTTTTCTTATCAACTTTGGCCTTATAAACACGAAAAAAAAATTGTTTTTTAATCTTTATGGATGCGTCTTGTTTTATCTTGATTTTTGTAAAAGAAAAATTTAAGGAAATATTGCAGCTTTTCGATGAGATTTTTTAAGTTTCCCTTACTAACAAAATTATAACTTTTTCATTAATGCATAGATTTCGAATACTAATATCTCATTCTGTTGGGTAAGGAGCCGACTTTAAATAAAAAATGCCAAAAAAAAATTATTTTAATTGCGATCGATTTTTTAGATGAAAGGAAAAGTTTGATGAATTTTCTCTAATAAATATCTATGTTTTTTTTTTAGGTTTAAAGGTCTACAGAATCTTGTTTTCTTGCCCAATCTCAAAACTATGTGAGAAAAAGCCTAAGATGGGTTAATTAACTTTAATTTAAGAGACAATTTGTTCAAATCAGGATGATTCACGGTCAAGTTCTGCTCGAAAATTCTACAATACTCGCTTTAAAAAGGTAAGTTTTTATTTTTCAAAAATCAAAAAATGCAATTCAAAAAGTCTTCTAAAATCCTTTTTAAATTTATCCATAGATAAAATGTGTGAATTGAGTGAATTTCCTAAATATTAAAAAAAAAAACTCTTCCATATATTAATACCCAGCGGCGAAAATGCTGCTTACAGAAACGATGAACCGCACCACATTTCTTAGGGGGTAATGCATTCGACCTCATATACCATTCTAGTATACTTTTGCTCGAGCGTGGCCGACTTTTAGAGTGAACGCCTACCACTACCACATAAAGTAAGCTATTGGTAGGCAGGTCGCTTACAGTTTCGTATACTTTGTAGGCGGTAGGCACTGTTCGCCGCTGGGTAAATATTAGGGGTCTTGCCTTAAACGTGTATTTCCGTGTTTAAAGGGCCAAAGTCCATAAGGAAATTGCATTTAGAAGTCCTTAAAAGAAATAAAAATTACTTGTTTGTAAACTGGTGTAATTGAGATTGTATAGAAAAGATGCACAAAACTTTTAACTTATCCACTTAAGCCACACTTCCTTTATTGAAAAGAAAAATGAAAAGTGAAAGTAGTCATTCAACCATTTGATTGCTATCATCTTGCCAAGTATCTAAACTGTAGCACAAGAGCGAAGATGAAAATCTAAGAAGTATCGTATAAATCGAAAGAAAGGTAAGAAAGAAAGAAAAAGTACGCTTCTCCTCGAAACCAACATGACCTTCAATTTCCTTCTTCGCTTCCAAGTTGAAGCCGTGTGGTGGTGCTCTAGTCAAGAGCATAAAACGAAAATGCCGCGCCGCATGCTGTAAGGCCGAAAACAACCCCCTCCGCCCCTTTCACGAGCTGCGTTTATCCGGCCGTTGTTTTAGCCAAGCCCAAATTTTTGTGGGAATGGCCATGGGGATGGGGTTGCAGGCGATTTGGTGGTGCCTTTTGTCACTTGGCGATTTCGTGTCGATTTGACTTTTTTCTTTATATATTTTTTTTTTTTTGTCGCGTGTGAAACTTACTTGCGGCAGCGCCGACATAGGTCTGGAAGGTATAGTTCGCCGATCCAATCCAAATCAAATAGAATATGACTAGAAAGCAAATGAACATGAGTGCAATAAATTTGCGAGCTTTTGCTGGCACTTTTCTCAATGCCGCCAAACTATAATTATTAGCTCCGAGCAAATTGCATTCTTGTTGTTGTTGTTGTTGTTGTTGTTGTAGTAGCCGCTTTTTATGAACATCGTTGGTTGAATTGTAAAGCATTATTAAGGCCTGCGTTCCTTTTAGGATTTCGATTTTGTTTTTGTATTCTCTGCATTAGCACACAATTCTTAGTCACACTCTCAGATCAATACAACTTTTACACGCACAACCGAAACCGTTTTGCGAATTCACTCGCTCAATTGATTACGCTACGAAAATAACAAAAAATTCAGTTCATTTCGCATTTGTCACAAGCAGTTTGCACAGAATTTTCTCCGCTGCCACAATTTAACGGCTCAACTTCGCTTTTGTCATTGAACGCACTCGGATTCCGTTCTGGACGTAATTTCTCAATTTCATTTTCAAGCACCGAGCACTGCCTGCAAGCAAATCTAAATTATGGATGGTCTGAACATATCGATACTTAGAATAATCGATACTTTTAAAACGTCGATACGAAAATTATGAGCGATATTTTTATTTCGATATATCGGAAATCTATACGGTAAATCCAAACATAAAAAAATGGGAAAAAAGGGGCAGCTGCCACCTCCTAAATGTTGCCTGATGAATATACACCGCAAAAGAGTTTTTGAAAACTATCAAAAATATGGAAGAATAGATCCTAAATCAGGCTTTTGCTTGAATGAGACGCCCACTATGAATATACGCAAAAGTTATAAAACACGTATAAATCAAACTATCTGTATCTGTGCTCTCCCTAACTGAAGCTCTGGATACGCCCATGTCGAGGAACCAATTTTTTTGGATAACCCCGTATATGTTTCGGGGAAAGAGAGGTTTTTTTGAAGGTCAAATAATATATTTTGTTGAACAAACAAACAAACAAACAAAAGAACCAGAATAAAATTGGTCGCTATATGGGTAAATCGAAATGTTTTTTTTTCGATAAATAATTTCGATAGTGCGTTCAGTAGAGAGTATCGAAGTCGATACTTTTGCCGATATCGCCCATCCCCCATTCGAAAAAATTTTAGTTGTGTGTTGTAGTATACCCAGCAAACATTTAGACGGTTTTTGGACGAACATTCGGCAAGAAGATGTTTTCTCCATGTATGTATAATATACATATTATATGCCAAAAAAATACATTATATTACTTTAAAGAACATTACGCGATCAAAATCGCACATACATCTTCCACTCTGATCAACTGATGGGCAATCAAAAGCGAGAAAATAAACATTAAAAAAATAGTCTAAATATGGAAAAACCGAAAAATGTGCGTATATTTATGTGTATATATCAATTCATTTTTTTAAAGCATACAAATACAAATATCACTGAAAATTTGAGTCAAAAATATGTATCGCCAATTGCTCTTCCAGAAGAGTGGCGGGTGACCTAAAAACTACGTAACAAGCTTCACTTTTCCGCGATAAGAACAGAACGGTTATTAACGTGGGACCTGTACTTGCAATCACATTTGAAAATTTTGAACGTGTGTGGCTCTCAGTGATGCCAGGTTGAGGGATTCTTCCCATTTTGAGGGATTTTTCCGATTTCATTTTTTTAAAAAAACAGCTTCAAATGATTGAAAGGAATTTTTTGGTGTTATACAGAATAAAAGGGAGTTGTTTTTAAATATCAGAGGTAAAATTTGTTCAAAAATAATGGCATCACTGCCAATATTTCAGACTGTTGCCAATATTTTGTACTTTTTGGTAAGCATATTTGCTTTGCCAAGCACTCGGAGTGTGAAAGGCATGTAGGAGCTAAGTTGACATTTCTCAACAGTATTTTTGATTGATAAACAGGGCTGTTCAATTCGTACGAATGTTTTTTCATGCATGATTTAAATGAAGTAAAATGGGGTGCAGTGAGAAATGTCATTTGGCACGGAAGTTTATTTTTATTTAATTAAGAAATTTGGAAAAAATTGTGGAAATCAGACCACCCCAACCCTCATCCCCCTTATCAAGTGGGACCCAAATTTCGCAATTTGAGTCCTACAGACCTGGTCGGAGCAGAGTTTAATGTTGTGTTCCGAATTTGGAAAAACTTTATATCGATATGCTGTCATGCCCACTTTTTGTGATTTTTATTTTTTGTATTGTAGTCCATATTCAAAGCTATAAAATAGCTTTGTTCGCGAAAATTAAAAGAAGTTGGACAAATATAACTCAATTCATTGTAAGAAATGTGATCGGGCCATTCATCTTAAGTGTGTATTCATTTAGAATAGGGCTGTATATTCACCAAAGAAGTCATTTTGAATGTTCTTATAAAGATTGCACTTACGAATTGATGGGCACAGATGGGCATCCGCCTAAGCCAATTCTAATATGATGACGGACGTGAAACCATTTTTTTCTGTTTCGATTGAGGAAATTGTTTATTTCACATAAATTTCGGATTCCTAATTTACAGTATTTTCGCAAGTAATAAAATTTAATCTCAGGCGTTACATTAAAAAAAAAAAAAACAATTCAACGTAAATACTTATTAACTCCAACAAAATTCATCACTCTAAGCTTAACAGATATTATTGTGAAGAGAGGCCAATTATTACGATGTGACTTTGGAACTTAACAGTTTTTCTTTGTCTACTTATTGTTTTTTTTTTTGTTGTTTTTGCATCTGTGCGAGAATTCAAGTCAAGCACATGCATAAAAATATAACAATGCGTATAAAAATTATTTATCGAACAGAATTCGCTTATCGATCTACACAGTTAAAGCACAATAAATTTAAACATATTCACTAATTTAGAACAGGCTTGGAACTTCGGTCGCTTGTGGGCATTTCCAAGCTGAAAACAGCTCCGCCCAGGTTTTTGTTCATGGTGGCCCACAATTTCTGACGCCAAGTTTCGATTTAAGCCAGTTTTGCTATGCGTTCGGTAAGCTTTGCCGCATTCGCGCCAGCAAATTCTTCAACTTTTTGCTTGTTCTTAATGAAAACGAATGTCGGCATACTGGAGATATTGTATTCCATAGCGATATCTTCACATTCATCAACATCAACCTGGGAAAAGAAAAAGAAAGAGCCACAATATTTGAAATGATTCCTCCTGAAGATGTGCGTTTCAAATGCTTACCTTAATAATCACAAGTTTATCGCCATATTGCTTAGCCAGCTCTTCCAATTTTGGTGCAATCATTTTGCATGGACCACACCAGGTGGCAAAGAAGTCAATCACGACCAATTTGCTGCCGGCTTCCTCGAGTTTCAAGTCCAATTCTTCCTGCAAAAAAATAAATAAATTATAAATAGAAACAGTGGTAATTATGACAAGCAAACACAATTTTATATGGTGTGTGTATTCCAGAAAAAAAAAAAAAAAATTATCAAAGCTGATAAGATTTAAAGAGGCCAACCCCGCGCTTGACGTGCAATTTTGAAACGAACGCAAACAAATTATAATGTAGGTAATTTATTTATTCAAAATAATAGAAACAGAAGTGTAGACAATAAATAACCTACCCAGCGGGAAATTCGCCTGCAAGAAACGCACATGGTTTTTTATTTATCTATATTTTTTAACCACATTGAGTGATTATCAGCAATTTATTTAGGTCTGCGGAAATCATCCATAAATAGAAAGTAAAACTTATGCAATTTTAATTTTTTTAAATTTATCGTCAAGGTTAAAGATTGCTCGACTCATTTAACTGTGGCGTCGCATTTCACAAAAAAGTTTTTTTTTTAAATCAAATTTAATAGAAATATTAATCGAAAGAGTAAAGATTATTTTAAGTTCACTAATCTGACTGTAGTGCTTGAAGTGTCTTACTAAGCGGCAATTCGGTTGTAAATGAACTGATTTCGTGAAATCGAGAGGAATGATAAGTTATGAATATTTTGGGAATTTCTATAAATCTTAACTTATTAATTAATGGAATCATTCTATTTTCTTTGATAAAGTAATCAAATTCAATTACCTTGAAGTTATGGTGACTAACTATAACAATGACGACTGATTTCAAGAAGTTATATGAGCGGTAGTATTTGTCCTCTTTAAATTTTTAAACTTAAGTTTTTCTTTTATCATATATCCCGATGCCTGAATCTAAATATTTACGGAGAATTTTTCCGAGCGGATTTGAAAAAAATTTTGCTGTTCATAGCACACTTGGATGGGAATATAAAGGGAGCAAGAAGTTCGAACATTTTTAAGAAGAGGTCATCATATTCTATTCAGTATTGATGTTTAGAACACTTCCTTTTTCCATGGAGAACAGTTTCTAGGGGGAAATTCCCGGGGAATATTCATTTAGAATATATATACAGTAGAGTACGGATAAATGCAAAACGTTTTTTGCTCGAATTCTTGTGCGCTTATGAGTTCTTTGCACTAATTCGTGCATATTTTCATAAGAACCCACAAAAAAGGCTTCAAAGCACCTTGCACTTATGAGATTTTTGCATTTATTCGTGTTTCATTTATCCGTAGTTCACTGTATATTTAAAAAAAAAAAAAAAAATTCTACTACAAATAACTGTAGTGAGACCAAAAATTGCAAGTCCTGCGCTCTAATTGAATTTAATGAAATGATGTAATCAGCTTTTGAGGGTTAAATGCTGCCTAAAAAGTTGGCTCCAAAAAGAAATGAAATTTACTATTAAAGATATTGGTTTTATATGCATAAAGATGTAATATGTATGACCTTTTCCTTCGAGATTTTCAGAAATTTCTGAGTTTGCGATAGAAAAAGATAATTAATCCCATGAGCTATGTACTTATTTAGGCTAAAGATCAATCGAGTCTTGTCAGAAGTCCATCTCATTTTGAAGCATACGATCAAAAGAATAAGTGCCTATATTTTTTATAGGGAAAAGTTGTATAGAGTTTTAAAGGATGGAAACATTCTCCAACGAAAATTGAAGAATTCGAAGTGTAGGGTGATTTCCGGATGTTGAGAATTCAGCTTGAAGTAGCAAAACAATTGATGCAGAAACCATTAGAAAACTTGTTAATGAAAAAGACAACACTGATCTGTTAAGCTAATAGATTATAATCAATCAAATTGATTTAATTTAATATTTGTGAGCGAAAAATTTTAAGTTCGAATGAATCGTTCTAGACTTGGAAAAAGTAATAAACATTAAGGACAATTCTCCGGGAAGCTGGTTACTAAAAGAAAGTTGTTTTTTTTTAATTCCTTTCCTACAACTTGTATACCTAGGTACTTTGAATAGCAACTGCGAGAAATTCAATGCATTTACTGTTCCACTTGTTTAATCGGTATATATAAAAACGAATTTAATTAAGAAAAATTGTACTGTTTTAAATGAAAGAAAAAAGTTCATAAAAACAAGTTGTTTGAATTCTTTTGAATATTTAAACGATGAAGTTATTGTTTACGAAATTTCGATGAGCTCATCAACAATGCCCCAAAAATCTGCGATAACCAAAAATGTCGAATCTTCTTTTAAATTATCATTGTTTATTGAAACATTCATACAAAATTGTTCACAACAAGTCGAATGATAAGTCAAATGAAAATTAATCCAAAAAAACAAAAAATTGCCAATAAAGTTCCACTGCAAACAAATACGGAAATAACATGGCTATGTGTTCGCAAAAGCGTGCAATCGGAATTGCAGCAAAATTTCATCCAAGGTCATAATAGCTAGCAATGCTATACAAACTAAAACAAGTTTTGTCCCTATCGATCATTTCGAATTCTCAGCAAAATTTTGCACACCATTCAAGAATTAATTATGAATTATTGGATGCTGGTTGGTTCGCCTAAAACGTGACTAACACAAAAAGCCCGACTTAGGTCTCTCATCGTCGTCGTCGTCGTCGTCGTGATTGTGTGAAACGTACGATGTTGGTTTTTCTTGTGAAATACGAAATGCGGAAGCTGCTTAGAGAAGTTGCTATGCATCATCTAATTACTCATAATTTAAAATTGACGATGAGTTGATCAAAACAAGAATTCTTTCCTCGCATAGGCAAAGCGCCAAAAGAACAATCGAAATTCAATATTATGAATTCCCCACGCTCGAGTATCGAATGACCAAACAGCCATCAGCATGAACGCCTACAGAAAAATCACAAAAAAAAAAGAATCCACAACGTGAATTGCTTCAACAAACATGCATTCTAAATCGATTGCGAATTCCTAATAAACACGAATGCATTAATTTCTTTTTCCTTCTACTATCGGTTTTCCCAGATCATCATGCACGTTGCATTGAGTGTAATACATTCTTGATTACTTTCAGTAAATGCATAGCAAAAAGAAAAAAAATTTATTCAGTGCCCTTTCCCCTTGAAAACCGACGCGAACAACAAATCGCACGATAGTGGCCGACGCCGCAAAAGGGGGGAAAATTCACGTTGGCTTTGTATTCTTCTTCTTCGTATTGGCGCTTTTTCTAACCAAATACTCAAAATTACGTCATTATTCTAATAACGGATCGAAGTGCCATCGTCATAAACGATGTAACTACGAAATCAACTTTATCCCAAACTCCATCGACACCCTGTAACACGTCATAAAAAAAAATTGAAAAAAACCATCGTTCACACACACGCCACTTTAGATTAGGATTTAAGCAATTAGTGATGACTGGCAGCAAATGCCCGAGATAACTTTTGATTAAAAACTCGAATGTTCTCTTTTCTATAAGATTTTCGGAATTCCCTATTTATTAAGTGCGCTCTTTCCAACTCACCTTCGATGCGACGTGATTCATTTTTAAGCCGGAAAATTTGATTTGTTCAGGGAGTAAGTGCAGCGACACGCGAAAAACCGTCCTGGCCGATTGACAATTTTAACAAGAATCAAGTATTACTTTTATATATACTTGGTGCTACTGATGGGGCTGGGCAACTATCGATACTATCGAAGGCACTATCGAAGGCTTCACACTATCGATGGAACCATCGATAGTTTTTCGCGACACGCTATTTAGAGGCCGTTTCCACAATAGCCGCATCTTGCTTTCGCATCTTCAAGATGCGATTTTTTGAGATTGGTGTTTCCACTTGGCATTTCACATCTTGCATCTTTCAAATCAGCTGATTTTTGTTTACAATTGATATTTTTACTAGTGATGCCACGAATATTCGGCCACTGTTCGGACGAATATTTTAACTATTATACAGAAATAAGTTATTTAATAAATCAGTAGTAACTACAAATTAAATTTTTCTCATAATAATGTACATATATGTATATCTCATAATAAAGTTAAATTTTTTCTTGATTTCCCGCCATTTGTGCTGCTAAAAATTCCTGAAATGCTGGTCATTAACATATGTTTCACTAGACATGTGCAGTTAAAATCGATAGATAATCGGAAAAAATCGCATTTTCTTCGCATCTTTTAAAGATGCGCAGAAGATGCGGTTCAGGATACAACAACAATTGCATGTAAATTCACACCGCATCTTTCCGCATCTTGCCAAAATGCTGAAAGATGCTAGATGCGGTTATAGTGGAAACAGCCTCTTAGAGGCCATTTACACGTTAAGACATTTCGATAATGAAACATACTTTGTGGGCTAGGAATGCACGGGAGCGCTTTTATCTCTTCCCCCTGCCTCCCTTGCCCACGAAAATTTGTTTCATTATCCAAATGTCTTAACGTGTAAATAGCGTATAAAGACATTTCGGTAATGAAACACACTTTTTGTGGGCTAGGGACGCGCGGGGATGTGGTATGGTAGCGTTTTTCTCTTCACCAAGCGTCCCTTACCGACGAAAATTTGTTTCATTATCGAAATGTCTTAAGCCTGATTTCCAATAGTGCAGGATTCCTGTGCATCAATCTGGAAAGCATTAAAGTGTAAATGGCGTAATAGCATCGGCGACTATCGATAGTTTCCCAGTTCTAGCTACTAGAAGAGTTCGCAAACCAGTGCTGCCAGCTCTTCAGAAGCAAAACCCGCTATTTAAGCCTGATTTCCAATTACTCGTCAGATGCAAAACTTTTCACGCAATGGAAAATGAAGGACCAAAAATCGCAAATAAAAATTACAAATTAAATACTACATTACCACTGCTGGCAGCTTTTCAGAAGCAAAATTTTTATTTTGAAAACGAAAAATACAAACAAAAAATATACTGCTTTTCTCGCAATCATTTAAGGTTTTATTTGAAAATTTAATTTAATATATAATTTTCTATTTTTTCAATTGTTTGAATTGCTTAATATCTCCAATAATATTACATTGGTCCAAAAATTTGATTCGTGAGTAAGCTGTCTTTTTTATACAACCTACAACCTAGTTTTTATGAAACATCCCGAATACCTGGTTACCAATAGCGAAGGATTTGAATCAAATGCGGATTTCATTATTAGTGGTTCAAAACATTCCGATTTTCTGCGTTGCTGGGAGTCAAGCCTGAGCATATTTTTTTGAGCTGCCAATAAGACCCAAATTAACATAAAAATGGAAGCATTGCAACTATGATTTATATAGACATTTTATAATACAACAGCTTTTTTGCTGTTCCAAACTTATAATAACTTTGCATCTACATATTAGTCTATAATACAAAATATTCAATTTGCCGTTTCACAAGCATCTACCCAATCATTATAAACGTCTATTGGTTCTGACAGAAAGTTTATTGTGGTTTGATAGTCCTCCAAGCAGACGCGACATGTTATTTTAGCTGTGTTTCGGCTTTTGTCCCTGCAAGAGAAATATTAACTTAATATTGGATTTTGAAACGAAAAACTGCCATTCGTGAATATTTGCCACCAACTAAGCTGCTCTACTTACACGCCAGATTTGAGCTTAAAACAATAGATATCTTACGAATCAATCTGATCTTAATTCTTTTCTTTTTATTTGATAGAAACCACTTCAAACTACTGAAATGACGACAAGCTGCCAAAACATCAAACTAAATTCGAACTTAACGCAAGACTGCATTTGATGCGTCACTGAAATATATATGAAACAAATCAGCTGATTTTCCAACATCGCCGTAAAACGCTTTTTGTACTTGAAAAACGTTGGTCGGTTTTCGAGAAATATTTGACAGGAAAAATAATATTCAGTGGCAACGCTGCTCATAAATCTTGCGGCTACTTACATTTTGACTTCGCACGACTTTTCGTGGTTGCAGAACGGGCAATTGAATTGTTGGTCCAACGGCTGAATGTTCTTCCTCTTCGGTGGCGGTTTGCGCTTTGATTTCCTCCGGCCCATTTTTCTTTAAATTCGAAAATTTGAAGGCAAATGGTAAATAGACGCTCTATTATAATGCTGCAGCAAATCGTATGTGCTCGTTACTAACGGGTAGCAAGTGCGCCTATAGTACCGAGTAACCGATATGTGCATTTCGATAACGAAAATTGGCTACTAGTAGCCAAACGATTTGGAAAGCTGGCTAAAAGTATTCTAAGAATTATCTTTGCTAAATTTGCTCTCACACAATATGTATCGAACAATATGATCTGTCAAATTTCATTTCGTATTCCTGTCAACTGACCTGTATGGATAGCGAGAATTATTCACGAAATGAAGATATGTATATATATAGACAGGTTTCTTTTGGCTACAGAAAAATCAATTCGGTGGCAGCGCCAATTATGACAACACAGTTTTCTGGCTACGCTGGACAGCTGGCGAGCCCCAGGTTTTTGTTGTTGTTTTCGCTTGAATAACAATATCAAAATTGTCACGAATTTCGAAAGAAGCCGGAAAAAGGCTAAATCAAATCATCAATAAACATCGCAACAACGTGCTTCAAAGTGTGAACTAAAGCAGCAGAGAAACGATCGTAAGTACTTATATTTTAAGTACTTTAATCTAAGTATTTAATCCTTTCTTTTTAGAGCCTTTTCAAGCCAGTGGCTTCCAAACTTGCTATCACCTGTGCGTTCAGACAGTCTAGAATAAGGATTGTGACGTCATCGGTAATTTCGAAAATCTTGAATATATCTTTCGATCAAAGTGTTTTAATATCATCATCACGTCATTCCAGATTCTATTCAAAATATCCAAATGTCCATTATATTTACGTTGCGATTTCAAATGCTGCAAGCGCTTCGAAGGCAGGAGGCAAAACACAGCAAGACTCTAAATTTCAACGCATGGCTGCCACAAACACAAATAAAGGAATTTTCAACGACTCGGTAAATAAAATCACAATTGCCAAAATTAATCTGCAAAAGCATATAAAAGTGCGATAAGAGTTTCACGGATCAGTACGGGAAAAAACCGTTAGAAATAAATCGACCGACCATCGTTTGAGAAGAAAGGAGATTTTTCTTACTTTATTTTCTATCGGAGCTGTTTGATTACGTCACAGCAGCTATTTATTGTACTTAGAGTAATGAAAAATTTTCTGTTTATATGTAGATACAATCATACTGGTCTGCAAAAAGCTGACCGTAGTGATGTGTCCACGGATGTTCGTCCACTTGGTGAAAAGATCAAAGAAAATACAAAGACTGCCACCTATACGGCTATTGTATTAGCTGGTATCGGCGTTACGGGTGTAATGTTCTGGGCGATCTTCCGGGAATTATTTTCATCATTTTCCCCAAATAACGTTTACTCAGATGCATTGGATCGCGTGAAAGATGTAAGGATATAGAATTATAAAGATTATTATCATATTCGATTTATTTTCGCTTCTAGAAGTAATGCAAAAGCAAAGAAGATATTCTGATTATGACTTCTCAATTGATTAATTTTCAATTAAAAATCAAAAATAGTCAAAAGTAATCAAGCCTGACTCAAAAAAATCAGAATTTTCTTTTGAATTTTTTTAATCAAATAAAAAATTTTACCATTTATTATGGCAATTGATCTACAGGTCCGAAGCAGAATCTTCTTTGCAATCATAGGCAATTCCCAATTCCTGATTGAATGAATAATTCACCATTGCCCTGAATAATTTTTATTTAAGATTGAATATTTGATATATTTACTTATTAAATTAATCGAAAAGCTTTCTTTAGTAAAAGAAAAGAAAAAAAAAACAAACACTAAAACCACTATCTTCCCCCTTAGGATACAAGAGTTCAAGACTCACTGGGAGCGCCGATCAAAGGATTTGGCGAAGAGTCGAAAAGACGGAGGCGTCAACATGCAGCTCATGCAATCTACGAACGCAATGGTGTGCCGCATATGAGAATGCATTTCTACGTTCAAGGCATCAGGAATAAAGCAACGGTCCACTTGGAAGCGAGAAAGGTAAAGCATCCTTGTCGTTAGATTTATTTAAATAGCACTTTAATAACCCATTTCCTTCCCAGAACTCATCCGGGAAAATGGAGTTTCGTTATTTGTTTGTGCAATTGGATTATTATCCAAATACCACAATCATATTGGAAGATAATCGTGCCTTAGATCCTGAACCAAATACTGCAGCGACGCAATCGGCGGGCTTCGGTAATGGCTTAGAACTGGCATCGTTTAAAACGAAATGAATCAGTCAATTATATGCGATCGTTTTCAAAATTCTTGTTTAACTCATGGCTTCAAGTCTAACACATACGCCCACACGCGCTTTATTTGTATATCAATGACTGACTGATTAATGAATTAAAATTGTATATATGTAGTGATTCGATTTTTGAGGCGTATTAAGTTATATCCTCCAAGCTAACATACTCGGAGTCGTCGGGTCAGTAAAGCTTCTTCCACGGTATTATCTCCCATGATCGTACGATGTGACGTCCGAATAGGAAATCCTTAATCTTATTCATTATATAGAATGATATACCGAAAAACGAAGCAAAGTATAACCAGAATTGTCCCAAACGTTCCCACACGCTAAGATGATAACGCGCTGCAACTTGAACGATGTCCACTTCCAGTCTTATACGCAATCCCGAAGCTAAATCACGCCGATAGTAAGTATTCTCAATGTTAAGTTGAAAGTATCCGAGATTCGATTTTAGCTGTTCCAAAAGAGTCTGCAACTCGTATTGATTCATTTCAGTCTCGATTGTATCGTTTATCGCGATTGCAATATCATGGAATTTAGTTTTGATCTTTCGACCCGGAAAGGGACATGTAAATTCAATGTACTGCTTCAATTGTAGTTCAGCCTTGATATTTATTGTCCCCGATTTCATGTGTCCTGAATTGGGTATGACAAGATGATGAGTTAACAGCGCTGGTGGTGCCAATTCACATTTATGCTATAAATAATACAGAGAGGGAAGTCGTTCAGATACAGCCCGATTCTAAATGAATATTCCCCCGGAATTTTTTCCAAGCGAAAACAAGAAAGTATTCTGAGTGTCTATAACAGGAAGAATGTGATGAAATTTTCTTAAAAAGTTTTCAAATTCTTGCTCCCATTATATTCACTTCCCACATCTGTTCAGAATAGGATAGAATGGGATTTTTTTTTTTTCAATTCCGCTGGGAAAAAATTCCCGAGAATATTTAGAATCGGACTGATAAATTCTTCAACAAATGATATGGCGCACCTACCTTCAGTTTCGCTTCAAAGAAGACAACCAAATCAAAGCTCTTTATGTAATTCGACTGAGAATCAAGAATTAATTCAAAGTTGGCGATATCACTGTTCGAATCGTGATCCAAATCTATTGTCCAGTACTATAAATATTGATATAATTAAATGTTCGTCCCTTATCTGTTCATGGTATGTGTGCTTAATCTTACCTTAGCGCTGGCACAGCTCTTCGTGTATTCGGCAAAGCGTTCATTGAAGTTTGGAAAAGTGCTACAAGCAATCATCGAATTTTCCTTGACATCTTCGTCATCGTTGCCATTCTTCAACGGATCGGTTTCAGCTATGAATATGTGTTGATATTTGAACTGTGCTCGTGGTTGTTCATAGAGGACTCGTGTTAAACTAATGCCGGAATATGGACTGAGAATGGATACCAGCAGCACGGGTATCATAACACTTGAAAGAAGAAGAAGAAGAATTTTATTGGATTTTCATTTAGAAGATTTAGATTAGACGCACCTCGATATGACGAAGATCAAAACAACAACCGTCGCATAAGAACAAAGTGAGTTTTTATAAACAACAGCAGTGTTTTTACTATGCAACGATATAAATTTCATCTTTATGTAATGTTTCTTATTTACTGAGAGCTTCGAAAAACTTTCTTCGAAATGTTGTTCCAAGTAAGCGGGTAACTATGGCAATGAATTTGGTTGCTATGTTCAGTGGATCCCAACAGTGAGACTTGTGACAAGTTCAATCAATGACCTAAAAATGCTTCTGATCCTTTTCAACGCCAAAATTATTTCTATTTATGAGAATTCAAATCTCTGTGTGTTGAATCTGTGGATCTACATTGCTCAACATGCTCTCTCAGAAGCGGCTTCGTTTAGTTTCCTTTGCCTTATTTGAAAGGAAATTTATTTTTATGATTTTAGCCCCAAAGATTTTGACTCCAAAGACAGAAAGAATCACCGAACAATAAATAAAAAATTTTTTTCATTAACCCTTTACTGCATGTTAGCTTTTCTACAATATTAATTTAATACTATAAATGCGAAAATAACTCTGTCTGTCTGTTTGTTTTGCAATCGCGCCTAAACTACTGAACCGATTCAAATGAAATTTGGTAGGACATAGTCTAGACTCTAGAGCCTGAGAAAGAACATAGGCAGCTATACAATGCTGTAAAGGATTGAAATAGGGGATGAAAGTTTGTATGGAAATTACGCCATTTTTAAAGCTAGGAGCTTGAAACTTATTTTTTTAGACTTTTGATTAGATAATACGACATTCAAAGTTGTAAAAATTTTACTCTAACAGTTGGAAAGAGGAAAAAAGGGGAGGAATGGGGAAAAAGGTGGCAAAGGGGAAAAAGGGTTAAAGAGGGGAAATAGAGAGAAAGAGAGGAAAATAGGGGCAAAGAGAGGGGCAGACAGAGAAAGATAGGGACAGAGGGAGAGAAAGAGAGAGTAAGAGAGAAAGAGAAGAGAGGAAAGAGAGAAGAAAGAGAGAAAGAGAAAAGGAGAAGAGAGAAAAGAAGAAAGGAAAAGAGAGAAGAAAGAGTGGAGAGAGAAGTAGGGAAATGAAATGAAGGAAGAGATGGAAAGTAGAGAGAGGAAGAGATGAAGAGAGAAGGAAGAAAGAGTGGAAAGGAGAGAGAGATGAAAGTGAAGAGGGAAAGTAGATGGAAAGGAAAGAGATGGAAAGTGAGAGAGAGAGAAAGGAGAGAGAAGATGCAAAAGGAGAAAGAGTGGAAGAGAGGAAAGAGGGAAAGAGAGGAGAGAAAGGAAAGAGAAAGGAGATGGTAATGAGAGGGAGTAGATATAGAAAATAAGTGGAAAGAAGAGTGAGAGAAAGGGAAAAGAGGGAAAGAGATAGGCATAATAGGGCAAGAGAGGGATTTACAGTCTTAGATAATTTTTGAGAAATTTAAGTATGATAGAAATTTTAAGGGCTGGAATGAGGGGTATTAGTAGTTAAATAAGTTGGGAAAACGTTGTTTATCGATGGAAAAGATATATTAATTAAGGTTCGAAGGATGTAATTTTATACTTATAGTTTTTTTAGTCAGAAATTTACGTTATTTTTTTTGTAGAAATTATTCTTTATTCGAGGCGTGGGAAGTTGTGCACGGGTATTCAGTATTTAAATAATCGATAACTTTTTTCGATGCATTTAAATTTTTATAAGCTATTAGTGTATTTTATTGAACTTCATAGTGTTTTCATCAAAAAGTTTACGTTTTCTTTTTTGTCAGAAATCATATTTATATATTCGTATGCGATAGATAAGATTTTGTGCATCGGTTTGTTTTAGTCAACAATTTTTTATCGTATTTTATTCGATGCCATTTTATTTTTAATATAATATTTAGTTTATTTTATTGAAGCTCGTCCAATTCTTTAGAATACAATTGTTATTTTTTATAATATTTAAGTACAAGCACTTACTTGCATATCGAACTTTTAAGCTGTAACTGCCAGCGATGCGAATGTCAAAAAATGCAGGTATAAAATACCTTTGGGTCTAATGTGCCCTAAAAGCCATAAATGACAAAGCGACTATCAGTGAAAAAGCGATCTGAAAAAGAAAAGTGAAGCGAAACATAAAAAAAAATGAAATAAAAAAATGAAATGAAATGGGGAATTCGTTTCCGTGCTTGGGAGCAGTGCGGAGCAGGATAATCAAATGTCAAAGTTGCTTGTTCAAACGTGAAATAAAACAGCGATATGCCACGGAGCGCTTCGCTCTTCCATTCGAATTGACGCGAGGGTGTCCAGATGACCAACGCCGGCCCAGCGGGAAATCGCACTTTTTACACTTGCTTCGCGTTTAAAGAAAGCAAAAAAAAGGATGTGAAAAAAATAAAATAAGACGAAAAGCAAACAAAAATCGCGAGAGCGCTTTTGACATTTTATGTTACAGCTCGAAATTCTTGCGGGTTACCCTATATCAGATCCGTTAAATTCCAATTAAATTAATAATTTTAATTATAAAAATTATTAAAAATCATGGTTTTTAGAAATTTAAACCCTCAATCATTAGTAATTTAGAGTGTTTTTTCATATATCAAATATTGGTATATTTATTTTTTAGGGTTGCCATCGTAATTGAAAAAATAGGGATTATTAATAATTAATCAAAAAAAATTAAAAAATCGAATCCATTGGAAGAAAAAAAAAAAAATAATTCCGATTAAATTGAAAAAATCATGATTTATTTTTAATTAAAATTTTATTCAAATCTAAAAAATAAAAATAAATTGAAAATAATTCAAAATAATCTAAAATTAATCGGGATTATTTTTTGAGTATTTTTTTGTAATTAATCATCAATTAGGTTTGTAATTATTTAGCAGGGCTGCTCTGAAACTTCAACGGCTCCATATTTTGCCATAGGCAGCCTCAAAAATGTAACCCCTTTTACCCTGCTCGGGGACCTCAAACTCAGAAAATTCCGATTAATGCAGGACGTACACTTTCTGTTAACCCTTTATCGCATACGAACCCTTAATTGGTTTCTGACAAAAAATAGGTATAATTATTTTCGAAGTCTTAATAAAAATTTGTTCCTACTTTTTAATACATGAGTATCATACAGTAAAGGGTTATTATTACCGCAGGGGGAATCATTAATGATTTTCGGGCTTGGCAAACCCGCGGACCCTAGCCAAATGTCCACCAATACATGATTCGGGTATGGGTCAAATTGGAAGTGCAGAAACCTTTTCCCGATCATTTAATATATCATACAGTTAAGGGTTAATTGTGAGTAATTCTGTTTAAACATTTTTAAATATTATTTTTTTAACCAAATAAAGTTTTGACTGGCGGTTCTTTCAAAATTGTAGTGCTTGTATAGGACGGTGTTGACCGTTCCTTTGATATATATATTTTTTTTTTTTTGAATATTTTTTGTAATAACAAGAAAAACCCAACAAATGTTGGTACCTACACACATTAACATGTATCTGACAGACTGTATCCTCGCTTTGACAGTTGGTTGTAACAAATTTATGATTTTTTATTTATTGTTCGTGTTTTTTGTTTGCATACGAGCTTCGGGACACAGCGCGATGGTTTATGATTCCTTCTGCCAGTGGCGTAGCGAGACAATTCGACGACCGGAGAACAATGGGGGCACAATGCAGGAAATGCCGACCCCTCCGACCGGCCTCAATGAAAATACCTTCATAAAAATTGAAATATGATTTGGCGCCCGGGGCGTCTGCCCCCTTCGACTCCCTCGCTAAGCTACTGCCTTCTGATGAATGGATATTCGCAATTGCCGGAAAATTCTGCGGGTGGGTTTCTCAGGTGGCTAGAAGGAATTAGTGTATCAGGTTTTTGTTTTTGTTTTTTCGTTGTGTGTCTCGCGGGATCTTAAGGGCATAACAATGCTAAATGTACCGAAAGAGTTGTAAATATAAAATTTATTCCCATGATGTTTGAGTATTTTTTTTTTAAAGTATTTGAAAATTTAAAGGGAAAAGGGAAACGATTTAATTTGTAAAGCATCTTCAATTCAATTGTTAATGAAGCTTTTCACAATTCGCCTGTTTCGAAGTACCTAATTACCCTTAAACGAACTTGCAGCGTTGGCGTGCTTTTTTTTATGAAACTTTGGCACAAAATTAGCTCATTATAGGTCCATCAATTTTTAGCTACTTAAAGGAAATGAAGTTAGCTTTCACGAAAAATTGAGCCCTCACAATTGCTTTTCTCCTCAACATCATCGCCATCATCATCATCATGAGGATTGAGTGCCTCAGCAGCCTATCTTCCGGTTAGCTCAACACTTGAACTACTTCTTCTCCCCTATACCCAAACGTTCATAAAACTCAACTGCGCTTCACAATTGCCCAACGTAAAATCACAACTTCTCGGGCCCTCGCACATAAAATGGCGTCGCTCAATGTAGCGAGTTCTGTGTGTGTGTGTGTGTTCATCTCAAAATGAAGTGGGGGGTTGCAATTGCGGCTCCCATGTCTTTCATTAAAACTTTCGGCAAATTATCGGGTAACATATGCTTGCGGCTGTCACATACCAACCACGTTTCACGTTGATAGAGCAGCGCGCATCCAGAGGGAAACGCAATTCAGTGGTGATGCCGATGCTGATGGTAGTGGTGGTGGTGTTGGTGGTTGTCGTACTGTCCTGGGAATGACCGTGTCTGGTATATCAGAGAAAAGAGTAGCACTTTTTCATTCTAAGTCCATTTCTTTTTTCTTTTGAGAAATTTTTGAGTGAAAAATTTCCTTCCCCTCAATCGCGAGTGAAGTACGAGCTTTCTCATGACCACTCGCGAGCGAAGAGGGCCTGAAAGATAGCGCATCATTCGCTTTGTATTGGTGTGTGTCAATTTCAGTACGTTTTTTTTCTTTTTTCCTTCTCAGGGGAATCGTTAACTGTTCTTGAGTTTCCATATTTGAGCTACGCATTGAGCTTGCGCTGAGAAAAAAAAAAGAAAATGGGAAACAAGAGATGAAACGAGTAACAAAAAAAAAAAAAGGACTCCGTGCATGAAGGAGAAAGGAGCTTGAATTTGACTCATTGAAGCTGCTCGTAAAGTTCTTCACATCCTTTTTTTTTTTGCTCTAACATTCACACTTTTTTTTCTCGTTTTTCGCCGCTTAATTCTTTTTTCTTCCCTTTATTTCGATGTGGTGTCCTTGTGAAAATTTGCCACTTCAACAGCTCCTTTGCGGCCAGAAAATACTGACTCCGGCACGTTCATGTCGTTTCCGTTTCGCGTTAATGCAAGTGCACACTTGTGAATGTGCCCGAGAAATGGCACATCATCGTCGTGATGGGTGATGTTGAGCTCTTTCGCTCTTTCGTCTTTCGGTCTTTCGCTCTTTCTTCTCGAAAACGATACACATGATAAGCGGAAATTTCGTGAAAAAAAGGATATAAACGTTTGTTCGTGTGCTTAGAATTTTAAATTCATCGCTGTTTTTACGTTGTCTGCACTTTTTCGTCTATATATGTTTAGATTTTATATATACATTCATATATAGACATTTTTTGGTTGTTGCTGGGAGTAGGGGAAATGAAAGAATGTATGGCGCGGAAAGCTTAAGAGACGAAGGGAGATGTCGGAGGAGATATGCTAAGTCGAGCGGAATAGAGTTTAATTTTATTGATTTTCCTTAGCGCTGTCTGCAATTGCGTTTCTTTTCGATTTTATTTGAAGGAATTTAAATTTAATAAAAAACAGTTTTGGCTACGAAAAACCGAAAGACGTTTTCATTTGGTACGTGATAAAGGGTTAATTTGCTTGACTACACGAAAGATGAGGTAAATAATGTTGAGGGAAAAAATGTTGAGAAAAAAATTTTTGCAAGCTTCTACAGTTTCTACTCGTAGTATTTGAAAGACTTTTTCTCCATTAAATAATATTCGGAGGTCTTAGGGGTCTTCTAGCTTTCAGGACATTTTTTGGTTATTTTAAAAAATGCCTTTGAGTACAGTGTACTCCCTTTGCGGACACTCCTCTTAAGCGGACACTTTTCGGGAGTGGTCTGGAATTCCTGTTTCTCAAATAGATTCCTCTTAAGCGGACACCTCTGTTAAACGGAGACATTTTTGGTCCGGAGTGGCCGCTTGGAGGGGAGTGTGTTGAGTGCATTGAAAAGAAAAGAAGCGATGGAAAAAGGTAACGCGGGAGATTAGTTTTACGACTCGCAGCATAGAATGTGTCGAGAGAGGAATGAAAGATGATCGGAAAGAGAGAGAGAGATGTGAGAGAGAAGAGAGAGAGAGAAGAGTAATGATGTTTGGACGTTATCGTTCTTAGTAATTTAGAACTTTTTATTTAAAAATTTAGTTTATCTGAACCAAGACTTTCTGGAAATTAACGATTTTTTACTCACCAAAAAGTAATTTGATGATCACGATTTGAGAAGTTAACTTAAATCGATGTATTTTGTTTTCCCTTAAACAATATTTGACTTAGGTCAAATTAAGAAATATTAAATGTATTAAAATGTTTGCTTCAAATATTTAAATCTCTTAGGCTTTTGCGAAGTGGAAATTCCATTTCTACAATTCTTTAGCACTCGAACGAGCTTTTGCTACGAATGCGATTTCGTAGTCCGAAACTGGTACAGTATACATTTCATTCAAAAAAATGCATTAAAATCACAGCTTTTTTAAATATTTTAAAAATCTTCTCACAAGCTAATATTCTCACAGACTATTTATGGGCGTTTCCTGAAAAAGTCAGATTTGTTTCGGCGTTCCGATATAATTATCTATTCAGTGGCGTCGGAACCATGTGGGCTGGGTAGGCTTGAGCTCCCATCTAAATTTATATATCTCCACCTTCAAGAATTTTGTATCAATTTTTAAATTTAACTCAAAATTTCTCAATTAAGTGCCGCGTCTGTTTAGAAATGCCCATAGGCGTGATTGCTCAATGGCTTCCATGTAATTAATTTTACCTTGAATGTGATAATAAAAATATCTAAAGAACTTTTAATCCTTTTTACACTCAGCGAAATCAAGCAATTAACCGATTGAGTCCTCAAATCGCATTTCGCGAGAATAAACCGAAATTAATCATATAGAATCTATCTAAAAAATACATTTAAATTCAAAAAAAAATATACTTATAAAAGACTAACATCCACAGTGCAATCTCATTACTAAGCATAATGAAAAATTTTGGAAAATTTATTATGTATGTCCTCTTATCTTCAAACACTATCGCACCTCATTCGACCATATTCACGTCATCTGTTTAGTAAATCAAATGAACACTTTTATCAGATCCTTCCCAAAATCCTGAATCATAATTCATTCTCGCTTTCATTTTCATTTTCATTTTGCGCTTTTATCATTTTAATTTTCATTGACTTTATCTGTTTAATCCGCCTCGAATTGTAGTGCAGACACGTCGCGAACTATCAACGCCAAATACTCGCCGCAAAATAATTTCAAATTCCCACACCCCGCGCGTCTGTGGGGATTTTCGACGAATCGGGACCGTTTGCTGAAGTGTCATACGTTGCGCCGCCAATCATCCAAATCCATATGCGCCAAAAATGGGATAATGACACGTCACTCAGCGTTACTAATTACGGCAATAATGCGATTCACACCAGACGGATGAAGCATGTGAATTTCGGGTCTTATCGTCACACGTTCAGGTAACTTGCAAAGGTATTTTAGGTGGTGCGGCTTGGGTGTGAGTATGATCAATATGTTGCGATTTCAATGTGAACCACAGTTCAAATGAGTTTAAAGGCAATTCGCCGGTATGTGTTTACGCACATCACATGCTTTACCTAGGAATGCGTTTATCCTGTTATGCCAGTTCAGGTGGCAACATACGCATACACGCATGTACTTTTGTTTGTACGTATGATTTCCTGCAGGATAATTCAGTCAAATAGGAAAAAATTGATAAAAAATTTTTTGGGACTATATTTCTATAATCCAATCTTTTTGTAAATAATTTTAAAAATAAATTACTTAAGATAGGTGATAGTTACAGGTTCATTTTCTTGGAGAATTTTACAATGTTTCCTCTATTAGGAACTACAGGATGGTTGCTGTGAAAAATTTCTTTTTTCCATACTTTCAGCAGACGCAAAAGAGTCAATGGGATCAGTGAGGTAGCGAAACAATTCAGCGCCCGGGCAGCAATGGAGGCACAAGGGAGGACTTTTCAGTCGATTAAATATTGCCGTTTTGAATATGCCCGATTGGCATTCCTTAATAATCAACTTCATTATATTGTTTGTTCGTCCTAGTATTTCTCTTAAAAATATCCACACTGGTTTAATATCGCCTATTGCCTATTAAAAAGAGGCGCACGAAAGGGATTATAAAAATTTAATCCTCTTTTAGCTGAGAGTCTTAGGGGCTGCCCATTAATTTCGTAAGATGTTTTATTACTGTTTCCACGTTCGCGTCTTAAGTCTTTGCGCATACAGTTCTGTTATAAAAAACGTGAGAGATAGAGCACAACTTAAGACGCGAACGTGAAAGCAGCAATGAAAAATCGTACAAAATAATGGACAGCTCCTTGCATGAGAAAAGATTTCTTTCATTCTAAAGGGAGCTATCATATCTATGTTGTCGGATTCATAATCTCCAAAATGGACTACAACAAATTATTTGGTTCTGAATGGGTTAAATGATTCGAAGTAAGCTTCAAAACTATGTCCAATAAATAATTTTTTTCCTACCAAGTCAGTTTTCCTAAACGTTGGAAGCATCTGGCAACACCAGAACGAATTAGAAACTTATGTATTTCTGCAGAAATTGCGTTTCCTATTTCATTTATATCGAACGCCGTCTTTTCTTTTTAATTATGCCGATTTTTTTATTTTTTATTACAGCTTCCAATTTACAAAGTCAAAAACTTAAATGAAGTTGTTTATTTTTGTTTTGTTTCAAAATGGACAGTTGAGAGAAACCGCATTACATTTGTTATTGTTTTTTCGATTCCTTTGTTCTTCACTTTCTCACTGTGAGAGCTTCGCTCGTGACATTAGTAAGTGCATGTTCAGTTGTTCGGCGGCGCGGCAATTAAAACACGTGTTCTTGTGATATTTTAACGAAAACTGCTTGAAATTAGTACGGAAATTGTTTAAAATGTGATAATTTATTGTTTTACGAGCGAAGAAAGTTATAAGTTAGTTGATTTTGTTGAAATTTGGCGCGATAAACTTTATATTTAACAAATTGTGAGCAAATAAATTAGAAGCAACGGAATGTATGACTGAAATCAAGGTAAGAATTCAAGTACACACATACATACACATATAACTATTTTATGTTGATTGAGAGCGCCTTTGTCCGCATTTTAGTGGCGTGATTTGTTTTTATGGCAAAGAGTTTAAGACAAAGAGAAATACAAGAGTATGAAGCTGCTGCACACAAAGCACTATTTTTATGTGTTCTGATATTTTTGTTGGGTTTCTATAAGAATTTGCATATGTAGGTATAAGATGCTGTTGATTGAGAATGCCAATGAATCAGTTTATTGTAAACTTTTGCTGTGGAATTCCAGATAGCAAGGGTCAAGTAAAATAGTGCTCTTTTTTAAAGGAAAGTCCATTTGAATACTTATTGGTATATAAGCTTGGTATTGCCTTCTCTTTGTTGTTCATACACTGCGACCTTTTAAAACAGCAAATTCACCCAGGTCACGCTCTGCTCCTGAGTACACGTTAAAGTGAAGGACTATGCGAAAAAAAAAAATTACATACGAATCCATAAGTTTCAAATTGAAGTTTCATTGCTTATGAAAGCGCTTCATAAAGTATTCTTGCAATGTGTTGAAATGATTGTTTAGAAATTTTACTTAAACCCAATCATCCAATTCATAAAATTTGGATTATTTACAAAAACAGCGGAACTTCAAGTGCCATCGAATTTCCAAACAAAAATGCAGTTTCCTATCAATTTTCAGCAAAGAAAAATTCCTTCTGATTTGTTACGAAATTTATTTCGAAAAAAAAAGAAAAAGAAAGTAAAGTTATACTCAAATCTTGAAGGCGGTTTTTTTTAAATGATTGCCGCCCTCATCAATGTCAATGAGATGTTGAAGCAACATCATCAACACTTCAACAAGCGGCTGTAAAATTATTCCTCTAATAAGAAATTCGATATTTTTTTCGGGCGATATGAAAATATGTTCAATTCGACGTTGCACAGGGTATGTTAGGAGAAAGTGTGAGAAAAGAAATGCGAAGACGTGCGGCCGAAATAAGTGTAGGTACTGTTGTTTTTATTTTAATATATTTTTAAGTGTGCTATAAAATATTTTTGGAATATTTTTGTTTTCCAAACGATAAAAAAATTATTGTAAATATTGTTTAAGAGAATTTTTATTTTAATTTTTTTTTTTTTTTTTGGAATGTGTCGAGTCATGAAATCGTCTCAATTGGGTCGCTGTCGCGGCTGGATTTGATGGACGTTGCTTTTATAAAAGTGATTTTCTTATTATTTTAACACAAAAGGAAAACTTTCATTTGAAGATTTAAGTAGCACGAATGTTTAACTAAAATTGTTTGATGTCATATTTCCAAAGAATTGGAGTCAAAAGTGACATTGATTTGACACTTGGAAGGAAATGTGTCACAAGGAATTGTTTACTTTAGTTTTTAATATGATGGATTGCAATATTTGTTTTGTAATATCGTTTTTTATTGAGTGAAAAAGCGGCAAACAAATAATTACATTGCTTAAAAATCACAATAGAATTTGACAATAGTTCAGAAAAGTCTGACAACTTTGCATGTTCAGTCAAGTCAGGGAATTTTTCAAGTTATCTACTCTATCCCCTCGTGTCCTTTTCTTTTCACTCCAAAGATTGATTGTCAATTTTAAAAGTAACATTTTCGTTATTTTTCGTTAACACGAAACATTTAAATATTTTATTTAAGAAACGAAAATATGTTGTTATTAAAGAACATTGAAACTGTGTAACTGTTAACTTTGACTGGAACTGTCAAATGTCTATTTTGACAGCTGTTACCGTTTCCATTTCCATTTCGGTTTGGCTTACATGCCCCGTTAATGTTCATAGCTGACGCACTCCTCTGTCCTGAGTTCCTTTATGAAAATTTGCGGTTTTGCTCATCTCCCTCCGTCTAGTTTTGTGAACGAATGGAATGAATGGAAACGAACGAACGAACGAACGAACGAACGAATGGAGGAAGGAATGACGGTTTGCCTCGACTCAGACTCCCAGACTTTTGCTACTGTTTTAATTTGTGGTTAAAAATATTTTCAAAAAGTCTGTTTAAATTTCCTTCGTCTCGTTCCTTTTTTCCTCGTCGTCTTTTTGTTCTTCATTCAACCCCTAATTACGCCAAAATATCGGCAACATACGCTACAGCCGAGTGCTACAGAGTCATCGCGCATTTAGTTAACTTGTAAAAAGAGCAATAAAGATTATTAAAATGTAATTAGACTTAATTCCTTGACAAGTCGGGTTGAAAAAAAGTTTCGTTAACGAGCACAGTCGGTTGGTGATAGTCTCGGATGATTGGGGTTAACTTGAATCCGTTGTTGTTGTCGTCCCTACGGTCACTCTCACTCTCCATCTCAGGCTTTATCTGTTGCTATCGTTTGGACTCATCATTGTTTTCGATTTTTCGTTGCATGACAGATGAGCACGAATTAATTTCGTTAAAAATTTGGCAATCAATTTTGAGGGAAGCTTTTGAAAGGGGTTAAATGTTTAGCATCGTCATCAATAACATTTACATAGACGGGAAAATGCTTTGGGACTTTTTTAATGTGTTATTTTACCTTTTTAGGAGATATGAGTTTGCTGTTAGTTCGAATTGGAACTTGTTCTGCCCTAACATATAAATTATATATATTATATGATAATATATGTACATATATATTATATTTCGAGAGAGTTTTTACATTCATTTCTAGCGAAAAAGTGAAATCTAAGAGATATTTTTCCCTTTCATAAATGGAGGCCATTAGAGCCTAAATGCACAGAAAGAGACAAATATTGAAAGAGAGAGAGAGCGAGGAAGAAAGAGAAAGAGAGGATGAGAGAGAGAGAGGAGAGAGGAGAGAGAGAGAGAGAGAGGAATAGAGAGAGAGAGAAGGAATAGAGAGAGAGAGAGAAGAGGAAGAGAGAGAGAGAAGAGAGAGAGAGAGAGAGAGAGAATAGAGAGAGGAGATAGAGAGAGAGAGAGAGAGAGAAAGAAGAGAGAGAGAGAGAAAGAGAGAAGAGAGAGAGAGGAAGAGAGAGAGAGAGAATAGAAGAGAGAGAGAAGAAGATAGAGAGAAGAGAGAGAGATAGAGAGAGAGAAATAGAAGATAGAAGATAGAATAGAGAGAAGAGATAGAGAGAGAGATAGATAGAAGATAGAGAGAGAAATAGAGAGAAAGAGAGAGAGAAGATAAAGAGCGAGAAATAAAGAGAGAGAAATAGAGTGAGAAGAAAAGAGAGAAAAGGAGAAAAATAGAAAAATAAGATTAAAAGAGAGAAATATAGAGAGGAATAAGGAGAGAGAAGGAAAGCAAAAAAAAGAAGAGCAAAATAGTGATAAGGAGAGAAAATTTCCTCTGGACCCGAACTCAAGAGGCCTATAAAACCTGGTGAATTCTTTTCCAAGCATGCTGGTGACAATTAATAAGGTCTTCCTTTTGAGAAATGCCAATGCCATTATTTTATCTGCATAAAATATTTTTCAGGGTACCTAGAATTGCTACAGAATTTAATTGAATTTAGTTTAAGGCGATTCCGAAAAGCGGGTCTTGTCAAGGTAACAGCTCAACTAAAGCTTAGCTTGAACGATGGAACTTTGTGAAACTAGCGTCCATAATTGAAATGTTGTATTGAAAACTTTTTAACAGCTACTACTACTTTGAACTAGAGATAGGCTCCACTGGATGACGAACTTTATTTCCTTATTTGAATATTACTAATCTTCTTGTTAAAACTAAAATCTGAATTTGAGAAAATCAACCAATTATTTTATTTCCGCCGATATGTCGCCAATACAAATGAGGAAGATTGAAACCATTCCTCCACATTGTACAAATTGAATAAACGATTAACAACATTCAAAAGGAGTCGCTTGTTTTCGAGTTTCTTTTGCTAGGCCCGGGACCGCACGAAGCCCGCATGAACCTAAGATTTGAGGTCTGAGTTGGGCGTCGGAAAAAAAAGAAAAACACGACCCGCGCGAATCTCAAATTCGAACAATCTTTCCTCTTACTGGGAACGCTCTGAGAAGCCATCGACTTACGTTATTAAAAAAAAAAGTTGTCTTCTCTGAACCTTTGATTCCATTACCACGTACTTTCAAAGTTATAAACTCACCTTTTCCATAAATTTTATTAAAAAATAAAAAAAATAACGAATAAATTTCCTCCCCAAAATCGAGGAATTCAATCGAAAAATGTTTTCCCATAGACCAAGCCCACATACGAGTGCGAATAATTGCACTTGTAAAATAAATCTTCCGAAGAATTACATGTGCGTGTCAATAAATCCATTGGGATTAGCTGTATGTGTGCATGGATAATTGGTGTCCTTATGCAGGATGACTATAAAAATGACAAATCAATAATGTGCCATTGCACTTGATATTTTACGTAACAAAATGATCGTTATTTCTGAGGGTGGATTTCGGGTGCGATTATTGATGACTGCGTTGCACTGCTTAATTGAATTGATTTGTAGAGAACGGAATTGCTCAATCGCATCTCAATGACACCAATAACAAGTGCATACAAGTCGGAATCGTTGGTTAGGGTCATATGTGTGGCAACCGCGATAAATGAATCTTATGAGGATGTGGAAACTGTGTTGAGTGGCGAACATTTTCAGTTTTGTGGGAAAAATATTCGTCCTAAGTATGAATGAAAAGTGATAATTTTTTTTTTTTGATACTTGATAAGGTGTTCTTGAGGATATTTTCGATTGCATGTGTTCAAATATGGCGTGGGAAAGCAATTTCTAAATTGAATGAAGAAAATTATTGCAAATCATCACTTTTTTGCAAATGATAATTCAAGTGTGTGATCAACTTTTTGTATTGAGATTTTTTAAGCTATAAAAAATTTTCAAAACGACTCGAGGTGTCTACCTACTTGATATTTTCATTACAAAAAAAAAAAAAAAAAATTCCTTGTTGAACAGATGAGGCTCCATGGAAGAACAAAGTTACGTTGCCAAATTTTTTTTTTTTTGTTTTGACTACAAGCTTTTCAGCTCTTCCCTATAAGTAATACCCCATTTGAGCTGCTGTGGTTGTGTGTTATTCTTTTGGCCATTACTTTCAAACAAAAGGATACATTACCTGGCTGCAAAACATTTCCACGCTTACGACCAGGCACCCAAAAAATAAACAGTAAGCCTTCCTCATACATGTGCTTTGTTTGGCTTCATTTGACCCCCAGTCAAGCACAGTTCAAATTGATTATTCTGACAGGATGAATTCTAATGAAGATTTACTTTTCACAATTTTACGAGGAAAATTTTTTTTTTTTTGGTTGCATGCTTTATGTGCGACTATTGTATCACAAGAGTACATGAGGGTTAAGCTTTTGTCCCATGTTATTGGAATCATTTCAAATTTAACATGCAACCAACAACATGAATGGCAGCAACAAACACCAACAAACGACTCTTTGGGCATTCATCGAAAAAAAAAAAACCAAACCAAAGCGATGAGAAGGACGGAGAAGCGAAGAGAAGTGAAGAGAACGCAATAAAACAACAAGCCATTATAATTGTTGTTACCAGCAGAGGAATTTTGCCCATTCTAAGACTCCATCAGGATGAGTTGTCCCACAACAAGCCAGCGAGCATATTGGACTTTATAGAGCACATGTTAGTTCAGTAGTAGCGGCAGCAGCAGCAGCGTGTCATGCAACAACATGTGCAACATACATAAACTTCGATTTGTTGCATGTTTGTAGATTTATGTTTGGCAATTGCGAATATAAATTTCGAAACGAAACGACGAATGGACGAATTCTAAAACGTTTTTGTGCGGACAATTTCTATGCGCCAAAAACTACAATGAATTGTTAGTCCTTGTGAGGCTTTGTTGTTTTTGTGCTGCTGCTGCTGGTGCTGGTGCTGCTGCTGTAAAGAGTTTGAAGTAATGTTTTTCAATTAGACTTTTGTACTGTTGGCCATTTGCGATTCTTCTAAATTGCTTCACTGCGCAATTATTTCAATTTGAATGGCCACAACAGCGGCAACAGCTACACCGACCCGACCCGAGGAGAGCAGAGCGGAGCGGCTTGCAATTGCCATTGCCATTGCCATTGAATAAACGAATGACCCGGTCGGTCTAACACGTCCCGCATACATCCGCAATTCGTTTAGTGCGACTGGATACGAATATTTTACATTTTCGAAATTCCTAGTGTTTCCACTATTTAACCAAACGACGATTATGTGCTATTGGAACCGGATATTTGTAACTCGAAAACTCGTCGTGGCCATTTCAAGTCGTTGCCTCATAAATCAATTGTTGTCTTTTAATCCGTTTTAATTGCTTTGCAATGTGTGCATGTATGTTAGTATGCGTGTGTGTGGGTGTGGTGTGTATGGGTGAGTCTAGAGTGCATCCCTTCATGCACCATGGGCCATGGCCATTATAACTGTTGTTATGTCCAGTGAAGAGGATTTACTTAGCAATTCCGGATGCTGTTGGCAGGATAAATGCCGCACGAACACTTTCAACCGAACATCGATCCAACGATTTCGTAGTCTAATGCACATGTGTAAATGGCTTGTTGTTTTGTTGTTGTTTAAGCAATAGTTTAATTGTATGTATGTAGCTCAATGCTAAAATTCCTCAAAAAAAAAAAAAAATGAAAAAAACAAGGCCAAAAATTGTAGCATACTTTCGTGCACGATGCTGTGCGAGTATGTTGCATTTTGTTCCGTTTTAATTGCTCCGCTGCAGCCATTTTTGTACTTTACGAGACAACAATGCTCGACGCATATTTTATCCATTTATGGCTATAAACGGGAAATGGATACACTTGATGTTGCTGTAGTAATGTCTCCACACACCCACATGTGTGGTATACCTACAATACATGCGACTCGTATGATAGCTCACAATTCAGCCGGCTTGCATTTGAATTCAATTGTGTAGCATACTTTTGGGGGCGCATTGAATGAAATGCTCTTATGGCGTTGGTTCGACAACGTTCTTTTTTGCCCGATTGTTGCGATTAAGTTCTTTTGGGGTTTTCGGTAAGCAATAAAAGACAAATGGCTACCGCATTCGTAAGCTTCGTGGTTTATTGTTTTCCTTACATGCGGGACAGCAGCAAGCACACATGCTTGAATGGATTGGGAAACTCACTCTCGAGGTGCTTATTTATTCAATGACACAAAGAGTTGTGAGGGAGCTTTCGTGTTTTTTTTTTTTTTTTTGAATGGCATAAGGTGTCTGCTAAGGGATTATGTTAAAGATAAGTTTTTGAAATTAAACAAATCGACAATTTGTTTATTTAATAATGAATTTTTGATCGTGCGGATATTGCCTTAATCGGTAGGGAGGTACACTTACGTACCTACATTTCATTTACTTAGTTTATAATTAAAAACTAGACATCTCTTTGCAGAGCACCCACGATATTTCAGCAAATTTTCCACGTCTGTAGTCACATTAGTATGTTGTGTTCCTATAGAGGCCTGAGGAAAATCCAACTCGTTCACTCATTTAACACTTGTCATTGAGATGTCATCTTGAGAAAGGCGTGCGCCCACATTTCCAACCGCTTATCCTGCTTAAAATTGAATGCGAATTCATTACCTTTAAGAAAGCCTCATGTGCTCATGCGCATAAGTCACAAATTTATGACATTTTGATTTGCGTGAAATTCCTCTTGGGCACGCATTCGTTGAAGCGGCTTTAGTGCTCCTTTCGTCATCTCATGTACACCTTACACCTTCCTACCTAGATCGAGATTCCCCTCTCGCTCTCGCTCTCGCTCTCACTCTCATCGTCTTTCTCTCTGATTGTTGGCTTGTTTGTTGCTTGTCCCGTGCCTGTGTCATATTACACAAGCATTTTAGCTTTTCGACTTATTTAGTTGTGGCCTCTCGCCAAACAGAGAGAGAAAAAAAAGGAAGGAAATTTGCAGCCTGGCAGCATGAACGCATGCACAGCCCACCTATGAGTATTCGTGATCCCGTGTGCAGTATCATTTTTGCTCATAGATCCATTTGATATTTGCTGGCAGCCCAACCGCTCTGCTAATGCTGTTCCTACTGCCCTCGAACCACCAGCTAAATTCAGCCAGGGAAGGCACGCATGCGCGCCCAAGCCAATTGCATTGTCGTGACGACGTCGAATGGCGCTCCTGGATTCTTGTGCGAGTTCCTTTTTTTTGACATTTTTATGAGCCTATCGCGCATATTTTAAATTTCGTCTTTCTGTATTTTGTTGTTGTATTTTTTTTTTCTTGCGTCTCGCTTCGTTTGGTTGCGAAGATTTAATGAAATTCCGCATAAAAAGGCGCCCACAATCGGGCAGCAGCAGGAGCAATCGTACACACCACAGCAAAAAAAAAAAAAAAAAATAGTTTGAAAAAGATGAAAAAAATGAAATTGAATATAATCTCGAAGCGGTGAAGCGTTGATGGCCGCAGGCGCCTACTTGTTTGAAAATCATGCGAGACGCGCGCGTTTTTCGTCGTGCGAATATTATTTATTTGCTCGTTCACAATCACAGTCCGCTGCAGCGATATTTATCGCACTTCAAATCGAAAGATTTAGGCTGCCTCGACGCCTCATTCATGACGCTTGTATGCTCTTGCGCTCGCACTTACATGGCGGCCACCATGTTGGGCCGTGTGCGCCCGCGCCCGTGCCTGATAGCCTTGCCAATGCACTGTACATTGCAGCACGCTGCAGACTCTGCCGAAGACGGACCGCAGCAGTTGCGTGTTCTGCACTAAATTCGCTGCGTTTCGCATCGCTCGGCTGCTTGTCATCTCCCGTCGTTCGTTCGATGAGCGCAGCTCGTAAATTGCATGGAAATCCGTTTGTGGCCTTTGTTTGTACAATGATATTTCAACTGAATTATTGAATAATAAAACGATTTATGGCGATTTATATTCGCAGAACGTCAAAATATGCATGAAAACGCGTTAATTTTTAGAGCCACAATAAAATTATATCTACACATGTCCATGGACAGGAATTTCAAAATTGAATAAAAAAAAAAATTGAAATAAAAAAACAAGATTAAGTAAACAAAAGCGACGCAAGTGTTATTGCTGGTGTCATTTGGAACACCTTTTAGACTGACTTTCGTTGCTTGTCATATTTATGTATGAGTTCTCTGGAATGGTCTCCAAATGTACCCTTAAGGCTCTCAAGTATTTCTTTCCAAAGCACCATTGTGATTAGATACGGAATATAGGACATATTCACATTTAGGGTCGCAGTCTTCAACTGGGCTTAAGAACTTCGAAAGTTTAAATTTACGAATATATACCTTCAGTCTTCATGCCAGTTTATCCTTTGCTTTGCTTTAAATTTTTCAAAAATTTTCATAAGTATAAAAATAATAAACCTGGTTCAAATTCTCCCGAAGACTATCATTTGAAAGTTGAAACCTTCAAAAAGTTTAAACCGGGTTGAAGACTATCAGGGGTATCGCAGAATCCGATAGCTGTCGGAATCGGAACTAAAACCGATCGAAATTTCATACAGAATTCACAATTTTGTTGTTTTTGGTTTTGAATCGGAACTATTATCGGTTCTTTATGGCACAGAACCCCATTTTATCTGGCTGTCTATGAAATATATATGAAAATTCAGTTGACTAAAATTGCAATTCCGACAGCTATCGGATTCTTTGACACCCCTGTATAAGCCTTAAAGTTAGAGAATTTTGGCATGAGTTTTTAAAAATATAAAACAAAAACAGTAGAAACTCTATAACGAATTTCTCTCTATAGCGAATCTTATGAAGGCTTTTTCGTAACATTTTTAGTGCATTTTTTCTCCTTATAACGAAGTTTCTATGTAACGATTTTTTTGCCAGCCCCTTGGAAGTCGTACAGAGAGTTTCGACTATGTATTTGCAAATTTTTAGACATGTGGAAAACCCTTTTTAAGGCAAGTTTGCAATATTCTAAAGCGGCCCAGACACGCTTAAGCTTCTCCAACCCGAAATTATTTGCAACCACAGGATGTTCACAGACTTGTTGTACAACACATTATTTCGGGCGTGAATGGGTGCGGTAAGAAGACTCAATCAGAACGATCTCTTTTGAGAGGCATGAATATCAGTTTCATATCACAATGCACCGAGTTCGATCCGCTTTAAGCTGCAACCTTCGCATCAAAAGAGTAAGAAGCACACGAACATAATTTCTCAAAAATTATTGCGTTCCAATCCACGCAATCAAGACAACAAAATTATCTCTTTATGACACCATCAAGCCGCGATCAGTTCAAAAGCTTGAAACTTTATGAATCACTTTGATTTAAATCGAGGAAATCAACTGAATTACCCCTAAGATCGCTGCTGTGTCGTTTGGTCCCTCTTCGTGCATTCGATTAGCGATGATGCCTTTAATATACAGGTACAGATGTATGTGCTTAAAAAATTCTACCAACTCACACAAAGAATGATTTTTTGTCAGTGTAAGTAAGTCATGTTCCGACTGAGTTGGTTTCATTAAAGTCTCCAATGGTGTTTTGGAATGCAACGGAGAGACGACTCGCGAACGATACCGGCTATTAGTTCATCAAGAAAAAAAAAAAACAGAAAAAAATATTGTGCGTTTTGGTCATCGACATGCACGAACGATGGTTGTCGAGTTGTCCGTTTGGCAATTATACGCAACACCGACGTTCATAATTACAGAGCGGCAAGACATTTTCGAAGTTAACACTTTCGTTCGACGTTGATGCAGCAAAATGCCACGGGCTGAATTTATCGAGCGATGCATTGAGAACAACAGCATAATCTACAGCAGCAGCAACCGCGACCACAACGAACAACAACAGTACAGACGACAGGAATGATTTTGTTTTCGTTGTCAGTAACACCTTCAAAATGAAGATAACCCCAAATATTTCGTGGCCTCTTAAAGGATTGATCATTTTGTAACTTAGACGGCGAAAGGGTGATTTCTGCCGAGCTTAAGCTTCCAATCATTCTACCCGAATTCTCCTCAATACTGTTTTTCGTTTGAAACAGGCCTGAGCAGGGTTAACGAGAATTTTGGAAGATAGGTCTGCACTTAGCTGGCCATGGTGTAGAAATAGTGCTCGCTCCATGAAGTCAAGGCCCTTTTTGACTAATTCGAAGTTGATATGATCTTCAGTTCATATTCTCCCCCAATGACTGAGATTTCTGCTTTAAAAATTTTAGTAAATAGTTTTCCAAAAGTACAAGACCTATGTACATAAATGCCCAACGGCGTAGTCTCTGTAGGTAATGAGGAAGAGGGACTTATATATTTTTTAGTTAAAAATTAAACTAGATTTGTTCTTACGATTCGATTTTCAAATTAATTCCATCTTAAAGGGGGCATGTCCAAATCGGCACCCGATCAAAAACGCCCTTATATATTTGTATGCCCCATCAAGAAAAGTGTGATTGGATTCCTTAAGCGGTACATTCACTTTGCTCACCGGAATTGGCAACCCTAAGAATCAAGTGATATTTACAATAATGTTCGAAATTTCTCATGAAACACCTTATCGTATAGCCGCTCCTATCTTTTAAACTAATGTCAATCTCTGCTCGTCAATGAGATAAATTGCCATAGAATTTATGTCAAGAATCATCTGAGGAACGAATATTCCTCCATATTTTAATCGACGATGCTCGTACAATCAACATGCCGATTGATGGGCACTGCACGTAAAAAAAAAAAAAATTGCATCGAAATTTAGTTCATCATTTCTGACGTGGAATTAACAAGTTGCGAAGCCTTAAAAACTTCGGATTACAGTGAAGTACTTACTAAAATAAATAACTCTGTCATAAAAAATTCACGTAATCAGTAAATTTCCTGCATAATCTGTATTTCAGACTTGTTAACACTTTTGTTACATGCCAGCTTTTAGCAGATTCTTTGGCACCTACTAAAACGCAGTCGCAGCAAATTTCGACTTAAAAACTGTCGCGCTTTGGTATAAGTTTAGGCGAATGCCCATTAAAAAATTCCACACTTGATTTCGAAGCGGTCGTCTCCGTCCTCTTCAGTTGAGCTTTAACTTGCCCAGAAGCATAAGAACCAAGAAATCAGTGGTCGAACATTCCAAGCATCCGTGTTCTTGCCTTAGGCTTGGTACTGCGACATGCATTTCTACTAACGTTATGCTTACGTGGGATTTGGGATTAAAATATTGATATCATGAACAACTGTGCACAAATAAAGCGGTAAGTCCAACAGCGCCTGCGTTTTTTCGATTTCACATTACTTTGCATACATTGACTGCTTGCGGCAGTTGGCGCAGCACACGCGCTTTTAGACTCTTCGCTTAACTATTTCTTGGAATCCTCTTTGTTTCTCTTTAATTAAATGCGAAACTCGCTAACGCGAATACTCGTTAAATCGGAAATCTCCTGTATTGTCAACCGGGACACAACAGCAATTGTTGAACGGTTACACTAGCTTACACTAAAAATATCCACTTTTTGCATGATCTTGCACTATAAGTTACTGATTACTGAAATATTTTGCAGTAATCAGTAAGGCTTTACCCTTATTGCATTTCAAATATACTGCAGCATGCCCATGTATGATTTGTATGCCCCATCAAGAAAAGTTATTTCCATTAAGCGGACACAACTTTGCTCACCAGAATTGGCAACCCTAGTAATCAAGTGATATTACCCAAAAAAATTTCAGCTCCACTAGAAACACCATCGTTCGGATCCTATCTCTTCAAACTAAAGGCAATCTCTGCGCGTCAATGAGATAAGAAAATAGGAATGTTATGTCAAGGAATCATCTTAGATATTCCTCCATATTTTTACGACGATGCTCGTACAAGAACAAAAGCACGTAGGGCCCGCGTAAAAAAAAAAAAAATTCTCGAAATTAGTTCATCATTTCTGCCGTGGAAATTAACAAGTTTCGAAGCCTTTAAAAACTCCGGATTAAATTAACTACGCACTAAAAATAAATAAACTCTGTCATAAAAAATCCGAATCGTAAATTTCCTGCATAATCTGTAATTTCAGACTTGTTAACACTTTTGTACATGCCAGCGTTTTGAGCAGATTGTCTTTGGCACCTACTAAAACGCGTCGCAGCAAATTTCGACTTAAAAACTGTCGCGCTTTGGTATAATTTAGGCGAATGCCCATTAAAAGACGACATTGATTTCGAAGCGGTCGTCTCCGTCCTCTTCAGTTGAGCTTTAACTTGCCCAGAAGAAGAAGAAAAAAGAAAACAAGTTTCGAACATTCCAAGCAATCCGTGTTCTTTTGCGTTTGGCTTGGTCTGGTCATGCATTTTTGTTTTTTCTTATTTTTTTTATATTTTGAATTCAGTACCGATTGCAATAATAAAGTCGTTAAAATATCTTCGATTATAATCTTAGTCACAAGTAGGTGTGATGATTATTGGCTGTCGAGTTTGTCATAAACACGGACATAAATTCATGAGACTCGCTTTAATGTTAGTCTTAAAAACAAAAAAATTAACCTCTTTCCATTTTCCATTCTCATTTTCAATTTCCCAAATTTTTCGGTCACTTCCAACACTTTCGGTTAAGTCATAATTTTAGGATAGAAAGAAAAAGACTTTCCGAGAAAACTAGCGCTCTGAAAAGTGTAACGAATCGGGTCGACGAAGCCCCAAAAAATCGAGAAATCATAATCTTCTGATCACTTGATTGCTTTTCAATCAGCCACAGCATATCTGCTTACATTTTCCACGCCAGTGTACCTACCCTGCCCTCGTCTATTCTCGCGCTCTCGTTCGATATGCATTTATCATTTTTAATGATCTAAATTCGAAATTTTCTGGCACCTGCAATTCAAATTTTTGAAGTTTTCCTTTGGTTTCTTATTAATTTTTATTTTTATGTGTTAGTTTTGTCTTACGAACGAACGCTTCAACAGGTATGATGATGATGATGATGATGATGCTTGGACCGCAATCTCTGAGGATTGATTGTGCTTGTATGCATCCAAGCGTTTTCGGACAAGACGACGATTAATTTTTCAAATTTTTACGACTTTATTTGAGAAAATTTCCGAAAGTTTTTCTTTGTTTTATAGACGCCAATAGGAGGTGGCACAGTTGTCCACTCTGGCGCCAGCTAGCTTTAATGCTTGCGGTTGAGTAGTTCTCTTCGTATGAGGGGAGAAGACACCTTAAAGTTGGAAGAAAATTATTTTCAATTTAAATATCGTTTTGTTTTTGACTCACTTCATTAGGTTCGGAGTGTAAATGCAATAAAGGGCATTTCCCATAAAAGCACTGATTGATAAAAATAATAAAAACAAAAATTAATAATTCAAAAAGTTAATTGGATTTGTTAGGGGCTTTCGAGAGAGGTGTAAGTTTATTGATAGAGGCTTAAAATTTTTATAGCCGAATCGATGTAAAAATTAAGCACTTTCAAATCTCGATTGCGAACAAACGTTCTATGGTTAAAGAAGTCTTTCCCAAACGATGGTCTGTGGCGACATTATATAGTAGTCGTATGTATGTAGTAAAAAATGAAAAGGCATCGGATGATGCATCACAATAAAAATGTTAAGAACCACTGGGTGACCAAATTCACCATTTGTATTGGTTTGAACTTTCTTTTAACCCTTTACTGCATGATATATTAAGTAGAAGAAAGTATTTTTCGCAGTTAATTGTTTTATTAAGGTTTCAAAATATAATTAAGGGGTGTTTTTGAAGTGCACAAACATTGATATAGATTACTAATTATATTTGTTTAATTCAATAGACAGTTTCTCTATAATTAATATTTGAAAATGATTTCGGGCCTATGAACGCCACCACTACGAGTTATTAAGCGCAGCCTATAAGTCAAATTTTCCACTAATTTTTTGAGCTTTCGGGGAAGTATTTTCAGCATCAGCAATGACACGTCCGTCTTTGTAATTTTTTTTATGGTGAAACCCCTCGCAAAACAATTTCCTGGCTGTGTGCCTGGTTTCGAATACGATAGAGGATTAACAGGTGTATGGAAAGTGTTTTATTTTATTTCTGCTCTCTTAAAGACAATCCCAAAAAAGTTTTTTCCCAATTTGAATGTTGAAACTTATGAGAATGTGCCAGAAATGAACTCCAAAATCGTCTGAAATTTAAATTAGTCCAATGATCATTACCAATAATGTTCATAGTTTTGACCTAGTTTTCCCGTTCTCATTTCGAGATAAGAATATGTTGTATATGTATACCTGAGAATGGTCAATGAAAAATCGCCGATTTTGAAAGATATCGATTTCTGCCACATTCTGGCTAAAAGCAATGCTTCGAAGAGGGTGGTGGTTGCCATAGTTGCTCTGTAGCCCGACGATCGATGATCGCTCTAACTATTTGTCTTATTTTTTCGAAAAGCGTCCATAAACTCAAACCCTCTTCTGTTGCTTGAATTAGTATGTAGTAGTTTAGAGAAGAGACCCCCTCTTTCGTCTCCTTGAAATGATAACTATGATTTCCATGTCAAGGATTGATTAATTGAGTCGCGTTTAAGTCATGTTTTGAAATTGTCACGTTATCTCTAATAAACCTTTTTGATAGGGATGTGCCGGATATCCGAATATCCGGTATCCGGCATATTCGGCCATATTCGAACTATCCGGACAGCCCGCCGGATATTGGTACTATCCGGCCGGATATTAAAACAAATTAAAAATTTTTAAATATTTTTTATAAACAAATCAATAGCAAAAGTTGACAATTTTAATAGTTTTCATTATAAATATCAGCTTTTCAGCAATTTCTGATAACAATCTGTTTCTATTTTCTGTATACATAGAGCTTGTGGCACTAAAAAGTTAGTCGATTCCACTAATGAAGGCGGTGGGCAAAGGTATTTCGTAGCCATTTTCTTTAAGTTGGGATATTGGATGCCATTCTGTTTCCACCATAATAAAGGCGATTCTTGCCTCGGAAGTAACGGAAAATTTATAAAAATTTTTAAGTTCCATTCTATAGCTTGCCATAATTTTTTTGCGCCGATCACTGCCTTGACTGTCAAAGTTTATAGAAGTAGCTGATTGTATCACTTGAACAGCGTTGCCAGAAAACTTATTTAAGTCTACCTGTCAATTTGTGTTCAGAGCGGCCAGCTAATTTACAATTTCATACAGAAAAATTATATAAAGATATCCGGCAAAAATTTTGTATCGGATATCCGGTATCCGGTTATCCGGCAAATTTGCTATCCGGCACATCCTTACTTTTTGAAGTAAAAATTCGAATAAAAACTTTCAACAAAAAATCAGAGCTCTTTTATAAAAAAGACAACTTCATAAAAATCAACTTGAAATATGTTTGTATGTATGCCTTTCAATACTCGTTCTTCACAAAGCAACTTCCAAAAAAAATTGTTTTATTAAATTGCTTTATTTTTGGTCTTGCGGAACTCACACTCGAAGTGATCGCAAATGTACGCCTTTTCGTGCAAATATATTCATAAATATTTATTGAAAGTAATAAAATGCATGAATTTATGAGCAATTAATTTGTGCGTTGACAAATCTAATTTGATTTGTATATTTTGTTTGGCTTAATATTTAAGATTAAGATTATAAACAAGCATCGTTAAGATATCTTCCGATGGCTCGAACGATATGCTGAATGAAAAAAATTAAATATTATTTTAGATATTTGATATACCTAATATTTTTTATTATTATTATTTATTATTCTTTTTTATGATTTTTATTATGATTTTGATATTATTCAAATTCGATCGCTCTTCGACTGTATTTCTTTGTAAGCTGAAACCATCTAAAGGTGGAAGTATTAAATAAGAGAAATAGAGACATTGAATGTTCAATTTGGACGATTTTTATATTTTAAACATTTTTATGAAAAAAAGTCTCTCCGTTATGGTATAACATTTTTATTGACAATTCGCAGACAAATCCAGTTTAAAACGTAGACATTCAGGGCTTTGATGCGGGCTTGAGATGTCTTTCCTTTGAAATGAGTTCGATTTCGGTTCATATTTATTACTTTTTTGATTGGGTTGGTTTTTTTTTTTTTTTTTTTGTTGATGAAGCTATGTAATGAGCTATAGGGATCGACGGTGCAAAAACTTGCGTTCCGGCAGGCCCTCGGTAGAACTCCTAGTATGATCGTGGATGTTTGGTATGCATTGATGGGTTTTTGTTCCTTCTTTCATTCCTTCTTGGTTTTGACAGTTTGAGCCGAAGACCTCTGTTGCTAGTAGTGCCTTTTATGTATAGTTAAGTTGAGATTAAAGATTTCTAAACCGTAAGTCCTTAGATCAAATTGAACAGAGATTTTCCTTGAATTGTTGAATCCTTGAATTTCTTTCAAACTTTTGTGTACATCGCAAAGACAAATTTTGTCAAAGGCTTCATTTGGTTACAGGTTACTTTTGGCAAAAAAATGGACTAGAATGAAATGTAGGGATTCTTATGTCTGCTATGCGATCTTTTTTTAAAATGTTGGACATAATTCAAACCAGAGATTATCACATATTCCCAACATGACCCCAGTCGCGGATTAAGACAATTTGCCTATTCTGTTATTGATGCATTGACGATCAGAATTTGTCGCCCCTGAAAATTTGCCCCCTTAGGCAGCTGCCTATGTTGCCTATAAGGTAAATCGTGAAATTCCCTTCTAAAGGACCACGAATAAGTCTCTTTAAAATCTTTAATATGGTTGGAGGTATAAAATGTATGGATCAACCATGTTTCTCTCAAGCCCAAGTTAAAAAGGTTGCATAAAATTTATATAAATTTTCCATATTAAACGGCTGCCTTTCCCATGACGCCCTCCATACTTGGTGGGATCAATGAAACCAGTCCAAGTCGGTTATTTTGATTTGTTCACGGCATGACTCGTACTCATCATAAGATAATAGTCCGCCTAGGAATTTCTGTAGACCGATAACCGATATATGAAAAAAATGCCAAAAAAAATGTCTCTTTTGATCACCATATCAAAGGACTGACTACTCACCGCAAGTATTTACACACGAATTGTAGAAATCTGTAAAAATTTTCACATAAAATTCTAAAGCTATTTCATTCTCCCCCTTTGTTGTTGAAATTTTCTGCGAATAAATTTTCTCGCATTTTTACCTAAAATATTTAAGTTTCATCTTTTCATTTCTGCACATGCAACAAGGTTTCTTTGAGCTGCGGCACGGCATGCGGCATGCGGCACGAAGCAAAGTTGGCAATTTAAATTTCCAAAACAAAGGGAAATCTTTAACGCGGCATTTAAAAACGCATAATTCTACGAAATTAATTCAACGTTTGAGAGCGAACTGACGCAACTGACACAGTTCTAAATCATATTTTGTTATGGATTTCGACATTTGCGACACGTTATGTTTATGTAGATATATACATATGTATGTATGTGCCGTATATTGTATGCGCTATGCGTTATGCGCCTCTCCTTGTCATTTGCGGTGGCAATAAAAATTCGATTCAAGCAGCAACAATGTTTCTTTGACAACATTTTTAGTGGAAAATAAATGATTTCTCTGACAGTTCATTCAACACATTGGCGCTTAAAATGCCAATTTGGAATGGCGCGCCGCCGCGCCGCCGCGCCAAGGGCCGAAAGCGGGGAAGAGCTCCACTTTGCATACATATTTTGCTCGCTCGCTCAGTTTAAAAACAGATTTCCTTTCTCTAATGGGGCATTTTATGTGTTTCATAATAACTCATAAGCGGTTACTTCAAATGGCGCGGTCCAAGATCGCTCCGTTCCATGCAGGCAATCTTGCAGAAATTTGCTTCCATTTAAATAATTAACACGATATCGAGACTCAACGTTATGAAATGATGCTTTTTCCTTCCTTTTGCTTCGTTCCTTTGATTTCTTCCTTTCAAAATTCGTTCAGAATTGATCCCCCCTAGAACTCGATAGTGAGAAGAAGAATGAAAAAGCGTATAAAAAAAAGAGTAACAAAAATTGGGCGTAGAGTTGAGCAAAATCATTTTATACCACTCGAATGGATGGTAGCAAATGGTTTTTATTTTTTTCATTTTTGCTTTTCTTCATTTTCATCTGCAATTTGGCATTTGGCAGTGGCAACTCTATTCCCACTAAGCTCCATTCATCCCAGGCCATTCGACCTGAATATTATGATTTTTTAATAGCCCGCAATTTTCTCACCTCGCAAAGTGTGAATATTATGGTGTAATTGCATCAACGCATCAACTCCTACCAATTTTGGCCAAAGGCCATAGCGAGTATCTTATGAAGAATAAAATAGAAAAAAAAATAAATAAAAGAAAAGAAGAACCAAAGGCAACCTTTTGCCGACCACGCAAGCGTAACCAGTTCTGTGCTTCAATCTTCTCTGATTGTTGCATCGTATTTCATATAATGATCCTTTCCAGACTTTGGCATAACTTTAGGGCGTTTTCACTTCACTTCAGTTCTGTTCAGTTCTGTCCAGCCCCGGCTCAGTTCAGTGGTAACTTGGCAACTCCTTGCCAATGTCTTCCTTTGAATCTTTGCAGCCGATATGTCTTCGGTCGGAAGGTAGAGATTCTTACGTTATAATAGTCACTTGGATATAATTGCAGCGACTTAAAAGGTTCTCTTCATGTTAAAAGACAGCCTCAAGTCGAGAAAGCTGAAAGCGATGTTCTCGGCAAAACTTTGAAGGTAGTCATTATGTTTATGGTTTCATTATTTCATAATAATGTCGAAATCGAAACTTGAAACTGTTGTGAAGTACCTGCAGAGTATCAGGGAGCAATGCTAACTAAGTTATGTTGTCAAAAGCCACGTCGAAAAGCTATGCTCGTAATAATTCAGGATCTCTAATTTTTCTTTTTTTTTTTTTTAATTATTGAAAGTTCAATTCGGTGATGTATTTTGTTTGGAAGACTAGTCTAGTTCGATGGTAGGAAAAATAAAAACACTTTAAACTGAACCATCGTTATTGTTTTTGATGCTAACTTACGATGTGAGAGGCTTCAACTCCCAGCTAGGGTCGTGAATGTTTCCGTTAGCTAACTTCCCTCGTGGTATCACTAAGAGGCCGATGTGAGATCTAAGTGTGTCGCCCTTCGTGGTGGCAGGCGCATTAACCCAACCTTACCCTAAACTGAGCCATCAGAAATTTTAAAGGAGAAGCCTAAGAAGGGAGAATTACTTACAAACATGCAGCTTAAATTGAGATCCTAAAAATGAATTTCGAAATTCTTGCAAAAAAAAAAACAGAGTATCCTTTTTACATAATACGATGCAAAGGATTTTTAATTGTTTCTCCACAAAAAACACCTCTCAATGACTTATGACAGCCTTGCACATGTTGCCAATCACAAAGCGACTTTACCAAAAATTGATTGAGGGGCTAAGAAGCTCGCGTTAAACATTAAGGACCGTTTTCTCCTCCTTTTTAAGCTCTATCTGCCAGTTAAATTTCATTTTCTTTGGCCCATTTGCTACTGCTCCAGTTAAAGTTTATCGTCACGATATCCTCTCAAAATGTCAAAATTTTCATACAAATTTTTTTGTTTTTCGGAACAAAAACTTTAATCAGAACAATAGCAAATGGGCCTTTGGCTTATTAATCAAATTTGTATGAAATTATCATCAGGATAATATAACTTACAGATCAAAAAAGGTTAGAAAACGGCCCTGTCCTTTTATCATTACGAGTTAGAAATAGATAAGTTCCTTATCATTTTCGAAAGCATTGCCTTCCGTTTGCCAACATGTGTACGGCCGGCATTAAACAGATTCTCTTTACTGTCACATACAAGAAATCTATGCATGTCTTCCATAAGAGGCTTGAGGTATTTCAAATCAAGGGTACCACAGTCCTTAACACTCTGAAAAGTTAAAACGGACGTTCATAGTTCAAGGATTTACCACGAAGGTAAAAAAAAAATGAAACTGAAAATTATAGAGACCCCTAGTAATTTGTATCGATTTTTCTCATCAAGATATTCGCGATTTTTTTGCCTTTAATTAAATACCCATCCTCATTTCTCATCACCCCAGAAAGCCCTGCAGCATAGTTTCAATTCAAGTTCACACTCGTTGGATTGTCAGCGCCTACCTCGGCGATTTGTTCCGTGGTCCTTAATAAACATAAAATACCAAAGAAACATTGTCCCTCGACTCGACAGCTTAAAATGCGCGCCCTTTCGATGCGCTTTGTTCACATATTTTTTCTTTTCCTTATTTTTTTTTTTTTTTGAATAATAATTATAATTATTCACGGATTTCGGCAGGGCAATCATAAACGTTCTGCAAACTCGTAGAGTACTCGCGATGCGGCTGCCTTGAACAGTCTTGCTTGATGATCGCCGGCGGTGCTTGAAATTGGAAAATGCAAATGTAAGCATAAAAATAATTTATATCCACTGTTTTGCCGCAAAAGTCAAGAGCTTACATCTTAGTTGAAATTTCGCTGCAACGTACGCGAGCATACATACATAGGTACATACGTTAAAGTGTTAAGTTCTTTCGTTTTTGTTCGTCTTTGAACGCCGGTAGCAAAGGAGCGTTTAGATTTCTGCCGCTAAGAAATTGAAGTCACTGGCAGCACAGTAGCCAGTTTAGTTGTCATTCGGTTTCACGCGGTATGGCAAATGAAAATTTTTAGTTGAGATTTATGCTCTGGACGGTCTCTTTTAAGGATATATTTTTTTTTTTTTTTTTGGGTTTTTGTTGTTTTGTTTTTAGGCTTCTCACTGTACCACTGAATAGCGCTGAACGGGAAAGAGCTGTCTTGGATCCATGTGTAGGAAAGTGTCTGGAGAAGTTGGACTATTATTGGCTGTCATTATAAATGTCGAAAAGTCACAGAGACAAAGACTTAGACTGCGACCGAGATAGAGATAGAGATAGGGGGATAGAGAGAGAAGCTCTGCTTCCATAAAGCAGTAAAATGCCGACAGTTACTAGTGTGGAATTTTAATTAAATGTACTACTGTGCGAAATGTTGCTTTATGGATCGTAATATAGTCTTAATGGCAAACTGAAAAAAGAAAAATGGAAAATCCCCAGTTTAGAGTCAGCAATAAAGTCGGCCAAACAAAAACGAAATGTCTTAATCTTCCCAGAAATACATATTGGCTTTTTTTTTTTTTTTTTTTTTGCAATTATTTCGTTACTTTTTTCTGCATAATTTTCTCCATTTTCTCGAATGTCTTTTTGTATCTTTCCCTCGCTTTCAACTCGCTTATCTCTCCTTTTACATTTATTCAACATAATTACATGGCAACAGCAAGTTAAATGAGTTGAAAATTCGCTACAAAGTCGAAAAAGAAATTTAGGGAAATGTACATAATTTCAGCTCCCATGCCATATCCTATCCCGGAAATCCTTTTTCTAACTTTTTTGAAAATTTTGTTCTTTCTTCGCAGCGTTTTCATGCAAGGAAATGTTAATTTTCACATAAAACACGCTTTTTACAAGCGGATTATCTAGCATCAACATCCGTTCTCCTTTCGTTTTTCCCTTTTTGGAGTGCTGCTTTTAGAGCGAGTGATAAAAAAGTTTTAAAATAAATGATATCTCTTGTTGAAGTTACACCCACTAGGAAATGGTTTCGTTTCGGATCAGTTTTTCTCTGACCTATGCAATTGAGCAAAAAAAAAGCTGTCAATTAAAGTAGTTTCCGATTCTAATAAAAATACTTTTTCGTGCATTATTTTTAGTGTTTATGTCCTTGGATGACCGAAAAGTGGAACAACTTGGGTTCCAATAATGGGAAAACAAAGAAAAATAGAAAAAGAAACAGACGTATACGTAATGTTACGGCGTACACCGCGACACGAGAATTTTATATACAGGGTGTCCAGGCAACTTTGTGCATAATTTTAATATGCGATATCTTATGTCAAGGGCTATGCTTTTTGTTCTTGAAGCACTTGTCTAAAAGATACCGTTATTGTGTTATAGCTACGGTGACCATAATATCTCTTTTTAGCAGAGATGTTCTATCTTTTAGGAGCTCGTTCTGCATATGTTTTTTTTTTTTTAGTGAAAATGGCGAAAATGTCCAAATTCGATCGTCATTATCCTTGGACCGATTGAAAGGTTCGTTCTATGACAACCTCGTAAAAGAGTTAAATAAACTAAGTTGAAGACTAAAAAAATATTTTTGTTCTGTTTTTTCAATTTCAATTTATGGTCACCGTCTAGTCTCTTCCGCAGGGGAAATCATTTATGATTTACGGGCTTGGCAAACCCGCGGACCCTAGCCAAATGTCCACCAATACATGAATCGGGTATGGGGTCAAATTGGAAGTGCAGAAACCTTTTGGGGAATGTGCGCAGGGCTAACCATACGACCTGAAATTAGTGTTGGTGTGGTTCATCTTTCTTATCTAAAACAAACTTTTAGCCTTAAACTTGGACCAAATTATTCTTGTTCCATTTTTAGCCACAAGTATGAAAAATGAAGAACAAAATTTGGATTACAATCCATGACCAAACCGAGTCATCCCTTTACCTGATGGGGCACGTTTTTTTTTACAGCTTTTGATCCTTACAAATGGCAACGAACCAGGAAAACTTTACAACTCAACAGCGAACAAGAGATGTGAGTAAATTCCTTTTGCTGCGTCTAAATATCCAAGGATGTCTGTATTCGTGAGTGTATCTGTTGTGTGTGTGTGTGTGTGTGTATTCTGGCCAACGATAATTTTCACACAAACATGCACACATAAAAGGAATAAGCCGAATTGTTGGTAATTTGTAAAAGAGCGCGTCGAAAAGTTTGTGGCATGAAAATGTGCACAAAAATGTAAAATCGTTGAACGCTTTTGTTATTTTCCTTTTTCGTATATAAAAACATCTAAAAACGGACGGAAAAGGACGAACTTTATTCCGTAAATCTTATCTGTGTGAATAAATGTCTGTGTGTGTGTTTCATCATCGCGCATATCTTAAAAGCCCATTTTTAACGACCATTTCATGAGCGACCGAACGAACAAAGGAACCCGCAGCCGGGGAAAAAAGTCCTTGTATCTGTGCTGATATATCCGAGGGGGTGTTTGAAAAATTCCAAAAAAAAAAATAAGGACGAAAAAACGAAAAACAACAACAAACAGTGCCCCGAGTAGGGATTTGTTGAAACTTTGCTTTTTGTGTTGTCTCCCCCATCCATGGGAACGGGAAACGGAAAAGGATTGCTGAAATGAAAATACTTTTAAGAAGATTCGACGGCACCGTGAATCATTTTAATCTAAAGGGTGGATGAGTTTTAAAATTTTAAACATTTTTGGATATTTTTTCTTCTCTTCTCTCTCTCTCTCTCTCTCTCCAACCCTGTGATGAAGTATTTACAGCGCTAAGCCTTAAGGGAGCTACAAAAAAGAATGCTCGCGTGTGTGGTATAAGCTCAATTTGAAACGCTACATGAATCGGTATTGGGATCTAAAGAATCATTTGAAGGATTTATGTATCAACGCTTTAAAAAGCTAAATAGATAAAGCGACTTTAATTGGCTGCGAGTGGCTGAAATCCTTTGCGTTGATTTCCATACAATTTGTAAATTGGAGTTTTCAATGAATTATTGAAATCACTTTTTTGTTATAAGTGTAAACGTGTGAGATACGACTAGGGTTGCCAACTTTCTAAGGGCAAATTAAAGTATAAGTTTATTTAATAATTAAAAAATAAAGTATTTTATTAAAAAATAAAGTATTTTTAAATTCATCCTTATATTAATTAAAAAAACAGAACATAGCAAATATTTAATAACATATAGAAATAAATAATATGCTTTCATACTACCATCAATTCAATTTAAATTATATCTCACACCGAAGTACTAGTAACTTACTGGTAGTTAGTACACTTTTGTTCTTAAATATACACTTTTTAATGCTTGCAGAACATTGTAGTTGGTCTATGATTTGTTTCACCTTTTTAAAATTATAATTAACTATGTATTTTAATAGTTAAGTATGTGCTTAAGTTGCAAAAATTGCGATTTTTGTGATTGAGCATGTAGTCAATTTCAAAACTGTCGAAACTCTTTATAATGAATTTAAATGGACCTGAAAAATAAAATCGTCGATGAGAAAATTTGGTGTTAGGAGAAAAAAAGCAATATAATGTATCGAAAAAGTCTTGAGGTTCGCTATAGAGAGAAATTTGTTTTAGAAGAGGTCGTTATAGAGAGTGTCGACTGTATTTATTTAGTTCAATAAACTACATGATGTATGTTTGGTAAAAACTGCCGTATATATTAAAAATAAAGTATTTCAGGATACTTTATTGTTCCATTAAGGTATAAAGTACTTATATCGATCAGAAATAAAGTAGGATACTATATTATATAGTATGGCTGGCAACCCTAGATACGACGGCTAGCTCGAAAATCTACTTTTGATCTAGATTACTCTAAGGAAAAGGAAAAAGAATCTCCTAGAGTCGTAATAAACTATCATATCATTCGAACGTGTTCGTGATTGTATATAGTTTCGACAAGTTTAAGCATCGTTTTCCATTTTTCTATTTTAGCACGTTTTAACCCATCTAATAAGATCATTCAAAAAAAAATGTTTTAGCAGCTTAATTTAATCGATTTCGTATAAAAGAAGCCTAAAAGGCTTTTATCGAAACATAAGATTCGTACACCTATACTTATCTATCGTGCGAGTATTAACCTTAATGGCTTAATTAGCTTAAGGCATTATGCATGATCTCATAGCGATACCCCAAAAAAGCGATACGTTTTTTTTTAAAAACGCCACTCTGCCACGCCCACTTTTCCAGTTTTTGGAAATCATATTACTTGCCATTAAAAATGTTCAAATATCAATTTCCATCAAAATATCTTGAAAAATTTCGATTTTAGAGCAGTTTTTGTGATTTTCGTAACAGACCCAAGTACTGGAGGTACCCCTAAAAATTTTCCGATCGGGTCCATTCTCGAACTTGTTCTTACTCATGTCCCCGTGAGCACGTATACCAAATATCGTCAAGATAGCTCAACTCCTTTGATAGAAAAACTGTATACAGACAGACGGACGGACAGACAGACGAACATGGCTATATCGATTCTCCTGGTGACGCTGATAATTTCCATATATACATTTTGTATGGTCTATCTGACTGGTTCTGTGTGTTACACACAACCACACAAACACATTACTTATACCCTCGACACAGAGTGTGTCGGGTATAAAAACTCATTGACGATATAAAGTGTTAATTTGAGAAGTTCACTTTCACGATCGAACAAAAAATCGACGAGAAATATTTAGATGTCTTTCGAATGATATTTTGTGTTGAGAAAACTCCGACTCATTAACGAACGATTACACCCAACGACACATTTTTGATCATTTATATGCAAACAAAGAGCACAAATCCCATCGAAAACCAAAATTTTAGTATCTTTTAAAAAGTAACTAAAGCCCGAACACCAATGAAGATCGATGGAAAGAGAAGATATGTCAAAATATTATGCCAGCACAACAATCAACGGACTTTGACAGTCCATATGACTGTCATTCTGTCACAATTCTGTGTGCGTGTGTGTTCCCACTGTAATTCTAAGGCACAAAATCTCGAGTAGAAAGGGGGTACCAAAAAAAAAAAAAAAAGAATCAGAAGAGTTGACACAATGGACCTAATGCATGGGGTTATTAGAGAACCTAATGAACGGATTATATCAATAGGAAATACTCTTATTTATACATTTTCTTTCGTATACTTTTTCAATTCTAAAGAACACAAATAACACACATCGCAACACGGCTAAAAGCATATTCGAAGCTCTCTCTCTCTCTCTCTCTTTCTATCGCGTGGTATCTCATGCCGTCCAGCGATAAACTATGATATTTTAATGATTTCAACAAAGCGGTCAATGTGATGTGATATCGACAGATCGTATTGTATGGTAAAATCAGATCACATCAACGGGACAATAGAGAATCTCAGGTGCCCGATTCATTGTCACTCCTCATTTGAATGGCTCGATACCTCGATAGAAAACGATGTGATCCCATGTGATGTGATCCGAATACGGTGCGGTGCGATGCGATGCGATACAAATACGAGTATATGTTCCTGTTATGCCAACAATCATGGTGGCTTTCCAATAACAATTTAAATAATGCTTATAGCGGCTCTTAGAAATGGGTTTTAATTTTCAAAGTTATGTTCGTTTAATTCGTGCATCCGCTCTATAATCTAAACTGGCACAATGAACAACGATAGTGAAACGTTTAAACATGTTCCGCTCTTTTTTTTTCATATTTTGTTTTTTCTTAAATCTATTTTCCTTATTTTCTCTTTCCTCTTTTCGAATACGAATGCGTTTTGATCCATTCAACATGAATGCTCACAATAAAGCACATCATAAACAGCGTATCTTATCGCTGGACAGTTAGGCCAGGCCGTTGATAAGTTAGACACTTGAGCCCCCCATTCGTTGTGACTTTGTGGTAGAAATCCAACTCAATGCGCTTGCAAAATTATTCTTCAGTTTTCAAAGTCAAGCTAAAACGCTCAGCCTCTTTGGTGTAACAAGTTTTTATGCAAAAAAAAAAAAAAAAAAAATTACTCCATAAACTTGTAAATTACTCATTTCCGTGAAAAATTATGCCTTGTTGTTATTGCTATAAAATTAGCCTCGTAGGTTGTGTACATGAGCATGGACGCTAGCTGTGACTGCAATGAACACGCAGTATGAACTGTAATTTTATATTAATTATTATATCACTATATCATAGTGATTGCTATTTGCGTTGAGAGTGTTAAGTGAGAGTTCAACGTTAACAGATGCTAAGATTTAATGAAAACTCTTGTTTTCAGTGGGCGTCTTTTTTTGTTTTGAATGTTTCTGTCCTTGAGATGGAACGTCAGTCTCAATCTCAATGTCAATCTCAAGAATCGAGCAAGAATCTCAAGAGACTGGAAGAAATCGTTATGGGGAAAGAAAAGCGACATGAAACTGTAAATCAGTGGTTCTAAAACTTTTTATTATGAAGGACCACCTAACGTTTTTTTTTTGATTTTTATGGACCACGAAGATTTTCCAGTATTTTATGTTAAATTCGTTTAACTTAGTGAATCCATCGTAGATGAAACATTTTTGGTTAATTTTTTTTTGTTACCGGGGACCAGCAGCGGCCCTGTGGTTACCACACTGCTGTAGACAAAAATTGGCCATAAATAAATTCGTTCCTAGTGTCTTTAACAGTGTAGGAGAGACTCTCAGCTGTTTGTCAAATCGGAAAGTCTCTGTTTCAAGTGAATAGATCCTTTAATTCTACGTTTGTATAGCTACTATTAATGAAGAGAATACAATTTTCTCAGTTTTGACTATCAGTCCATCTCTCGGATCTCTCCCATAATGTTATAATCTAATGCAATAGAGGTGATAGCCAAGGATGTAAGCCTTACCTTCTCTTTTCCTACTCCAGGAAGCTCACCGCGAAATAAATTTAATCTGGTTGCCACCATGAAGGTTGACACACTTCGGCCTCATGGGCTCTTTGTGATTCCACGAAAGATGATAAACCAAAGAAGAAACCGAAAAACTAAACAACATACACGACCTCAGCTGGGAGTCGAACCAAGGGTCTCTCGGTTCGTCAATGGGCATCTCAGCAAACTACGGCACAGAGGCCGACAATAACTCCCTAAACTCGTGAAAAATTTTGAACGGTAAATTTCCAATATTTGAAGCATTCAAAGTTTGAGTTGATTAAAACGTTACCAGGTTATTTATTGTATGAGATCTCTTGTGTCTAGGTTTGTAAGATACATTTCTATAAATCTACACCCTTCATAAAATCCAAAGTAAGGGGCTCTCTCCAGTTCTGTCAGAAATGAATCAGAAATGAAAAACTTCATATAAAAAAACGATTCAAAAAATTTCTGATTCATTTCTGAAGCGTTTTTTTTTTTGTAGTTCTTCATTTCTGACAGAACTGGAGAGAGCCCCTAAGAGAACTCAATTTCAGCCCTGTAAATAAAGCGACGGAAAGACGGAGTGAGAAGATATTAGAGTAATTTCTTCCAAAGTAGTACTTTATGGAATTGATCACCTTATATTGATTGGTTTGAATTATCCTCAAGGTATCTAAATTTCTGTATGGGACAAGGAGCATTTTACAATCTGAGGAGGTTGTTTTTGTAATACACAAAGAGGTCTTGAAGAATTAATTTTTTCCCGTTCCTAAATGAATCTCGAAGGGTCTATCCAAATTCCTTCTACTGTAAATACCCACATATATTTTACGGCCTTCAAAAGCTTTTAGAAAGAACTTGTGAGAACTATAATTTTCGATTTTTTTCCCTCTAACTTTCTTATGTTTTATATATTAACAAAGTCCTCTGCTTGTGATTTTGCATGTCTTCATTACTTTAGTTGTTACTAAGAGTGTACCTGAGGGCATATTTTACAATAAACAGGCCCATGTAGGCGCGATAATTGCGCATTTAATTGTGTTGCAATCATTTTGCGCCACTTGCTAGCGTGAATTTTCACGCCAACGTTCATTAATGCAAAGAAGAATTATTAAAGTATTTTAATTGCCAATTTTATTTTTTGCTAAATGCTTTTTTACGTTCACCTTTTTTTGTTGCTATTAATGAAAAAAAAAAAAGATTAAAAAATTTCAACAGCTGTTAAATTAGCTCAGCACTTCAGTGGACGCATATTCTGCAGGCTTGACGTTCGACTGACAGTTGGTAATCTGTGGCATGTTGGCAATTTTGATGATGTTCTCTACGTGTCGGATGCTTCGAAATCGTGCTGCACGGTGGATGAAATGAATGCGCGAGTTCATTCAGTAGAATGTGGTGGTATTTTCAGGGCGGCGAAGACTAGACAAAAACAAAAATAACATGTTTTATCTTGAAGGCATGAACTAAAGTCTGGGCGTTGACGTTGTGGCAGTTGATATATTCATTAATGACCATTTGCCTGTACGCGCAAATTTCCAAATCAAATTAACGCTTAAATTGTAGTAGCCGCGAAACTGGTCAATCAAGTGCGCATGCGTACCTACTTATAATGACTCAGAGGATAAAAAGAGAAGCGCTAAGAAATCGATACCGAATTCGAAAAACGGAAATGCACCGATGCCGATATGGCATTGATCGCGCTTAGTTAGTCATTTGAAAAATCGAATTTACCGCACAAAAAGTTTATACTTATTTTTGTTTTTATTCGCATTTTTGTATTTGTATTTGTATTCTTCTCGTCGTCTTCGAACGTCCTTAAGGTGTGCCTCGAGTATCAGTCAATATGAAGAAGCCACCTGCTGTGCCGTTCTTAAGACACTGTAATCCCCGCTCATGAAAAAGAGGTTCAAATGAGTCGAGGGATCCCATAAAAAGCGTATGTAAACGATGTGTTTGTTAAAGCATTCATAAATGGCACTGCTGTGGCTGTAGGCATCAGTAGCTTATTCAATACACGCCAGCAACTAAGTCCCATGACGATGACGGTCATTTTAAGGCATCTCTTCCTCTCTTTCTCTGGTAGGTAGGTACATATACAAAAGACAATGAATAAAGCATAAGTCAAACAAAATATTAATAAGAGATACAGAGAGTTCTTAACTTACAGTGCACTCAAACAAAAAACATCCAAAAATAATAAGAATATTAATACTTGATTCTTTTATCGGGAACTTTGCGATCGAAACGTTTTCCATAATTAATTTCAATTGAATTCTAAAGTCTTATTCCGACGAGTCAGCTCAACATTTTTTTTTTTTTTTTGCAGTGTATTGCAAGCTTGTGCAATACAAAATTTTAGCCCGAGTGTTTTTTCATTTTTATTTTCAAGTTTGAACGTCTTACGAAAATGAAACAACCAACACTGCAGGCGGTCAACATGTTGCATTCCAAGTCGAACCAAGTCCATCAACACTCCCCACACGGGAGACGCACAGATATTAAATTTTTATAAAAAAAAAAACAAACAAACACAAAAAAAAAAGGAGAAGACAAAAAAAGAATCTCATTTCTTTACTTAGGTACACGAATTTTCAGTGCAACAATAAAAACGTCAAATGACTTGCGCGAAATTATGAACGATCATTAGCATGAGGATCCTGTGGACCGACGTGCAATTTGCTAAAGGCACTGTCTCCCTTCGGGCCACAAACGAATGTGTTGACAGCGTATTAATGTGCTGCGATATATTCACAGATCGACGTCTGGAATGAGGTGAAGCAGATTAAGCTTAACGACAACAAAACATAGCCATGAGCTTCGACGATCGACGATCTTTTCACTTCTTTTTCTTTTCCACTTCACAAATATTCGTATGCAAAAGATGAGCTTAAAAATAAAGCAGCTCGAAGACAGCATCTGCGGCAGTCAGCAAGCTTAAGTTTAGACTTCATGTCGTCTTTATTTTTTCTTTCCTCTCTTTCTTTTTTTCTCTCCCTAACTTATGAGGTGTGCTTTTGAAGGGGGTTTTTTTTTTCAAGGTGTGATCTGAAATTGATCCACAAATTTATTTTCTCTAACAATTTGAACTCCAGGCAGGCCCGTAGAGAGAAATTCCGGGGTCCTCACAGAAGTGCACGACAAAAAAAAAAAAAAACCAAATTCCCATGCCAATGGTGGGCCCCCTAAGAAAGCCGGGCCCGGGGGGAAATCCTCCTTTTCCACTCCCCTCTCTACAGGCCTGACTCCAGAAAAGGGTATAGTCGAAACTGCGATCCCCTTTCAAATTTTTTAAATAAATAGGTGCTATCTAAAAACACTGTACACACCGAATTTTAGGTTCCTATTGCGCAGTGTCCTTGAATCCCTCTTTTTACTAAGCCCTTTTTCAAAATTTTATATTCGAATATTAATTAAGATAGAAAAATGAAAATAATGGCAACTGGTAAAACAGGGAACCCATACAAATTTTTTTCTTTTTTGTACACAGAGAAAAATTTTTCATTAAAAGGAATTAGAATTGGAAAATGTTTTAAGTGCATTCCCGATTTAAAAATATTTTAAAAATAACCCTGAATATTACGTTTCAATACCAAAATTTATCAAAATCAAAAGGTAGCTTTCTGAGCTTTTAACAAAGACGAAAGTGCACATATTTTGTACCTATCCTGAAACGGCAAGACGTCTTCAAACTCAACCGACTCAAAGAGAAAAATAATAATAATGAAAGAAAAGAAAAGAATTCGTTTTGCGACAGACCCAATTAAAATTGTTAACACTTTTGCATGATTAATTTCCAAATCATAGCTCGTCAAGACATGTCGTGCTTGCCAAGAAAATTATGAGCACATTCTCAAGTGAGAAATGTCGAAGAAAACAAAAAGAAAAGCGAAAATATATATATATATTTCTGTTGAGTTCCGAGAATTAATTGTTGTGGTAAAACTGGCAATATCACAGATCATTATATGCTGTTTTTTGAAAATACTGCTAGCTGAGTATGGAGGGGCATTTTGACAGAAATAGAGCAAAATGTTTATCTTTTCGCTCTTGGTCGTATGATGGATTCATATTTTTTTTTTTGTTTTCTGATCGTTGTTTTAAGAGTATATCCACGCGTATCACGCTCAGAGGATCAGAGGACCGACAAGAAACATTTTAATAATTTTCTTTACGGGTGCGAATGACATTGTTGATTATGTTGTCACAAGAAATCATATTTCATTTCTGACTATGACGTTCTAAATTTGTTTGTTTGTTTTTTTTTTTAAACGAATCGTCTGCACAGTCATTAAAATTTGAGTCTCCAAAAATAGAACTAATCATTAAGAATATCCCAGTCTGAGGATTCATTTCAAACCTATTTTGGTTTTAAAAATTAACTCTCTTATTCATAATCGAATTTTAAATCTAAAACATTGTTTAAATTTCAAATTTTCATACAAAAACTGAATTTAAACAATAGGCCTATTCACGAGACCGTGGTATTGTGGTAAAAGTGAAAAAGTTGAAGATTTTTCAATACAAGTTGTTGTTGGAAGCTGAACTAAATTTTTACACTTTTACACTTTTGCCACGATACCACGGTCTCGTGAGTAGGCCTATAGTTTTGAATTAAAAAATTTATCATGAATAAGGGGTTAAATGTATAATGTTCTTAAGATGCAGCGTCTAGCTCAACATTTTAGATCATCTGTGTTGCCAGATTAAAATAATTAACTCCCTGGGATGCCGCCACTATAAATTATAGGACACAGTACCATTAGCTCAGAGGATGGTGTATGCCTGGGTGAGCCAAAAAACAAGGCAGCATTTTAACATGATTCGATCATGGCTGCAGAGAGGGGTCCCAAATTGGGTTTATTGAACAGTTTCTCGATATTGTAAGACATTTTGTTGTACCCTGCAACAGGACCTATTTTTTGATCGTAATTTTTCGAACATTTTATTGGGCCCAAAAGAAGAAACCAAGCTCCTTTCTATAACATAGAGTTCAAAATTAGTGTTAAATAGTAGTGGGTCCCAATGTTTCCCATTCAAAAACAGGATTAACTTCACGCCAAAGCTATAGTGCAATAAGCTCTTAGCCTGAGTCTTCTAAGTCTGTTGAACGGCTGATCATAAACAGTGACAGACCGTGTGACAAATTGACTGTAAAAACTGTCCTTGGTCCTTGTCATAGACGGGAAACACTATCACTAGAATCCCATTAAAAACCTCTCTAGATTTACCCAACCTTATATAAAGACATCTTCCACAATTAAAGCATTTTCCATCAATAAGATTTGCAGATCTGATTGATTTTAAAGTACAAACCCTTCTTTCAATTCTTTAAAAGACTTTGAAAAATCTCAATTTCACGCCAAATACTTCAAAATTTAAATTTATCGAGCGTAACAATTTTATAAATTGCTCATTTTCACGGCGTGAAAAGTCAAAAACCAAGGTTCACAATGCAATGCAGATCATCCAGAGAAAGGGGTTGGCCGCGTTGAATTGATTAGATTGTCTCTTATTCATTCGGGGGTATACTTATACACTTATTGTTCGTCCTCTGTTACTGGTTGTTTGTTTGTGTTTTTGCTGCTGTTGTTGTTGTTATTGTTGTTTTTGTTGTTTTTGTTCCCATTGTTAATCCAGCGTAACGACGGCAGAGCGAGTGCCAAGTTGTGATATTTCGCACATTAGAATACACCAAAGTAATGCCTAGCTCGCCTGCCACCAGTTCCCCCTCTACTGTGCTGCTAAAAAAAAAAGAGTAGCATACTTTCGAGCAGCGATAGGCTGGGATATGTATTTGCCAGCAGATTTTGGTGGTTGTTTCCATTGGCAGCTTCTCGGTGACTCTTTTTTCTGCCTTCTTCTTTTTGGTTTTGTTTTGTTTTACTTTGTTTTCGTAGTTAAGTTGACAGTTTATTTGTTATCTATGGTCTCATTAACAGCGTAACAAGCTCGAAATATATCTCATTTCGGCAAAGGCAGTCATGTTGAAAATCGGATTTCCGGGTTAATAGGGTTTTTTTTTTTTTTTGGGGGGTATGAGTGATATAAGGTACTTATGTATATATACAATGTCTCTCGAAGGAGGTATTCTTGTTATCCGTTTTCGTGTTTGTTTTCTCCTCTATTTGGCAGTGATTTGGACATTTCGAATTTCTTTGAAGACTTTTTATTAAAAAGGATCTTTCCATCGAGAGTTATTTTTTTTTATTTATATATATTTTTCGAACCACTCTTGAATACTTCAGTTTTCGCTATCCCTTCGCGCTGTTTCGTTTTTGTTATACATTCACTTAATTTATTCAAATTTATCTCGTCAGCTTTTTCCAGTTCTCGATGTTGTGATTTATTACGGTTTTAAAACCTTGAGGCACGTACGCACCCAAAAATCAACGACTTGAAGTCAAAAACGCATTTGTTTTTTTTATTTTTTTGTTTTACCTTAACTTGCCCTGTGATTATCCCCTGAAGGACTTTTCACTTGTCTTTGCTTTCGGGTTTTCGCACTCCTTTGTCAGGCGTTCTTAAATGGTAACGCGTAAGCTTCCAGTTCAGTGAATTTGTTTGGAAATTACGGAAATTACCAAGTGTTAACAAGAAAATCTGCTTTCCATCCAGTGCAAAGTAGAGACATTGAGTGGCGGCGAAACAAAGAATTCCGGAAAAATAAAATTACAATTGTCAAATTGACAACATGATATGTCAACGGTGCACAGAAGCAATGGAAAGTAATTGTAATGCTACGAGTATGTATGTGTGAAGGCAGAAATTTTTAAGGCTCCTGGGAGTGTTGGATTCGGGGTTAAGCATATGCGCAGATTTTTCGGAATTCAATTTAGAATACGATTGGGCCTTCAAAGAGACACATTCAGAACAATGCAGAAGGTATTAAAAGACAAGGATGTGCCGTTTTGTGCAAGGGATTCGTTATAGGTTGTTATGTCTTTCGAGTTTTTTTTTTTATCAAGTCTTTTTTTACTGGAAGGGGCTACTTATTTTCCTTGGTATAAGAAATTCTGATGACCGCTCTCTGAAAAATGGATATAGTTCGATTGTTGCTTGACTTTTTGAGGAACTGTTCTATGAAAAACACCAGGAGCTCTAGCGTGGCTTTGAACGGGATTGAAAGATATAAATTAATACCTCAATGCGATCTCCAGTCATTGAGTTCCCACTTATAAAGAGGTTCTATTCTGTTGTATGTTTTTGGTAGGTATCTTCCTTAAGATTCATTCAAACAGTCTCGCAAAAATAATAAGACCCAGTGGACTAACTATGTTTACTTTATGTTTCGGGGTCGCTGAATTCAAATTTGAGGCCTCTATAAATCCATTGTCTCAAGTTTAAGCCATTTCCTTAAAAAAGCATTCTCGAATGAAGTTTTTGGGCTTCTTTTTTGAAGTTATGCTGAAACTTAGAAGCGATTTATACTTATTAAGATCCCTGGGTCTGACACTAATATATATTGTTTTTTAGGGCTGAGTAGTCACCGGCTGTACAGTTTTAGTGGTTCAAGGCTTAGAGCTATTGGCACCATTCTCATTGCCTAAGCAAAAGTTGTTTTGAGTTATTAAAAGTTCATTTTATATAAAGAAGCAAACAGTAAATTTTCTGAGAGCCATTCGATGGCACAACTCTTTTTCTTCCTCTGTTTAATCGATTAATTGCCCTCCTATTTTCAGTACCTACTCGTATGGGTACAATTTGCTTTGCTTAGGCACTTTTTCGAAGAGCTTGCGTTACACATTCGGGGTTTCTTTATCTTCTTCCTAAATAGGATTGAAGAAAACAAGGGCAAACTTAGCCATAAAAACTTTTGTTGCAAAATTGTTAATCTAGTTTTAATGTACATATCTTCGAAAATTTCTGCTCATATTGGCAGCTATTCCCATCGCTAAGTCGAGTTGACAACACGCAAATGCATCATTAGTCCACACACATGTGAACACGATTCACGACTCGTCGAACCCGCCGGCGTTTTCTGTTACTCTTCCATTGCGCCGGTAGCATGTGGCAACGTTTCATCAAGTTTTTCTTTCAATAAAAAAAAAAAAAAAAAATTAAAAATAAAAGAGGAAATGTTTTTTGTGAGTTTTTTTGGTTTTTTGTTTTTCGCAAACACACTCAAAGCCCTACCTTTGAAGACCCTTAGTACCTACTACATACAACAACTGGCTCTCAATTTCTGTGGCAATTAATAAACTTTGCAGCTCATTATTAAGTATTAAAGTCTTTCAACTCTTTCGGTGCATGCAACGAATGCGACCGTTGCAATGTGTTGCAACACAATGCAACATGCACGTACAATAGGTGTTCTTAGGTGGCAAAATTATTATTAAAAAAACTTTTTTTTTTCTTTCCTATTCATTTTCAGAATATTCTTCTTTGTTCTTCTTTATCTTGAGTCGTATTAGTTTCAGTCATATTTCATTTTCGCTCATCTTCGCTTCCATTAAAATATAACATGTCTGCTATCACCTCTTGAATCTGATGATGAGTAGATCGCATGCATAGTGGATGGGTGGGTAAATTCCTTTTTTTTTTTTTTTTTTTTTTGTAAATTGTAAACTTTTTTTTAACTATTTGTCGGCAAGACTTGCAACTAATTGCTTTGCAGTACTCTCGATTCTCTAAGAAACATGTTGAATGGCTGTTGTAGCGACATGAATATGAATTTTTGTTTATAAACAAAATGTTGATTGTCTTCATACAGCTTTCAAATTCATTTCTGCTTTTTAATTATTCAAATGAATTTGGCATTTCACACACAAACACGCATTTATCGCATTTATTCTTCAAATTTCAATTACATTATTGAATTTTCGAATGTCTTTTGAGATACAATCGTGTTAATTACATTATTTTTATTAATTCAATCTGATTTCATTTACACTTTGAAATCCGTTCATTATCTGTCATAGATCAACAAGAGTTTCAAGAATAATATTGTCCTAAATTTCCATAAAATGTCAAAAATATTTCGATTTATTGCAAGACAACAGTTGAGGGAGTCACTTAAAGGACTGAATGTAGAACGCGTTCTATAAAATTGACCACAAACGAGTTGATTTGCTAATTGCTAAATATGTCTCCAGATAATCAGTTTACGAGCTTTTTGACATCTCTAACGGATCGTTTGGCTTTCAGGCAGCACGAAGACCAAAGCTATCACACGACAACAAAAGTGAGGCGAAGTACTTGCGCTTGACCACAACTAACCACAGAGGCAATTGCGCTAACATACTACGAGTAGAGGTATACGGAGGTTTGAACATTCTTGAACATTTTCTTAGTCAACGTCTTACGTTTGACATTTTCTTGAGACATTTTCGTATTCCGGTACGATATGATACGATAATAATAGTTTGCCTTTAGGGTTAATTCTGTGTGGACATGCTTACCCAATGCTCTGAAAGGTTACGCCTTCAGGTTTAGTCAGTATGTTTGTATTTATGTATGTAGGTATCCAATTATGAGGTGAGAAGAGCTTTTCAAATTTTGTGGTTTGACCCCAAATCAAACATATGTCTCCGACAGGGAATCTAATACCTACCTTGAGTTGACATTTTTGTCATTTCATTTGCTGGATATATTATTTCAGTATTTAATTTTAATAATTTGTGAATATGCGAATGTTTTATAATCTAGTTTGTTAAAAACGATCACTTTGACTATTTCCAAAGAGTATTTCCTGCCACTCAAAGCATATAATTTGTGACCACAAAGAGAGACAACACCTTTCATCCGACCTGATGTGACAACAACCCAACAAAACGCTTTGATCTTTTCAAAAGAAATAATAAAATTGAAAAAAAAAATAAATAAAAAATTTAGTCTTTGAAAGCTCCTCGTTTTCATCAAATATCGCGCTACGAGATACAAGAAAACTAAATGACATCATTTGTCATTCACTCCCTCCACACACTGTGTGCAGGTAAAGGCTAGATACAGCCTATCCCATGCCTTTTTGATGATGATGATTGCCTTCAATTGCTGAAAAAAGCCGCAAAGCAAAATGTCGCCGACGACATTTTATTTCGCCAGATTTTCGACGCTAATTTTTCAACCAAAATAGACGAGCAACATATTCACCCAGGAAATTATAGGGAGGTGCCTATCCGAAGCTTCGCATTCGACTAAATAAATAAATATATGTGTGTACATACATACATACATACATGGGTACATACTATGTATGTACTACATAGCCATGAGGATTAAAAAAAATTTTTTTTTTCATTTTTATCTTCGTTTTTATTTTCACTTACGCGCACAAAGCCGAAATAATTAATCACCCAAGTTGAGGCGCAGTGTCGTTGCAGATTCACCGTAACGCATCACCAGACACAGTTACGTTCCGCAAGTGCACATGCAACATGCATCGTCTTGTCGACGTGACAAAAATTTTGCCTGATTTTGTCTTAATTAACGCCAAACGCTTCAATAGCGATAAAATATGTGCGCCGAAGTTAAACTCGTTGAACTGCAACTTGTCCATTAGAGATTCTCAAGAGTCTTACTTCCTCGCAACGGCTTCGATGTTTCGCTTGGGGGGATAATGTTGCTTCCTACTGAATTTGATGCTGATAATGATTTCTGAACTCTTCGCCATAAGGCGGCGACAAACACTTGCTCCAATTAATCGGTTTCTGTTGCTATTTTCGTGTTGCGTTTTCTCCTTTCGATTCTCCTGTGTTTTGCCTTTGTCTTGTGGGGTATTTTGATGCTGTTTTATTTTGATGTTTGCTGTTGTTGTTTTTGTTGTCGCATCAATCAACGCTTTCGGCGTTTTTGGTTTTTTTTTTTTTTCTATAAGAATTTCGTTCGGTTTCTCGCCTGAATTTCCATTGAAGTGTCGTTGTTGTGCCTACTTGTTGCCTCTGTTGTTTTGCATTGAATTTCACGCATCATTCGGCGATTGCCTCTGCCTGCAGAATTCGACTGACTTTTAATACTGGACCACACGCGGTCAGGGTTTTTAGCTTTAGGCTGTAGGCTTTATATATATTTTTATTATTTTCTTTTTATTTTGGGTATGTGCGAAGTGATTTTTGTGTGCATGCTAAGCACAGAGAACGAGAAATGAAAAGAGGGAATGGCTGCAGTAATGACTGCATTTTCGATGATGCAAATGCTCGAAATATTTCGTTCGAAGAGCAGCCAAAGACGCCACTTACTTGGGTGGCATTTGGCCTAAGGCTATAAAAGAATGTGATGAAAAGAGCTTAAAAGATTTTAAAATTTAAAAATAAAGATTTAAGCTCCTCCTAATTAGTCGATTCGGCTTAAATGTGTTAAGGTACATGTAGCATATTCTTGCTTCAATACAGAACATGCTGCTTGCCGTTTGCATACATTTGCATATGTTGCCATCAAGTGCAGCATGTTTCTATTCAAAATGCTGTCAACTGGATTATGAAGGATGTTGGCAACCAATCAAATAGGTTTTCGCTTTGGAGCTTCCGTTTCTTTCTTTACCTCAAGCGCAAAACTAACTAGAGCGTTCAATTCCGTTTACATAATTTTACACGCCGTTTTCAACTATGAATCACATTTGTTTCAAGCAACGTCATTGCACAACAACTTGTTCTGCAGTAACAAACCAATCGATCATAGTCATAACGCGTTTTATAAATTCAAAATAAAAAAAATAAAAAAACAAGAAGAAAAACTTCATTTCATGCAGCGTATGTTAACGTTTATCTTTTCTATTTTAAATGATTTCTTCTTAACATTCTTTCATTATTGTACAAGATTTGAGGTCCGCACGACACAACGAATTGCCAAAGTAAGTCGATTTTTATATATATGTATGTATATACCTAAGATGTTTTTTTATTCATCGGAACTTTCTGTCCAAGCGTTCATTCTTTCGAAGGTGTGAAAATCTTTGAGACCTTTTCATATAATCTCAACGAACAAAACTGTTGATCGTTGGAATTATGATTAATGATCAATCGATTGTCTGGTCAATGTGTGTCGTAAATTGTTGACTGGTTTCTTTAACGAGTATTTTTTATAAGAAAAAAAAAGAGAAAGAAAAACAAAAAGAAATTCATTTGAACAATTGGAAACGGCTGGCCGTTAAAGCCTGTTTAATATTCGGTGTAAAAATAATCGTGAAAAAAAGTTAAAAGAATGAAATCCTTCTTCCCAATCGGTTTATTGCGTTAAACTATAAAATTCTGGATTGTTAAGCTAAAAGTAATAAATTTTTTGGGTCCGTGATCAATCATGTTCCTCCGCTTGAAGACAGTCGTATCAAACGAACATTTTTGTTGACTCAAAGTTAGAAAATTTTATCGTCATATCGGAATCTGATAACTCTGATTATGGTGGGGCTCTCTTGTGCCTATAAACATTGCTTGCGTTTAGGGACAAGTTGCCTAAATTATAAAGGGCGGTGTCACAGAAGGCAGTAAGACTTGCTGTTGTGTTTTGGAATGTAAAGGATCTTAGTTCAGCGACAGTTTTGATGATGGCTTATGTTATAAACTGGCAAGATTTCAACAATTTTCGTTGTACGCGATTCAATTTTGAGGCCCTATCCTCCAATGGGAATCGAATATGGCCGAGGAAGAAGAATATTCCCCTCAGCTTTCAGCCACGAAGCAATTCGCTTTAGGAATTGTTATCCATTGATTGAACTCAAAACCACAACTGTTGTATTTCTTGTGTATCTTTCTATAGTATCGAAGTTGATAGCGGCCTTCAGCTTTGTGCCAAGCATACACAATGTTGCAAAGAATTTGTATTGTATAAAGAGCAACTCTCCTCAAACATCAGTAGTCATCCTTGTCTACAAAATAAGGTTGAAATCGATAAGTCTAACTAACATCCGAGATCGGTAGTCTTGTCTTCGGTATGGCAACAACTCTGATTGCGGCACAAGTTTTTATAGTATCAAAAACAATTCAATTCTTGGAGAGAAACCCAAAAAAAAGCTTTCAAAAGAACACATTCAAATAGCTTCACGCCCTACTCCAGTTCCTTCGTATTTAATTAAATGCGATTTTAACACCTTCAGCTCGATTTTAATACGCTTTCTGATTTTCCTACATTCAAGCTCTTTGAGTCTCGAGCAACTTATTAAATTATTGCGAAGACAGCTGGGCTCACAATGCAGAAAGCATGTTAAATGTATCCCATACCTCCAAACAGGCATTGTGCAACAACAACTGACTAATAGTAGAAAAAACTCAAATTGGGCGTTTGTACTTCAAAACGAATACATGTGGGCCGTCGATACTTGTCCCGGTTTTATGAATTATGAACGTTACAAGCGCAAGGATATGCCGCACCGTACAAACGGCACAGACACTGTTATCTTTGATGAAAACACCACTACGAGTACATAAAAAAGCCCTACGTATATAGGCACTCGTATGTATATAAAGAAGAGAATTTTACTGGAAGAAATGGATTAACAACTTGAGACTTGAAAGCGAATTTCTTCTTCTGCACTATCATGAGTTACAATCATCATTTGTCCAGTTTGATATATGTTCCTTATCGCTGTGTATTCTACGTTTGCGGTTGTAATAAAAAAATAATTTTTTTTTTATTATTTTATATTAATCCCTATAAATTAATTAATTTGGCGTGTCAGCGCCAACGAAACGCATTATATGACTTTGAGGCAGCTGCACTCATAAAACTTGTTAATTATCAGTCGAAGCGCGACACATTGTGATGATGATTATCATCAAAGCGGAAAGGACAATAACAAGTTAATCCTTAAAAGTCAAGGACAGTTGAAGGTGGTCAAGAAGTCAACAGAGTATGATGAACATTGAGGTCGTAATGAAAATAATCATTTTTATTAGGGGAATTTTCTCAAGGAGATCGATTTTGAATATGGCTCGGAACTGCCATATTATATTGCATGTAACAAGAATTAAGTATAACACAATATAATATAAAGTCATAGTTGTTATTTTGACAGCTTCACCAAAATCTCCGCTTATTTTAAGGCAAATTTCCATGTTTTTGCACATAATGAAAATAGTCCACGCCGAAATTCCTTCACAATAATATTGCTTAAATATTTTTCTTCACTTCAACGAGGTCTTACATGTCGAATTCCTATTACACAGCTGGATACCTATTCAACATCGGCAGCAACAAATGTTCATTACTCCACGCCACGTCATACAGAATACAACTAACTTGCTTCGCTGTTGCTGCTTAGGATCCTTTCGAGGAGAAGGAACTCAGAAAGCTACAGTAAGTGAGATAGAGAGCGTGAAAGACAGAGAGAGAGAGAGAGAGAGAGAGAGAGAGAGACGAGCGAGAGGGAAGTAACCACAGCCCCTCACAAGACGTACGTTTGGACTTGTGTAAACACACGCGCTTGTAGGACATCGTGTTAAAAAACTTGTTCGCAATTAAATGATGTCCCGCCAGGATGATCATCATCGCAATAGCACTAAACCGCACGAAACGCGCTGGCCAAATCCAACTTAACCCAACTTAAACGGGTACCATAACGTCAATTGCTCCGCTTCTACTTGCCAAGCATTCTTAGCGTGTTTTCAATTGCCATTTTCGTACGTTGTTTTGAGCCAACAAGCCAAGTTGTCTGCCACGCTGCCTCTCTTGCCGCTACTCCGCCAGTCATCCACTGATCCAGTCTTTCCGTCCCCGATCTCTCTGCCGATATGTCTTACAAACGATGTGTTGCGTGGGGTAGCAACACTCTTTTAGGAGAAGCCACTCGAATTTGTTGTGCGTTGCAGCATATCACCTGGCGTTAACAAAAAGGTTCCACGTAAGTGACCCCAGTTATCATAAATATGTCAAAAGATGTAAATTAGGCACACAGCATGCACACACGAGTACCTACCTACCTACTCGCACATGAATATGCACGAAGGCACTCGCATGCAGATCGAATATACATGTATATGCATCAGGAATACCGGCAGGAGCACATGAGATGTTTATATGCACTCTGATACATGCTGCAAATCATCAAAAACAAAAAAAAAAAAAAGAGTGCAAAACAAAAACAAACCATTCGCAACGGTCCTGAGGTTGAAGTTGAGGTCGTTCGTATGACTCGTATGTATGTATGTGCCCCTTCGACGTTTTCTGATGCGTTCCAAATATTTTTGCACTTGTTAAGGAAATTGATTTGCAACGTGTTGTTTATGCTCGTCGTTTTGTGGTTGTTTTTTGGTCGAAAAAAAAAAAATTATATAAAAAAATTAAAAAAAATAAATTTCTTAAAACACTCAGGCGGCACATCGGGTGGTCAGAAATCTTTAACACATGCAAAATTGAACTTGAAATTTTAATTTATGGCACTGAATGTGAATTTTGTGCTTAAAGTTAAAGCTCTTGTATGGAGGATGAGGAGGGGAAAGGTTAAAGAGATGAACAAAATATTATTAATAAAGTATATATATATTTATATATAGAAATAAAAGCAAGACTGTCATCAACATTTCGATAATTTTAAGTGATGACTTGTAAAACAAGATTTTTTTCTTCGAACGTGTATTTTTAACTCAAATAACATTTTATTGCCCTTTTAAGTGAGTTCATGCATTCATTTTTAACACCTCGAATTCATTTAAAGTAGGTATGAGAGCTCCGGAGACGGAGACTTGTTCAAATCAAGTCATAAAAGCTAAATAAAAAATTTTATCTCGATCTAAATCTCGATTGAAGACGAATTTTGCTCCAAATAAAGCACAATTGAAGCCGTTAAAGTCTGAGATATTTTCAAAAGTTTGTTTTGTATCGAAAACACAAAAGCACGCTTTGCGGCCACCCAAAAGATATTGTTGTGAACATGAATGAAAACCAGCTCAACTGTTTTTTGTTCAAACATTATAGCACAATTATTTTTGAGGCAACTCAATCTTTTGCTGCTCGATTTGGCTTTCAGTGCGGACCTTGGCTTATTGAGAGCTGTGACAAAATAATTTTTTTCCGAATTTTTCTTCTAGCAGTATCTTTCATTTGAAATATTGATAAGAATTGTTACAGAAACATTTGAAAGATAATTTCAATAGCTTATGTATTTTTCAATGATAGGAAAGTGCTTTATAGAAGGTTAGTTTTTCTGTCTATTTAAGAAAGTGAAATCAAATTTGTTTAAACAATTTGAAATACCATAAGGAAATGTCGCTTTTGGTTACCTGGAAGAGATAAGAACTCAACATTCCAAAATGCTCGTCTCTATTCCCATGGTAAATATCATGATTACCCTGTGAACATTGTGACCAAATGCTGTAGGTGGACCGTGACCAATAGCATAGAGTATTAAAACTACCTATAATTACATCGTGGATTCCGGGTGCCCTCCTGATGTCTTATGAAACGAAAACATGACAATAGTTCATGGGTCACAATAAGCCTTTATTCAAAAAGTTATTGAAACTGCCAAAATTTTTTGTATTGCAATGAACCCAAAAAATTTTCAAGGTTTCAATATGTTACAAAATACTAATAGAAAGTTCTATTACCTCACAACTACCAGCATATTCCATCATCATCTTGCATGAAACATGTTTTTCGAAATGTTGCAAAGAGAGCTTTTAACTTATCTACTGAAATGTATTCTTTTTTTTATTTAAAATATGAATTCGCGACCCCATTCGAGTGAGAAACCATTAAGAAATTGATTTTCTGTCATCGGCTGTTTGGGCTTTTTTCACTTTACTTCGATCCGTTTGTTGCTTTCATGTCAAAAATTTCCAAACACGCTTCGAAACATTCGCTTTCAATTCACCCAATTCAATTCGCGCACCCACCAAGTGTTGATTTATTTGACGAGCTTGATGTTTATCAACCGTCACACACGTTGCTGGCAACCATTTATGGCATTATACTTTCAAAGCTCAAAGCCCCCCAAGATCGTGCATGTTGGTCGAAAGGAACTCTGTGTCTTACCACTTTCTATTTTGTTTTGTTTTGTTTTTTTTCTTTTTTCTGTTTTTTTTTTTTTTTGTTACTTCGGATTATAGCAGAAATCTTTTGTTCACTAAAATTCTATGTCTATACCCAGGGAAATACAGACAACTTACAACTACGGGCGTTAAATAAAAAGGAGTGAATTTGTTAATGCCTCAACGCGTGTCCATGCTGTGTGGGTGTATATATATATAATATATATATATATTGTGAGAGTGTGTGTTGATTATTCTACCTGGGCAAAGACAAGTTGAAGGCGACAAGTCGAAACAAAATCATGCAATACAATCCAACTGAGAGAATGATATGAAAAGAAAAAGGGTTGTACTAAACAGAGAGAGAGAGAGAGAGAGAGAAGGGGTTAAATGTGTTTATTTGTTTATGAGGCACAGCAGGCCCACTATTTTGTTTTTTTTTTTATCATTTATTTTTTATTTTATAAATTTTGTTGCTTTTTGTTTTTATAATGAAAAAGCATTCCCATCAGAGGCACTAACTCTTTTGTTCGATACAACTTTTTTGATGACAGCAAACTAATGTTTCCATCGCATGTTGACAGCAGTTAGCAACTTTGAATTTTTATTATTTTCATTATTGTGATATTAGCAATAAATGTTTTCGCTAAATTATTGCAGACTTAGCGTTTTGTTTTTGAAAACAACAACAACAAAAATAGCTCGTTTCCGTGAGCCTTTGCTTTTGAAAAGCTTTGTTGACCTGAATTGATGTGACTTAGGTTTTTCGTTGTGGGAACATGTTGTCTATAAAAGTATGAAATATGAATTGGTATCAGATACATTCTCAACTAAAACGAGTCATTTTTGTTTAAAAACCATATTGTTTATTATCATTGTATGTGTGACTGAAGTGGTTTTCTGTTCGATTAGAAACATTTGTTTCAAGGTCACATTGGATTGATTCTCATAATAATCCATACAAAGTTGGTTATCGTTTCAACAGACATATTCCAAATGCTGATAGCGTCGATGGGTACTGCTAAAACATTACAAGGCCCGCTAATTCGTCTTTCAACTACGTACGCTTTTAACCGATCATTTAGTCAGAAGAGGAATTAATTATTTTCACCGTTACGGTAATCTCTCTCCTAGCGTTATTAAGATCTTCATTAAGTGCATTAATGATTTTGTTATCGTGTATTATTCATGCCTTTTTATTGCTCGTACTGACAGGCACAATTGCCAGCATTTCTTTATGGTATGTAGATATGTACAGAGGAGTATAAAGGCACATACGTTCATGCATCTTGCAAGAAGTTTTTAACCTCACCGCACGCTTGTAAGCTCAATAGGCTGAAAGTGTTGCCACCTGTCTAAATTACATACGTTGCGCTAAGTCATTCGCCGCAATGGACATTCGCATATTCACTCCCTGTAATATTCTCTACACTTCACATACGGCATGCATTTGCATTCGCGCATTTACACGACATTCGTTTTTATATCATTCTATTCTATTCCGTTTCATTTCATTCCGTTTCTGCATTCCATGCCTTTCAATTAATATCCGCGCGCGCAACACGTTCATAATTGCAAGGAACGTTTCGCCGCTAACAACAGACGCAATTGTAAATTGCAACAATTTTGCTGCGCCTGCGTGCAATGCCGCGCTTTTTCTGTCATCATCGGTCATTCGCGAATTCGTTCTTTCCGATTCTTTCGAATTCCCCGTCGCCGTCTGTATGCCGATTATTATTGTTTGTCGTCAACTGAATCGTATTGCAGAGCTCCCCATTGCAACTTTGCAACTGCCTTTGCAACTGCCATGCATCCGTTGTAAAGCTCTGAACCATTTCGAAGTGGAACTTGTTCGTCATAAATGAAAATGAAAATGAGAGAGAGAAAAAAAAAAGGAATAAGTATTATAAATAAAAGCAAAACACTCTAGTGGCGACACTCAATGCGCCGCGAAACGGAACCGCAAATTATTTTAATTCGCGTTAAATAAGCAACGAGGTGAGAAAAATTATTCAAGTGTCGTTTAGTCGAAAGGCAACGCGACGAAGCGGTATTTTTATAAAGGTACTTCAAATGGGCGAATGAGTAGTCAAAATTATACTAAAAATGCTCGCAGGTGAAGGAAAATCTCAATTACAGGCATTTAGCCACGTTAAACTTATTAATAGTTCAGGGTGCAATTTAAGTCACAACATACAGTCCTCCTACCTAGAAGAGTCCCATCAGCTGAAGGTTGCAACTCAATTTAGCTGAAGGGTATTTTAAACATGAAATTTTATGGACAAAAATTATTATCCGCCTTTGGCTCTCTGGCTTGGTATTTTTATCATATAAAATATTTTATATTCCTTTCGTCTGATGAGCACGACAGAGACTGCAATAAACTTTATGTTAATCTGAAACGAAACGGGAAAGATGGCTTTACTAAGACTTAAACTGAAGATATTTTTTAGTCAGCTGAAAGGTTTCTAAGATTATTTGAGCGAAAAAATTCTTTCTAGTTACCCATCTTCAGCATTGTGGAGTTGATAAAAGAAGGGGCGACTCTGAAGAAGAATTTCCATCTGCAGATAGCTTCGAAAACTCAAAATTCATGTCAACTACTAAATATGGTATTTAGCGTACCGATTTCATCTTTGATGTGGGGATTGAAATTATCTAAACCCTTGGTCAAGGTTCGGGGCTATCCTCTTCTCATAATTGACCACGGTCACAGCGAGATTCCCTCAAGAAGGCTTCCAGTAGATAGTTGCGACCATCGATAGTCGATAGTCTGAAATATCGATAGCATCGATAGTACTATCGGAAGATATATTTTAAAATTTAAACTAATTTCATTGGCAAATTGCTAGCGATTCAATCAAGCATGTTTGAGCTGTTTAACATTTAAATATCAACCATTTGAAAGTTTTAAATTTAAAAAATTAATGATGGTCCCATAATAATTTAATCAAATACTGTGCATATGTATCCCTCCCCATTTCATATCACTTGGTAATACACAAGAAGCCGAATTTAAAACCTTTCTTAATCAATTCTCCATACTTTGTGACCAGCACTGATGCTAGGCAGTATTTTGATGACTCTTTGCCCTTGGATATTGAAAAAAATCCCTTTATCGCTATCGATGGTATCGCTATCGGAGCTATCGATGGTTTGATAATCGATAGTCGATAGGTTCCATAATCGATAGTTTTAATAATCGATATGTTCAGTAATCGATAGTTTTAATAATCGATATGTTCAGTAATCGATTCTTTCAATAATCGATAGGTCCAGTAATCGATTTTTTCAATAATCGATAGTTCGAGAATCGATATTTTCATTAATCGATAGTAAAATTATCGATAGGTTCAATAATCGACAGTTTCAATGATCGATAATTTCAACAATATCTAAATAAAGGCATTTTTAGGAATCTGTCCATTTCAAAAAGAAGAAAGAACCAATGGATTGAGTTCTCAATTACCTAGAGCGTTCACAACGAGCTTATTCATTTGAAAAAAGTGTCATTTAGGATCTTCGATTCAAAAAAGAATGGATGATTCTGCAAAAGCAAGTGGTTCTGTAACTTTCTTCCATTCCTTGTAGTTTATAAAAAAAAAAAAAAACTCCTCAAAGAGACATAAAAGAACTCATCTTCCATGTCCCGCATACCTCACTGCGAACCTCACTTTAATCATGAACTTTTTCTCAGATATATTACTTCCATTGTTAACTTAAAAAATCATATGGAAACCTTGTTTTTAATGCATTCAAAATAAATTGACAAAGGCCTTACCTTTCACCTACACAAGTCATCGGCTAACATTATTTGTGACAACTTCAAAGTCTAGACTTATTAACTTCCCAGTTTTGATTTATAAATCGACAAAATCTTTATAAAAAATTCGCGTTTAATCATCCGCTCCTCAAGGTTAAAGATCAAATTTGAATTTTTCAATCAAAAATGACTCAAATAACTAATTGTCATGTCATTATTTTTGAACATTTTCAAATGATGCTTTATCCGAACGATTCATTTATAGTAGCAGCAATAAATTATGTTATCAAGATTTTTTTCCCAAAAAATTTCAAAAAAAAAAATATGTTTTTTCTAAAAGACTAACGCATGTTTTAGACTACCACTCCAGCTGTGATTTTTCCAAATTTCCGTAAACTTTTGAATGAACTTTTGCTTTTAAGCACCAATCGATCGATCGAACTACGCATCTGCTTATAGTTTTCCAAAAAAAAAAAAAAAAAAACAACAAATTCATTCTAACAAATACGACTCCATCCATCCAACCATCCGTCGATTCATTCATGCATTCGAATCTACGAGCAAATCGGCGATTGCGACCCAATCTAACTGTGTGTTGATAAATTGCGGCTTATTTATTTTTAGTGTGAGCTCGTTGATTTTAATAAATTGTAGCAATTTTTCAAAAGACTAACAATAGTCAACGATTTCGATGTTGACACCATTGGTGACCATTTACGATGAGCGCGGCCTTGTCATGTAAATTTTTTGGTTATTGGTCTTTTGTGTTCAGGTTTATTGGGTGGTCCCATCGATCTGGTCTACATAAAAATGGTTTTATATTTTTAGCACGAACAATAATATTCTACTTTTTTTTTTTGTTGAATTTTTTAATATATCAAAAACCACTCAGAAGTGTTATTTCACTCAAACTTATATCGGAATCGCTTATCAAGTCATTGGAATCTAAAAACTTTTGAATTTGCTCACTCACGGTTTAATTCAACCATATGCATTGGCCAGTGTGTGTGTGTGTGTTGCTTTGAATTCTATTTAGAGTAGTTCTCCCTATTGTCATATTCTCCCTATGAAATTCATTTGTCATCGACAGCAGCAAAAAAAAAAAAAAATAAAATAAAATAAATAAATAGAAAGGGGCAACAACTCGTATTTTGGATGTCATTTACAGCTCAGCAACGTTGGTTGCATGGTGCACGCACATTTTCAGTTTTTACAAAGAAACTCTTTTTTTTTTATTATTATTGTTGACTTCATTTTTCCCGGCAACACAATTCTAGGAGTCACCCTTGAGAGCATTAATATGATTTCTTTATCGATTACAGCTAATCGTGATTAAGTGCATTCCATTTGCAACATTGCGCACACCATGAAACATTGGCAAAGGCTACGGCAACGGCAACATGTTGCAGACTCATGCTCGTTTGCCTCGCCCGTAGTTTTGATCGCACACAATGCAAGACAAATTAATCACACTGATCGATCCAACAACAAGGAAATCGCGTTGTTTGAATCGATGGAGCATGGATCACGAGTGATACGAATCTCTTATGCTCTCAAGGAATTGTTAACTCATGCAGTGGTGACTGTTCGTCTATGTTAGTGAGCCAATGTTTGCTGGGCTGTTTTCCTTGCTTGTTTGTCATGCTCAACTCAAGTACTATTACAAGCCTCCGACAGGGCTTACTGTCTCTCGTACTGTCTGTTGTTTGTACAAGTCAGCGATTAGCTCTTGAATATGCTTATCCCGATCACTCATCTCGTTTGTTCGATCATCGAGTCGGCTTGACACTTCAAATCTTTGTTTTCCGTATTAGCTTGAGTAGAGGGCCATGATTTTTTCCTTTGGCATTGTGTTTTTTTATTTTTTTGTTGCCATCAAAAGTATGCTGTCAGTAATTGTTGTTTTTTTTTTTTTTTTGTTGCCTTATGTGTTTCGTTGCAATGATTTGTGGAAATCAAGTTTTTAAAATAAAAATGCAAAAAAAAAATAATAAAAAACAAAGAAAAAAAAGGAAAAATATCTTAAGTAAAAAAGTAACGCCTTAGCACCATGACTCATCGTGTTGGGCGTGAAAATGAACGGCACGCGTCCAGAGAAATGTTGCTGTTAATGGGCCCCATTAGGAGGTTGAAGTGAAAATGATTTTTTGTGTTTGTTTGTAATTATAAGGGCTTTTTTGAATGGCATTGATTAGGAGCATTGATTTGATGATCATCTAAAAGGCCAAGCAACATGTACCAGCAACACTTGAATCCGTTTTGTTTGCATATAAATATATTCTAAGATGATTCACATAAAAGGAGCGTTTATCAAAGCTATTTTAATTAATAGAAAATATATTAAATTATAGCTGAGCTTTCTCAAATGCCCAGTTCCCAAAAAGCCAAGAAAATTCAATATTTATAGCCACCTCAATCGTATGAACGCATCAGATGCATAAACACACCGAGAAGAATCGATTGCAATGGAAGACAAGAAAAACTTGATTTTCCCTTTTAGTTGTCACGACCGCACATCGTCTCCGATGTTGATGAAGTTAAGAACTTTAATGAAAGGGGAAAAGTGAAGAGCTTAAAACTAAGAAGTGCAATCGATGTGCCTATAATAATTCACAGAAAGCCTCCACTCTTCACTCTGCTGCTTCTTTACAATATTTGTGTGTTCACCGGAAAAGGGGATTAAAATGTTGACGTCTTCTGCTCGTACGATCCGAATGCATTCGTGTATAAATAAGCAGCTTAAATATGAACTACAAAAAGGGCACTCTCGAAGATTTATGTTGCATAATTTACGCACCTTTTTCGAATCGCTTCAATGAATCAATCACAATTCAATCAACAATTATTGAAAATTCCCAAAATTCCGATGAATTGAGTAGAAAAAGCAAATTTGAAAAAAAATATCAATAAATAAAGCAGCATTGGGTGTAGGTACATTTTGTGAGGTCCATCGAATATGGACGCAGCAGGTGACATGCGTCCATCGTCCATCGTCAGTTGCGTAAGAATACGTCAACAGCGGCGCCTAGCATCATTATGCGCAACCGTTGTGGCTGGGATGCAACAATAAAAAGGCCAATTGAACATCAACTTTTCTAATGATTTCGGTTGTATTCTTTTACAAAAAAAAAAAAAAAAGTAAAATTACACGCAATTAATAACCCAAGAAGAAGAAGAAGTGGGAAAAAAGTCTTTTTTAATGATCTTGTTGCTTCTTAGAAATATATTTGCTCACCTCTGCCTTTTCAAGTCCAAGCCCGCAGTACAGCTCAACACATCATCAGACGCATCATTTATCAAATCAATCAGAGAAAGGCAAACATGTACAGCATTCTATAGAGGTCAAAAAAGCTGGTCGAACCTTTTAAGAGGACGTGTGAGTACGTTTTACACTTCAATACAAGTGTTTTCTCAATTATTTTTTTTTACTTGTTTTTTCTCTCTCTTTTCTTCGTAAAAGGGCGTATTATAAATTGTTAGGTGAATGCTTCAGAAATGACGTCGGAGATTCGTTTCTGATTAGAGTGAAAGGAAAATTTTTAATAGTTTTCAAAAAACAAAAAATAAAAAATACATTGAAACCTGTTACTGGGGGACACTTCTTTATCCGTATACTCCCCTTAGGAAATTGAGAAAAAAGGCTCCACTGTACTGAAGGCCTGAAGGGTAATAGCGTAGCGTTTCCTTCTGCCTAATCTTGTTGAAGGGGCTAGCATTTCGTGAGGAATCAATGAATTATTTTGGAGTCTCGAAGCTCGGAACAGGCGTATTTAAGAAACTTCGCTTTTGTTTTTTGCAGAGCCCAGTCTAGCTTTTTCGTCATTGTAATTTTTAAAAAATTGCCACCCCTTTGATGGAACTAATGGGGTACTGCTTTTGCATATCTATGTGAAATTGCCGCCCCTCCCAGTGCAATTTGTTATAAATGGTGGCCTGATTTTTTGCTGACAATTTTTATAATACCAAATCTTAGAGGCTCGGCCGTACTATCTAATAAGTTAATTTGTAAAGATCGAGGATTTTTCTTCATGACTTTCTTCAGAAGCAAGGGCCTGACACTTTCTATAAGGCTGAATTAATAAAGTGAAAGTATTTAGGAATTAATTCTGGGGTAATATATCCTCCCAATATTTTTGAGGATTGTAAGAAGCATTATTGAAAAAAAGATGAAGCAAGAAGGTGTGTAAATATGAGTTATTTATTTGCTTCATAGGGCTGGAGAGATATCGATAGTTTGATAGTCCATAGTTTCGATAGTCGGTAGGTTCAAAGATTTATAGTTTCGATAATCGTTAAGTTCAACAATCGATCGTTTCGATAATCGATAGGTTCAATAATCGATTTCTTCGATAATCGATAGGTTAAATAATCGATTATTTCAATAATCGATAGGTTTAATGATCAATTTTGTCAATAATCGATGGGTAAAAAATCGATAATTCCAAGTCATAGCCAAAATTATCGATAGATTCAACAATCGATAGTTTCAATGATCGATATTTTCAACAATCCCGCCATCACCACCTTTACAAAGCCAACGTTAATGTCAATCAATCAAAACTATCGATAGCCTTTAAAAACCATCGATTTTTTCGATAGTTTAAAACCATCGATAGTATAGCTAGTGCTATCGATTGTTTCTCCAACTCTATTAGGTAGGTACGTTTTGTCATGCCATTCGCATTCTTGCGCACATTTCCCCAAATGACTTTCTCAACTTAGCACAACGCAATATTGTGAGCAATTTTCGTAAATAGCCTCTCATTTGGAAAACTACGCACTTTTATCATTAACATCCGGTGTGCGATTGCAATATTTCCCAACAAGTTTTGTTATTGTTGTAGAAATTTTTCTTTGATTTTTTCCTTTCTCAGTCTTTTTTTTTGTTTCATAAATTATACTTAATTATGTACCTATGTATAACATAGGCATTCATTGCATGTTAATGGCAATATTTTTTACGCATTATGGGCGCGCTTTTGGGCTTACTTCTAGCCATTCTGGCCTTCGTTGGCTCCTTCCCCTCCAACCGATATCATTTGTGCAATATGCGTAGCCATATTTTCGAGTAATGTAAAAGCGAAAACGAAACGGCTCGACATGCGTAATTTTGCAAAATAATTGACTGAGTTGCGAGTGAGCATGAATGGCATCCATTATGCTTCAAAAAGAAATTTTCCAGTCGCTATTATATTTTATATTCGAGTAACTCACATATTTTTTTCCTTTCTTCCATATTGAAAAGTCATTTTAGCGAACGACAGGAAGTCACTAAACAATAATCATTGTTGATTGAGTAATTGAGCAAATGAACAATGCCCTTAAGGTACACGCATTAATTTTTTTTTTTTTTTTTTGTTGATGTTGTTTTGTGTGAGGTCGCTCTGAACACATGTCCGATTGACCGTTGTCCTTGAGTAAAGTTGTTTTCAGCTACTTTCGCGTGTCCTTTTGCGATGTAAGAACGCACGCTCAAGACGGGGCGGCCGAAGACAATGCTTTTACAATCTTAGGAAAATGACTTTTTCTCGATTCTTGAAGAAATTTGAAAATTACCTTAAAATATATTTTAACCTTGACAGATTATTACGAACAATGTTCTTTGGGAGACTTGCCTGCGCGTGTCAGCGCGAGAGTACTTAATGGAATAACAATAATCACTTGGCACAGTAGGAGCAAAACGACACTTTGACCAATGAAATATCAACCTTTAATGATTGAGAATATTGTCAAGGAGTAAGATTATTGCATTGAAGCAACCTGCTGCTCGACAAATCCTAGTCGTCCTTGCTGTTATTCGTACTCATTAGGAATACAATGAAGCAATTTAATTGCCACATATAAATTGTGCCACACGCATTTTAGTTTTTTTTTGTCTCACCGGTTTCTCAAGGTCAAAATATGTTTGAACACAAAAAAAAAATTTTTTTTTAGTTCCTTAAAGAAAAACTAAAAAAAGAAAATTTATTTTTTTCATTTATTCTTCAGACTCACCTCTGCTCCCTTCGAAAGTTTTGATGTGGTTTTGGCGCGTCTTGTGTTTATTCTGCCGTTTGAGTTCGTTTAATTACCAACGCATCGTACTTTTATGCATCATAATGAACGCGGCCAGTAAATGTTGAAACCATCTTCAAGTCAACTCGACTTGTGCTCTTTTATGTTTATTGTTGAATATTTTCTTTGTCGCTTCGTCGTTTTGCTATGAAATGTGCATTTTTCGGTCATTTTAAATGCGATAAAAATTTACAACTATGTTTCGAAAATACCTACATATCCCCAGATGAAAAGAAACAAAAATAAGCGACTTTGCCTATGAGAACTCGAATGCATATAAACATTGTCCGTTTTTATTATGACTTTGAATATTTTCACTGTTTTTTTATAATTAAAAAATTAAAATTTTTCCGCTTTGATCATATTTTGTCAAATAATTTCGCTTTTGATTTGAAAGAGTAGCTTAAAAAGTGTACCAAAAAAAATTGAAATTGTGTTAGTATCAGCTTTGTTTCGAGTTAATTGTTTGAAGTGACTTCATCGTGTGTTGCTATTGACTCCGTGTAATTTTCAAAGCCAGAATTTTGAATAAAACCCCAAAATTGTTTAATCTTTTTCATCAAAAGTGATCCGTGGTCTCTAGTCGACTTGTTTCTGGCCAGGCTGACAATTAAGACGATTTTACTCTTGCTCGGACCTTTACAGTGGTCCAAAGCAGACTAGAAATGCCCCTCTTAGGACCTGAGCACACAGAATATCTCAAACCTCTTGCCGAAAAGTCCCCTTCGAAATTGTTGGCAGGGGGCGTCGAGCGTCGTCCGTCCACTGGCACTGCGTATAATTACCCTGTGCAATTCTATAAGAAATGGACGAATGATTAAACTGTTAATCGATAAATCTCCGCCTTTCTATTATGTTTTCACTTCAACCAAATCCAAAGATAAAAGAAAATATTAATAAAATCATTGATTCGTTGTCTTCATGATCGAAAATATACATGTGTGGAAATTATGTGTGATTTGTGTGGCGCGTCGTAAAAACTGTCAAAGAACTCAAATGAGAATATCAGATTTCTGTATATATTTTCGAGCAAAATATTCACACTTTTCGAAACAAAATTCAGGAATTTAAATTAATAAAAAACCGAAATTAGATCCATCGATTTGAATGAGAAAAAAATCGAATCACGTTTTGTCGTAAAATGCAAATTTCCCATTGTCAATTCAATGAGCCTTCAATGTTTCGCACCGAAAAAGCTTTTAGTAATAATTTGTTAATTTATTATTTGGCATGGGAACGAGAGCTTTAAACTTTGAGAAATACGGACCATGGGATAACCGTTTGACTTTTCTAAAAATTATTTATGATCTTCCTTTGAGGCACGCAAAAACTCTTTTCAACGTAAAGCCAAAATTTTAATTTCTATTTTAAACAACTCTTTTGTTCGTTTCTAAAGTCATTGAGATGTAAAAACAAGCTATTTTGGACACTAAGTATACCTGATACCATGAATGAAAATCGGAAGAAAAAAAAATTCTAAAAGGCTTCAAGTCTATTCAAAATTGCGGATATTCAAATGGGCCGAGGCTATTAAACTCGTTTAGAGAATAAAAGATCGAGGGTTTTTGCTTTGCTATGAATTAATATTTCGTCGCAATCAGGTGACCACCCACATTGGAATACGTTTATACACATTTATGCATATATATATATTTTTTTTTTAAGATTCATCGTTTTAAATTAAGAAAAAAAAAAAGTACAATCTCTCACCACATCACAGCAGAAGCCACATGAAAAAGAGCGAAAATATCGCATCAAACATCTCGTCGGGGTATTAAAATTAAGCTTTATGACTTGACTTGTTTATAATTAAAACAGTGATTCAAATTTATTTTAAAATATCTTCAAAAAAAAAAATGCAATGAATAAACAAGAAGGATATATTTATGCACAAATCTTAAAACAATACTGCGGCAGACAGTGTGGCGTGCTTCTAATATGAAGCAAGCTAAAGTCGGTCATGTTCGACTAATGCACCCCTTTGAGTTATTTGAATAGAAAGGAAAATATCTCGCGGCAAAGGCAAATATTTGAAAGCATATAAACATAATATGATCCCTTTTCAAGAGCGACTTTTCCTTTGCCAGAGAGTTCTTAATATTGAGAAACAGTTGGGCAATTCACAAGGTCTTCTAAAAATCCCTATCAAATTTATCCCCAACTAATATGAGTATATTTAGAGCTAAAAATACTAATTTTAGCAAGACATATTAGAAGACTTTGTGACTTGCCCAATTGTTATACTTCCAGTTTTGTGAGACAGAAGACTATAGTGTGCACTATGCTCTGTCAGACGGCGGATATTTTGAGTCCCACTCGATGCCAAGAACTGCTTAAAATAGTGTTGTGGAATGGCTCCTATTGGTCAATTGATCGTTTGACAATTTCAATGATAACAAAGAAAAGATCTAGAAAGAATGTGACCCACTATGATTGAATTTTGATTCTGAAAAATTGCTTTCAAAATTAACCAGTTCCCCACAGGACCCGATCCAACGCATATGCCACTCTGGGCACTCTAAGAGGGCAATAATGGGGTTCTCTCTTCGCATATCAATGTGAAATTGCTGCCCCTCATACCTCTGGATATTTTCGCGGCTTCTCACCCTCTTAATCCAGGACTGGTTCCCCAATGGCTAGCCGTGTCTGGAACTAATTGGTTTATAGCGATAGCATTTGGGACTTTAACTGTAGGTTAATGAATTCCCATTCTTAAATTGAGTAAAAGCAATGAAATTATTGCTAAAAGGCCAGTCCCACACATGAAGCTGTTCCATCAAATCTAAAAACCAAGTCTCCGATATGAATGAATTTTTAAAATTCAAAATTCAATAAACTTCCGATGCTCTCAAAAGCCAAACCTTTTGGAATATAATTTATTGATCTCGATTTTTGACACAGTATCGAGCTTTTTTAGAAATCTCTCCTAGAGACCTAAACGATCTTTTAATGTTAATCAGAGTCTTTTGTCAACCAGTTTATTTATTATTATTTTAATTTTTTTTTTTTGGGTTTTTTTTTTTGCAGAATTCTTCGATCGTTCGGATCGGGGACTTTCACGAAATCTTAATCAATCGCTTCTCACGTAGGCCTGCCTTATTAAAAAGCTTGTTGATGGCCGCGTTTTACTGTTTAACACTTTTGGGCGTCTTTTGTGCGCATCTGATTTACGGATTTAATTCTTTTCTTTTAATTTTTTCGTATAAATTTTTACGATAACGTCCATAAAGACATCATTAACGCTTTTACTACGCAGCTTTATTTGATTTGTTCTCCGCGATTGGCGTGATGGGAATATCGGTTTTTTAACATTCTGAAAATCACGTCAGCACGTCCGGAACTATTAAGAATGCTCTGAATGCTTAGAGTGTAATTCTGTTCTCGTTTATTTTGAACCTTTTTGAACTAAAATTGATAAATCTATAAGAAGGAGCATTGTTGACGCAAAAATTGTGGCTCGTTAAATCTTTCATTCTTTGGTGTTTTCAATTAAAAATGTGGTCCTCAAAGCGTAAATCAAGTCTCAAGGAACAACTGGGAAGGATATAACAATCATCCGAATCTGAAAGTGTAATATTTTTCTCAAGACCTGCTCTGAGATCACGCTGACTAGGACAAATTATTCAGGGCACCAAATAACCTTATATACCAACTCTCGTCTAATTCTCAAATGAATTATTGACGGGAATGGAGTGAGCATCATTTAACCACCCATTTTTCATGCCTAGTCTTCTAACTTTTGCAGGCATCATTTCAAACTTCATGAAAATATTTTGAATATTTCGGTTTTTCGGTTTTTAGCGCGGTTTTTCCTATTTTTATAACCGACCCTATGACGGAAGCTACCCGTCATATGGTCCGATCTAGCAAATTCTCGAACCTGTTCTTACTCATTTCTCAACCAATATGCATTCCAGAATTTAATCGCGATAGCTCGACTCCTTCGAAAGGAAAAATATACCTAAACAGATAGGCGGACGTTGGCGAGATCGGGTATGTCCGGAGAGGTTTTGGGAAGTTACAAACACTTGAGAGAGTCGACTGGAATGTTGCCATAAGGCCATTATAGCCATTATATTAACATACTAACATTTTATTTACGGTACTTCTCTAGTTTCCTAGCACTTATAAAGGGTTAAATCTAACATGAGTTGAAAATATATTTGTGTGTGTAATAATTGTAACCTTACATGCTTTCCAGACGCACAACGAAATCTCGAGATTTCAGAAAATTTTCGAACAAATTTGACATTTGAAATCCAGGCGATTTCAATTTTGTTCTGAAATCCCGAGATTTCGTTGTACGTCTGGAAAGCATATTAGGAATAACGTAGCCCGACATTGGTCTTTAGATGCAAGCCCCGATTTATGGGGTGGCAAGCAGGGAAAATTCTTAGAGCGGCAGAAAAGCGGGCCCTGTTTAGATAGTTTGGGGCTAGAAAAAAACTTATCAAAATGATGGAGACATTTTAATATAAACTATTTAAAAAGATAATGAGAGACCTGCAGTAAATATTAACACAGTCACCCATCTTTCTCTCCTGTTCGTCCTTTGGTATTAAAAAACTGCTTCCTCTCAAAATGTCATCGTTTCCTAAACAATGAGTAAGGCACTGACACTTTGCATTTAGTAACGTAGCATTCTGTTCTGAGTTCAATGAGGCAAAGAAAACAGAATCTAAGATAAAATTCGTTATTCACAAATTGATTAAAATATTTATTTGATTCTTTTAAAACTAAGTGATGTTTATATAACGAAAGACTTTCATTTTTAATAATAAAAAAACAAATTAAAATTGAAATTTTGAGGAACTAAGTCAAACATGTCCGGGGGAAATTATTTGTTTTTGACTGTACTCATATATGTGTTAATATCTCCGAACAATGGCCAGCCGCTACAAGAAACCAATAATAACGATATTAATGAATATTATAAAACACTCGCTCGTTCAGGCGCGCTGGAGGCACATCCAATGATGAAGTATGTTGCATCACTCAAGTTCAAAAGTGACATATCATACGAAACAACATATACCCACAATCATATATGTGCAGGAATTATCATAACCGAACGAGCAGTTGTAACCGCTGCACATTGTCTGTTCGGAAAAGGGTGAGAAAGTTTATTTGAAAAACCAATTTTTTCCTAATGTTGTCTCTTACACGCAAACAGCACAGAGATATTTGATCCGGATGATCTAGAGATTGTGGCTGGTTTTTCCCTGGGTACATTCGAAGATAAATATTTGCAAACGGTTCCGGTACGAAAGACCATAATGTATCCAAATTATTTGCCAATGACCTATACGGACGATTTGGCTATTGTCATAACTGCAGAACCATTCGATATCATTGAAGGTCGATTGGAAATAGCACTTATTCCTGATAGTCCAGTTATGCCGAATCAACGATGCTCTGTTCTGGGTTTCGTCAATGCTCAGTTCAAGAATACGAAATTAACGCATATCCTGGAAGATGAAATCAAAGTGTGGCCAGCAAATTCTTGCTATGAATTTTTGCAAAATAATGGCATGGATAAAAAGGGAAAATACTGTGGCGGCGACCATCAAAGCACAAAATCCGGTATGAAGTGCACAGACATAGGTAGCGAACCAATGATTTGTAATGACAATGCGTACGGATTGTTATTAATGAATATTGGTTGTGATGCCTCCACCGGGTACACGGGAATCTATCTCCATTTGCCGTTTTATAAAAACTGGCTCTCCTCGCACGTCGAAGGTCGAACACTCTTGACAAGCTCACAAGGTCGTCGGTCACTTGAATTTTCAAAAATCATGGCAATGGTCTCTGGACTAATAATCCTCCTACAGGTAGCCCTGTAAAGGCTTACAAAATTTTTGTTGTTTATAAAAAATAGTTATGTTTTCCCGATGTGTGTGAGACTAATTTTTGTAATTACAACCAAAAAGAAAAAAAAAAACCACCTTCCTTTTTCAACATCATAATAATCATAAAAATCTCACACCGAACGAACCTCTTATGACTGTGATAAATGGTATATCAAGTGGACTTTTTGTTTCACATCATGTCTGACCCCATGTGTGACAGCCATTGCTAAGGTAGGTGTGTAATAGTCATTTCCAAAAAAGAAAAGGGGTTGTTCCAGTACAGCCCAATTGTATACGCTGTCAGGCCGAACTTGAACGTTTGTGGTTGCTCATCGCTCGATTATATTCTTAGCTTCCACCGCAGAAGACCCCCAACACAATGGCACCACATAAAACAGTGGGCGTTTTTAATCAATTTGTAGCTTCTCGTATGAGTCCTTTTTTTCCCCCAGTACTCGGCATGACTATGATGTCCATAGTTGCCCTTAATACATTAAACCTTCCTTGACCTGCTATCTTATTAAGTTGAAAGGTAGCATTTTGCGGTTTCATTCACTGCTGCAATTTGTAATGTGTAAAATGCTCTTTCATTATTAATAGACACTGACCGAAATTGTTTTGGACAAGTTACCCTTTTCGGAAGAACATTTCTATAGTGCTTCGAATTGTTCGTCTAGCCTCAAAAGTTGATATGAAATTGATTTGAAGTGACATGTTCTCATGCTCTCATGTTGGATGTATAGCAACACAGTGGAGCGATTCTGGAATCAATTTTCAACTTGAAGTCACAGCGGCCGTGATTGGCAATTTAGGTAATCTTCAAGTCACGATGGACGTGATGAGCTAAGTTTTTGTTTCCGAATAATTCACGTGCCACTCGTCGGTAGCTTGCGATAATTTGCGCAGAATCACCCGATGTCTTCGTATATTTTTTTTTTTCTTTTAAAGCTTTTAATTAACTTATTTTGCAGTTTTATAGTGTGCAAAAGTAATTCCGCAATGAAATGCTACTTAGAAATCTAACGGTTGGCACAGTAATTTTTGCCTCATGTTGCCTTCTTTCACTACCTTCTTCGTCTGCACAAGAAACTCAATACATAATTTGTTCACCCTAATCGACTTAGATAATTATAAAGAAATTAACTTAAATGTTAGACAAATCGGCCACATCAGAGCGTAGTGTAGATAGCATCAAACTATTTGACACTCAGGCGTAGATAATGAACCTTACCTTCCCTAAAATTCTATTCCAATAATTACCATTCATGACCTTTACGTCTACGGTTTTACGGGGGGAAAAAAAATTACAAGCATTTGTCCCCATACGCCGAATGAGACATGTTGCAGGTGTCACTTCTTTAAATGTTAGCAAATTGCATAGAAACAAAATTTGATGATACCATCTACACCGAATCGAGTTGAGCGGGCTGCTTACTCGTATCAAGCACGTTAATTACTTTCCGATATCGTATCAGTCCAGGCTAGACCTTAAAAATAAATAAATAAATAAAACAAACATGCGTACAATAGACTGCAATTAAGCTATCAAGATCGAGCTTGCGATTCCATGCCCGCCAAACATGACAAGGCAAAGAAAAAAAAAGTATTGCTAGCAAGACACACGATCCACTTTCAAATTATGTTATGAAATATGAATTTATAAGTAGGCCGAAAAAATCTCAGAAATAGAAATTCTTAAGAAAGAATGTATGTATGTATATCCCTAATAAAAAAAAAAAAAAAAATACGCTACGAAGTCATCCATCAACACATCGTAAACATTTGATAGCTGTGAAAGCGACTTTTTCTCTGATTAGCGTGAATTCCTATTGTACGCAGCATATTCGATCCGCAGTGTTAAGATTAGAAGACGAGCGACAACATACATACATACATACATACATATACCCCAAATTGGAGTTGTTAAAAAAAAACCAAAATTAAAAAATTCATTTTGAAACGATTTTTCAATTTTTCAACTTCGAGTAACCATGAAAATGAATTCGTTATCCAACAACGGAACCCGAAGAACGGGGAACGGAGAACAGCGCATATGAAGCGTCCGCTTGGAGTTGCATTGAGTCCACAAGTCAACTACACAGCCCATCTGAGCTAAGTGTAGAGGAAGCCTAGTTTGAAATATGCTTGAAATATGAACACGATGACGGGTCGAGAGTGGTGCCAAGGCGTGAAAAAGAGCTCATAGCTGGAGTACGGCTTAACCATATCATCAATTTGTTCTGCATGCTGAGAAAAAAAGTTGAAGGAAAAAGAAAAAGAACCAAGCATCGGAATTCGAGCTCAAGTCAAAGAAATTATGAGGCCGCATTTGAAACGGAAAGAATTTCGGTTGAAAAATTGAAAAAATTTACGAACAAAATTAAGATGTTTGACTTTGAAGGATTTATCCAATGAAAATATGATTGGAGGAATGAAGCAATCCTATTTATGAAGAGAGCTGATAATTCTCTAATAGGTACATGCTATTTTAACGAAGTGTAGTGATGCTAAATAATGAATATAACTGAAAAAAATATGCATACATTAGTGGACCATAGTCCCGAATCAACCCTCGCAAAATAGCCGAAGAATTTGTGATAAATATCGACACTCAGAATTTTTTCTTAACACATAACAGGAAACGATTTAGAATAAGTTTTAAGGAGTGAAGACAAGTGGTGTGAAAATATACATATTTAAAAAAAAATAGGAAGTACGCACTTTGAAAATCGAAGCCATTCAACTGGAAAAACTATGGGCAAGACAAAAAAAAAAAAATCGTATACTCGTAAAGAAAAATCGAACATGAATGCGATATTACTTGAAAATAAATTCTATTTCCTTTTGATGGTCTAATCAGGGTGCACTCCAGTCTCTCATCCTCGTTCGTTGCTTTCAATTAGGGTATTCCCTTAAAAGTGAAAAGATTGAAAAATCGTAAAAGTGTAAAATTTTTCATACAATTTTTCGTTCATTAATTTGTAAGCCTTCTTGATTTACGATTTTTCGAAGTTTTCGAGGCAAATACACGTTTAAGGGAAGACCCCTAATATAATTTAACGAATACTCAGCCAGATTTTGCATACACATTGCCCTGGAATTTTTTGATCAGAAATTTTTCCTCGCGGAAAAGCGAACTGTCCTAAAGTTTAGGCCCTAAACGTCTGTAATAGAAGATAGGAGAATATGAAGACTTTTTCTTACAAAATTTCGAAAATCCTTCTCCTTGCATACTCAGATCGATTCAAAATATTCCCTGGGAAATTTCCCCTGCTGATTTGACAAAAAACTTTCCCATTCTTAGCACACTGGCAAGGAAATATAAAGGGAGTAAGAATTTCGAACATTTTTTTTTACCACTGAGAAAAATTTCTAGGGGAACAATTTTCCAGGGAATACTCATTTAGAATAGTGCGGATTCCCTTCTCCGTGTACATAGCAGGGATGCCAGATCAACGGATTTTCTGCTAGATCTAGGATATTTTTATATTGGGCAGTGGGCAAATATTCATTATCGCAGTTAGCAATGTATGAAAACTGGACTTCAAAAACTTTTTAGCTGAGGAGAAAACTGCCATTTTTGAACTAAGCGCAGAATCTTGCGGAAACTGATTCGCCGTCTACACAGAGAAAAAAATCAACCAGAAAACTGGTTAAATCAAAAGGAAAAACATATAAAATGGCTTCAACAAGGAATATTTTTATTTTAACAATTTTTCTTGTTGGAAAAATGAAGATTTTCCTTTTGAATCAACATGTTTCAGGCAAATTGACATGAATTTTCAAAGATTTAAATTTAAATTGTTGAACTAACCACGGACATAATTGGAATGACAAGAACATTTTTAAAATAAAAAAAAAATTTTCTAAAATATCTATACAAGAAGAAATGTCATAAAAAATTCATTCAACGTTCAAAGCAAATGGCCACAGAGCCCTCTGCTGAACATACCCAAAAAATAAGCCATCGGATGGACTTCATCCGATCTGGTCACTCCGTTGTCGTGACCGGTTTCGCAATGCTTGAAAAGTTCTAAGATGAATGAATATCTTATATGTCCTATTTTATAAATCAAATGAGAATTATACCGAACGAAAAGAAATGTTATTAAACATATTTCCTTTCAAATCAACCAAAAATGTTGTTGACTCAACCATTTTCCTTTTGAAATTTTCGTTCTGCTCGAAAATCAAAAGGATTGTGAATAACAATGCGCATTTTTAAAAAAATCATGGTAAAGTTCGCTCAGTGTAGCAGAACTTGACATAACTTATCTGGCAGCACTGTTACATAGATAGGTAAGGGGTTTTTAAAACCACTAGAAAAATTGCCCGGCAATATTTAAAACCGAGCTGACTGTAGAAGAACGTAGGCAGTTGTACGACTAACTGATTATTTGTTCAAGTAGGTTTAAACAAGTGATTTTTTATGCCTAGGAAGGCATGAGTCCATCGGTGATGACAGATTGTGGAATTTTTCCTTTTTTAAGGGACTTTCCGGCATAACTTGTGACCCGAAAACCATTTCGAATACTTGAGAAGGGATTTTTTGTCAAAAATCTGGCACCACTGAGTTCCATATTCTCATACAATATGACGATGTGGTATAAAAACCCTTTAGCCATTTCTCTGAAGAAAAATTCCGTCGTGAAGCCATAAATTCCCCCGCCCCATTCTTTAGACAAAGAAAGGTGTCTTTTTTCTCCCCGAATCAAACGTTAAACAATCAGAAATTTTCAATTAAATAACTTTTTTTTTTATTATTAAATTTTAAACTTTGATTTTGCTTTTTGACAATTGAAGAATTTCCTTCTCTTTTGAATTATACTTGTTCTCTTTGTTTAAATTTTTCTAGTTAGCACACTGAATCTGCTCGAATTCTTAAAATGTAATAATTTTAATAGCTTTGAATTTTATAAATAAATAAAAATAAAAAAAAAACTAACTCTGCACTGAGAAAAATAATACAATAACATACACCACGAAATACATTTACACAAAAAAATTATTTTCGAAATTCACAATCTTTTCATATTTATATAAGAATCAATAAATTGGATTATATACAACATCTAGTCCTAATGAGATAGTATATTTATACAATACGTACGACTTTCGAGTGTCGCATTTTAGGATACACATACACTGAGACAAAAGTTTACATAGCTGGAAAGCGATCTCGATCTCTCGAAGAAGATATTTACAAATTATCATTATTGCTAAAAGAAAAAAAAGCTCTTAAATATCCTTAGAATGTGAAAGGACTATATAACTAATTGGATAGGTACGTCAAACAATATTTATACACTGAGAAAAAATTCAGTTGGACACAAAATTTTTGCTGAGTTTGAGTACAACATATTTCTTTTCTTTTCTTTCCTTTTTCGTTTGAATTCTCTTTAAAGAGCCACTACACGAACGTAAAGAATAACAAAAACAATAAATCCAAAATAAAATTAAAAGTTTTTTTCTGTGTCAGTTTTGAAAGTCTAATACTGCTTTTGGCAATGGGGGCGCATACCGATTGACGCGCTTTGGATTAGGAACTTATGGATTTTCTAGCTTTCTTAAAAGATTTTTATTTCTCTTTTGTTTTTTCAATGCCAAGACCTTTTCAGTTTGGGCTGCGCGCGGGCTGGGGTGGTCCTATGGACCCGTGCTGCGGCACCTGATATGGACTGAATCGTTGGAATTGACGCGGTCGCATATCCGGTGACGGTGAACCGGACGATGTCGATGAGGGTGTAGATGCCGTCGGCGGTGGTGGTGGTGTCGAGTGATTGGCTGCCGCTGCGGCAGCCGCCGCTGCTGCTGCCTGTGCCTGTGCATGTGCCTGAGCCTGAGCTTGCGCCTGGGCCTGTGCTTGCGCTTGGGCTTGGGCTGCAGCTTGTTGATTCGCGCTCGCTAAAAATCCAGCCGTCAATTGCGGCCATTGCTGTTGGAAAATATGAAACGCACCAAGGCCCGGCGGTGGTGGCGCCTGTTGTGCTGCGTACATTTGCGGCATCATTAGTTGGGCGTACGGTGAGTTTCCACCGAACATTTGCAGGTGTTGACGTGCCTTTTCGAAGAGCGCCATCGACGCTGGGTCAGCACCTTGCTGCGCAAATTGCTGCATCAGCGGATCGGGGAACAAACGCAGTGGGGAACGTAATTGTTGTTCGAGCAGCAACGCTTCCATGGGATCGCGATCGAAGTCGGTGAGCCGCGACGAGTCGCGGAAACCCTTTGCGAAGGGGTTCGAATCGATTTTGAGTTTGGTGATGAGTTGATTCTGATAAGCGGTCACCGCGGTGAACACAGTCTCGGGGAAAACGTACGTCTTATGGTCCATTTCGAGTAGCTCTTTGGGATTTGCGGGTATACTCTGTCCGTGACTGAGACGTACCAAATGTATGCGCGGCTGATAGCGGTGCATTGAGTTCAGTACAATCTGCAAAGGGAAAAAAGAAGGAGACGCACAAAGCGAATGTTGAGAACATTTTGAGCAAGCTTTGTGGCGGTATTTTGAGAGAAATTCCAAAGCGCATGCTCGGGTCTTTGTTTTTTTTTTTTGTGAATGAGTGAAATGAATGTTTCTCTAAACTGAATGTGAAGTTGTGTAAGATAGAAAGTACATAATGGGGAAATCAAAAGTGAAAAGAAAACGTCCTTAGAGTAAAGTTGAATTTGTTTTGACTTTCTTACCTGTCCGTTCTTATCCATTTCGTTGTTTGTCAGTTTCACTTTCTCGAAGGAAATTACTTGTTTTCGTAACGCTTCACAGCTGAACGGGCTGTCCGGATGAGCATACAGACGTGCTGGTGGAGCTGGGTCCGCTTTGCCTGCAACTAGCCACGCCGACCGATGATACGCATAGCGATAGCGTTTCGAGTCCATCGGAATTATATCGATCAGTACAGCATAACGATCGGCAGGTTGAATTTGCCGTAGTGGTCCGGAAAAGCTTACACGCACAGTCGGAAACATGCGCCTAAAATGAGTTTCAGAAAAAAAAAAAAATTAATTAATTAAAAATCGAAACAATTAATTCACATAAAATCCGGAAAAAAAAAATAATTGAAGTGCCCAACATGCTCTATCAACGCAACAGAGCAAGCTTGAATGGAATGTTGTCAAACAACTTGAAAAAGAAAAAAAAAAGGTTGAAAGCATTCGCCCTTTGGTGAGCCTTGTTGAGTTGTGATTTCTGAATGACTCACGCATCGTATACAACCATTTCTGAATTGGTATCCTGCGGCTTTTGATGTGTGTTAAGCCAGTATTTTTTTTTTTTTTTTTTTTTGTGTTCTTCATAAAAATAATCAGCAACATTATGAAAACGACCACCGTCACCATAATCAACACCATAAGCAACACCTAGCTAAACACCACCATCACCGTTCTGGTGACAATGACAAAGAAACAACGGACAGCCACATACATACATACACTGATAGGCAGATAGACAGATACAAAAAGACAAAACAAAAGCAACAACAAAGAGGATAGAGACAAAGCTAGACAAACTGACTGAGACTGAGACTGAGCTATGTTCCCTTTAATAGGTATTTATAATAAATAAAGGTATATGACATAATACGCAAACAGTCGAGGGCAACGAAAATAAAGGAAGTCAACACCATATTACGGGGACCGCCCTGATTGTTAGGTGTGATTCCTATTTTGTAGGAAATACACGAACACCAATGCCAGCACCATTGGCCATTGTCGGTGAATAGTTGGCGATTCAACGAAGATTTTCTTCTTTTCCTTTTCTTTTCCTTTTATTTTACGTTTTTCTTTTTTTTACTCTTCTTTTCTATTTATTTGGATTTTGATTTTGATTTCCATTTTAATTTCTTTAGGTATTATATTTCCAAGCCGGTTGTGTGTGGCCACTGACTTTTCAGAGCTACCCCGTTGCTTTTGGTTGCATTCCAACAATTGTTCGCTGACAAACATTGCTATGAGACCAGACGCCGAGTCTCTCAGACGACTACGCCTCTGCATTTTCTTGTCTTCGTCCACATGTACATCCACGTCCACGTCCATGTCCGCGTTTGCGTCCACGTCCACGTCTATGTCTGCTTCGCCTTTTCTTGTGTTGAGTTGCAAAATTATAGACCAAGAAATGTGGAAATGTAAGCAAAAAGATTGATTGTGCGAGACATGTAGGAGTCATACACTTGGTTGGCTGCACAAAATGGAAAACAGGACAACTGAAGAAGGCAGACGGAAAGAAATACAGATACGAAAAAAAAATAATACAGACAAACATAGCGACAGGACAACAATCATGGGTCTCTTTCTGCTTACACTGGCATGTCATCGTTCCACATTTTGACACTTGTGTGTCACGCAGTGAGATGGAACATCTAATGAGTTTTTTCTACTTCTTCTTCGGCTTGTCATTGTGCCTCTTCCTGATTGTCATTTTTTTTTGCAATACAATTCCACATTCGTATGGACCGCACGCAAATCAGATCTCAAAGAATTTCACGGAACTCCAATGTGATCCTCCTAATACTTCCCCTAAATTTTGGATTGTTCCAACATTTTCGTTTCGTTTTTCTTCGTGTTTGCTTGCTTTTTTTTTTCTTTCTTTTTCCTCATCAGAGTCCGAATTAATTTATTTCCTGCTCACTGACTTTCTAAAATATGAGTTAAATGCATCATTTAACTCACAGCGGGCGCTTGGACTCTAGTTCAATTCATTAAGCAGGCTAAAGGCTAAACGAAACAAAAACTTCGAAACGGTTGAATTTAGTTTTTCCTCAAAAGCATTTGTCACCCAATAAACGAAAGGATTACAAGCAATCCAATGACCTTAAGCGAAAGTAAATTATGACCAAAATGCTTACCTTCCCGTTTTCGTGATAATCATCTCTGTTCCCAAATCGTGAAATCGATCCCATAGCTCTTTAGTCTCCAGATGGCATTGCACCGGCTTGAGTTCATCACAATTGCATGAGCCGACGATTTTTGGTGCTTTTGGCATTGGTTCGGGTGTTAGGCGTTCCTCATTGTCGGTGCCCGGTGATTGTGGTGGAGTAGACCGTCCTTGACTACTCGTTGTACTTGTATTTAACTGATGTTGTGTATTATTGTTATTGCTATTGTTGTTATTATTGTTATTGTGATGACTGTTGGAATGATTAAGACGTCGCGATTTTGTTGGTGGTGGCTCCTCAGAGTCGCTACAATCAACAACATCAACATCGACCTCATCTTCAACCGAAATAGGACCTGAAAGAGAAATGTTTTCGAAACAGTTAGAAACGGTTTTAAAACTTGAATGTTCCTGCAACATGCTGTCGCACAATTGCAACATTATTTTTGATTATTTTACATTGCAAAAAATCTTATTATTTTCTTCGTAACTAATTGCAAAAGGATATTGTCGTAATTAAAAACAGAAAAATTAGAAAAATTAAATTGCAAATCAAAAAAAAAAAAAAAAGAGAAAATCAGTTTTCTTTCTTTCCTCGATTACTGTTTTCCCTGCATGTCATTGGAAATTCAAATGATATCAATTCTTTAATATCGATAAACTATATTTAATATTTATGAATGATAATTTCCATTGCCGACGGTTTTATGTGTTTGCTAATTTCCTATAAATGCACTCTAATTGCCAATGTGTAAGTTATAGCAAGTTATAACAACAAATCAACTCGACGCCGTTGTCAAAATCATGTTCGTACTTGTAAAAATTTAATATTATTATTTATAATTATATTAAGTGTTGCTGACGATTTCCACGGGATGTTTATTCATTCAATTATTTATTCTAATAGCTTTTTAGATGCTGCAGCTTTAACAATCAATAATGAATGTGGAATCGAGGTTTTCATTATATTTTTAATGGTAAATAATGTCGGAGAAAGTAAAGTTATTAATTATTGGAAAGCAATTAAATGTTCTTTGTCAGTTTTATTTGTTGCAAGTAGCTCATACCTACATCGTTGTGTGACAGTTGACTTTAGTCTAATTTTTTTTTTTTTTTTTAACAGTTTTTGTCACTGAGAGATGAAGGCCCTTGGCAGGAGAGGATAACAAAAGAAGAGGTGGATACGCAAAAAAGTATTTTTTCGGTGAGTCGAATTTTTATAATACCCAATTTGAACTTTAAGCCCGGCTCATGCCGTATTTAGAGTCATGTGACTTTAAGGTTCTATCTATCATATCTATGCATATAATTTTTGAGGTGCCTATTAAAGGCGCTCAATTGTTTCGATTGAATAACCAGCACAATGTTGCTTTCACCTCCTCGCCTTCAACGACTCAACAATCAACGATTAATTGGAATTCAATAAGCAACTTGTTTTCGAAGACAATTAAGTAATTTCGTAATTTTTTCTCAATCGCAACTTTTGAAGTGAGGTGTTAAATAGTCAAAGTCAAGAAGTAAAAAGAATGTTAATAGTGATTTGAAATTTAACTGCGGTTATACAATGGAATTAATTGACAAAAAAAAAAAAAAAAAATTAAAACCAAATTATTTGATTACCTTCTTTATTGGCAAATGAGAACAAAAAAAAAAAAAAAGACTTCGATAGAGAATTTTTTAAGAGCGATGCTGCAATCTTTTCGTGCTCCTTAGTCGATTCGTATGAATAAATGGAAAATGATATCAAATCAATTTTGCTTTTTATTCGTTGATTTGATGCTTAGCATAAAATGAATCTCATATCATCGCCATGATTAGCATAATTAGAAAATGTGTTCATGTCTCTTCTAGATATCAAATATCGTTTATATGGTTAAATAAACGCATGCCAAGGCAATTAAAATTGGATTTTATGGTAATTTGGTTTTTATTTTTTATTTTAAATTATTTTGAATTTTTTTTCGATGAATTTCTTAGCGAATTTTCGACCATGGGTTTTGGTTTTCATTTCTGTTATCAAGGAGAATATCTTGAATGTTCAATGGATGGATATATTTTAACTGTGAAATAGTATCTTGTACAAAATAATTCAATTATTATTCGACTAAATTGACTGTTTATACAGAAAACTGAGAAACGCAACATGTTTCTAATTTGATGTTGGCAGAATGTTGCTCAAGTTACATTGCATACTAATTTACACAATAAATTGATGTGAACATACGGATTTTTTCTTCTTCTTTTTTTGTTGGATCGAAAATGTTTTTGAAATTCGGTTCTTATGACGATATTGCTTAAAAAGAAGAAATTCGTTGAAATTGTTTTTGTAAAATAGCAAAAAGTTTAATTAAAGAAATTTATGATCGTTGGGACATGTTGCGAGCATGCTCAAAAGGTTGTTGAATGAGTTTGGAATAAAAATTCACAGACAGACACAATTTCAATAGAATCAGGAGTGTCACAGAATCCGAAAGCTGCCGGAATTGGAATTTCTAGTGACTGAATTTTCATATATATTTCATACACAGCCGTATAAAATAGGGTTCTGTGCAATTAAGAACCGATAATAGTTCCGAATCAAAGCCAAAAACAACAAAATTTGTAAATTCTGTTCTTTTTCGATCATTTAAAATACTACGAAATTTCCTAAGGATTTTATAGGTTTGATGTGCCAATGCAAACAGCATTCTCTACCAAACAATCAGAAAGTTGGATGGCGGCATATCGCAGGCCTGTCTGTATAATTTTTTCACTGAAATCTCTATCGAGTGCCGCCTTGTTTACTTCGTTCGCATTGAAATTGTACTGTTATGGAAACTCTAGCCATTTCAAGTACCTTTTGCGATTATGAATGTATTTTAAATGTAGGTACATCAAAGAATATAAAATTTTCATTACGATATTTCTTTCATACAAAGATTCAACTCAACTTGAGCCGAATTTATGCAGTCAACCAAAAAACTATTTAAACTGTTCGCCCGACGGCTTTTCATCTGCTTTCATTCGTAGACCTTCTTGGAACGAAATTGAAATTGATCTTTCTGCTGAAAAAATGTATGAAATTTTGATTGAAATCGAAACTCACTTGCACTGCGCACGGACGACGATTCTCGGCTGGAAGCGTCTTCGCGTGCCATAATCGCAGCAATTGAAAAATCTGTCGCTGAACCGGCGGCATTTTTATTCGCTGTTGTTGTTGTCGGCGACGTTGTGGCTGCGGTGGCGTTGGCAGCAGCAGCAGCTCCAACGACAGGTACGGGCGGTAGTACGCCATTGCACAAGTAGGGATGTGATCCAACCAGCATTTTGGCAGATCTCTTTGCTTTTTTATTCAAGACCTGAAGATGAGCGGAGGAATCGTGAAGCTCTTCTTCGTCGATATTATATTCACTCTTCTGTTTCTTAATTCTTTTCTTCTGTTAAATAACTGATTTTGCTTTTTATTTTTGCACTTTAAAGTTGTGTAGACATATTTTCTCTTAAATTTTTTTTTTTTTTTTTGGTTTGTTTATTGAATCCAATTAATCGTTATAAATTCTTCCTAGGCGTTTTCATTATAGATTTAGCTGCGTCTTCATATGAACATGCATGATTTCTTTAAAAAAAAAGTTTTTCCTTTATTTGATGTTTTTCTTTTTTTTTTTTTTGTCACACAAAACACTTTTCTACCCGTTGAAAGCGGCAGAGGAAAGGCAAACCGAAACTGTTAATAGGTATTTCAATGTAGAAAACAAAAAAAGTCAACGCTTAGCCGTCGATACATCCAGAACGCGAGACCAACGAATTCGAACTGAAAAATCAACGGACTTGTCAGTTCGAAACAGTCTCTTGCATGTCTTGACAACAACAAAAAACCACGGACACAAAAGCAGCAACAGCAAAACCAGTCTGCATTTTGAGTGAATAACACCACTCATCAAATCCACACACACACGCACGCACACACACACACGCAGCCGCACACACAGTGATACACGACAATACCAGCGCGTTCGTTCAAGCTGCCAAAAACAATTATGCATCAAAACTCAGAGGCGTGAATGCGAGAGAAAAAAGCAGAACTTCACAAATCAACGGAGAAGCAATGAGTGTGTAGCAAGCATCATGAGAGAGTGAACGAGAAAGAAATTGCAACCACAATTTTCCCCTTTGAGTTCGTTTAAGTGTGAGCAGGCCGACAGTAGTTGCGCTTGAACAGCGAGCAGGGAGAACGCCATTTCTGAATAGATTTAAAATTCCAATTAGAAAAAAGGTGTCTGAACTTAAAGACCTTTTTTTTTTCATTCGGCTCAAGAGCCAGCGTTACCCCGTAAATGGGAAGTGTGCAAGAAGGAGAAAGAATATTTGAGATTATTTGATTGCTCACTCAGTGTTTTCGGTGTGGAGTGATTTTTTTTTTCTCAATTCTCGGTTTGAAGTGGGCTGAGTTACGCCTGCTTCGATGCTCTCACTCACACTCGCACTCACACTCATGGCGTGTGTACGCTCTCTTCATGCAGCCCATTGTATATTTCTCATAATTCATTTGCAATTAAAAATGTCGGCACTGCGTTGAGACGTTGCCGTCGCTTATTCGTCGAGTTGCTTCGGCATTTTATTTATTCATTTATTTTTTTTTTTTCATACTTTATTTCCAAAGATTTATCGGAAGGCCCGGTGTGTCGGTGTGTCTGCATGTTTGTGCGCGCTGGCGAGTGTGGGTGAGTGGAAGTGAGTAGTCCGTCGCTACTTCAGACGACGCATATGCTTGAGCGATCGCTGTTAACAATTCCGTTTCATTTATGATGTGTAAACGTTTTGGGCTGCGGTTTTACGTGCTCTTTCTCAGTTAATTTTCTTTCTTCGGTGTGCTTTCGTATTTACTGTTCCCCATTTTCATTGAGTGTTTTGTTCAAATCCCGAAATGTTTCGTAAAACATACATATTTTTGAGTGAAATGCCACACGAGTGAAATTGTTGGGGGAAGTTGTACGAAAATTTATACAGGGTGATTTAAGGGAATATATGCACAATGTAGGTACCTACTTAAATCCCATTTTGGGGGGATATAAGGACACTGTTTAGATGTATGTTAGTTACATGTGCACTCATATATGAATATATTCATATGTATATGTACGCCTTGTAGCCATTTTCCCTTCTTAATCCTTTGCACTTATTTTTCGGTACAATTTGTAGTTAAGCTTTTTCTCTGCTGCAGCTTCTGCCGTTGAGTTTCTTGATGAAATGTTGATATATTTGTTGACTTCTGGTCGAGTTGATTATTTGTTATACTTGTTGTTATTGTTGCTTTTGGATTTTTGTTGTAATCTCTGAAATTTTCACACTGTATGCTTCAAAATGTATTTCGGAATGTATGTATTAAGAGCTCGTTAGATATATTTAAACTTAAGGATGAGTATGTCGTCAAATTAGCAGGTATTGGGCGCCTTTTTCGAGAGCTCAATTCCCGACGGCTTTTTGAGTTTGAATTTAATTTTTTTTTTTTTTTTTTTTACAATTTCTGTGATGGATTCTTAATGGATCGAAAACGTATTGTGTCATTGAACTAGTGGATATATCTAATAAGCTTAAATCGTGGGACCTTTTTCTTTTGATTTTCCTGCAAAAATTTAGGCTTGTATCCTCCGATCCCCGAACTCCTCGAAAGGCCGATATCCATCGGATTTTCTTAGAAGCAGGTAGATTACCTATATTTTCTTTGATCATACTTTTGGAATTTCCGAGGTCGCAATGTTAACTTTAAATTATCTTCAAGAGCCCCGGACTGCGCCCAAGTGGGCCTGCGTTTTAAAACATTTCTGTCATAAGACCTTAAAGCGTCTTTATGGGTCTGCTGTTCTAAATAAAAACCCTGGCGACCAGAATGTTGAATTAGTTCAAATTAGAAAGCAATATTGCCGATGGAAATATATAAATGATGACAAAAATTCTGTTGAACTTGTCCATATAGCACATTTAGAGCAAACGATGCGTCGCGACGGGGGAAAGCGGTCTTAGGAACTGTCGAACAAACAATTAAAAGTCATGGTGAACCATGGAATGATGATCCTTCATGAAATATTAAATTTTTATATTCCAAGAGGATTGTTTCATTTTGTGGAGCCAAGAGGCCAATCTTATGTGTTAACTTATATTTCCAGAATGCCTTTTCGCATTCTAAAGCCTCCAAAATACATTTACATCCTTTGTATACTACATAGCCTTATCGACGTTGGTGGCCCCGAAGGCGTGCTCCTTGAGAATAATTTACTTTCACAACCATAAAAAAAAAACGATTGAAATCCTTTAAGGACACTTAGAGTAATAAACGAGTTTACAAGTTTACACTTATAACTTCTCATTTTCGACTTTCTCTATTTGACATTATGCCAATTAGCGACCAAAATGTTCTATCTTTGTATTTGAAGAAAGCAGAAGAAGAAGGAAAACAACGAAGGGCACAAAGGAAATGCCGAAAAAATGCACTTGACATGACAAAGTGCAAGCCGATCCGATACCAAAGGAAAAAATCGCCATAAATTTCTCTCAAGTACCCACTCTCATCGTGTGATGAGGCTTCCGATTTATTTTTGTTTTAATTTTCGTTGTTTTTATTTTCAACTGACATTTGGTGACATACGCAGTGACTACTGCCCCTAGATAGAACACATCCTTACATAAATCCGGCGGGGAAAGTGCGTGAAGTAGGTACTTAGAGCGTCTACTTTCCATATGTGATTTCCAAACGATTCTATTCCTGACTGCGAACACACACGTCGAGAGGTGACAAAGTCAAAGTGACATTTGCGACAACTTGGCATGCTGATTTGGGCGCGTATTTGTCGCACCAAGCCACGAAGAAAATCGGAAAATTTTCCTTACCGCTGCTTTCCCGCTGCGTGCATGTGTGTGTGTGTGTGTGTGTGTTTTCTGAGACAATCAGCGTGGAAAAAAGTGTCAAATTACAAGAGCAACAAAGTCAAAGTCACTGCGCGGTACCTTTGGCATAGACAGAGAGAGAGAGGAGAGGAGAGAAAGTAAAGCCGCAAATGAAAGCAGACCGAGGATTTAGTCAGTCGATTCGAAAGAGGCTCCTTCCATTCAATAATGCTTTGGATTTGATTGACTTTGGGTAAGGGAAAATCACTGCTAATTGACGACTTTTGGGGCTATGCGTTGAGTGACTCAAGGGCCATTCATTTCTGTTTTTTCTGTTTATGTGACGACTTTCATTAAAAGAATTCAACTTCGAAAATCTCTAATGAATATGACGAACTGTCAGAAGGAAATCTTTACTTTGAAAATTCCAAATGAAAAGGTTGCTGTCAAAGTCCAAAGTTGATGCTTTTATCGGAGCAGAAGTTCAGGCCGTGATCTCAAATCGATTTGATAAAGGTCGCGCTGTCTCAAAAGATATACATAAATATGAAAAAGAATTTCTTACCATAATCCAGCCAGAACTGAGGTTTTCGAAAAAAATTTTTTTTTTTTTTAAACCCAAAATCACAGCAGGATAGCGGCTGGCATCCCGAAGTGCGTCACAAATTCGCTGTCCATACACCAGAGTCGCTTGGCAGACAAGTTGTCATTTGCTGAAAACTGCAACGAATCTCCCAACAATCGAACTCATTTGTCGCGCATTGCTGGATGCCATTGTGTCTGGATTCTATTCACAAATGTCTGTTTTGACCAAAGCGAGGGAATTTGCAAATGAAAGAGAAAAGGTTTTTTTTTTTTTGCTGTAAAAAGTCAATTTCGATTTTTCAATATTTACCAAATATTTTCTTTGTGATTTAATAACTTTTTGTTTGTTTGTTTTTGTTTGTATGCTATCATGCAAGGATATGACGAAGGACTGGCCCGACTCCTAACTCAATATGATAATCTTTAAAAAGTATTAAATATTTTTCCCTAAATGTGCTAAATTAAATAATTTTTATTCTTAATGAGGACATGATGGACTCTGCTCAGAGGACGAAAGCATCAGTTTGATATTGGAGAACCATAAACTCGATCCATTTTCCATTCTTTAAAAATTCTTTGACCCAACAACTATTAATAACCTAACTTCCAAATACCTGTAATTAAAGGCATAAAGAGGAATGATTCCCACCGCAAAATTTTCTAAAATTGGGAAAGATATCCTCATTTCTGAATAACAAAATTAAATCGAGACCCTGAAAGGAAAACCCCACGTTTCCTAAAACGGTCTCTACAGCCTTGACTACGTATATACCCCAGAATTTTGTAAAGTTTATACAAAAGCAAAAAATATTTGTCTTCAATCGAACTAAATGTTACGAGTTCTATTTTGCAAAACCACTCTCTAGACACCCTATAAAACGTTTAAAGGATAAAGAAATTAAATCGTCGGTTCTAAACCGGGCACCAGTTTTGAAATTGTTTTCGTGATTAGAAGACCAAAGTCCATCAGAAAAGTTGATTGTGACCTCCAGAGAAAAAATGCTGTAAACTAGTCTTATAAGCCATAAGAGATAAAAACAAAAATGGGCGTCTGCCGTCCGAATGAATATATCGTAGTTACCTACCTTAAAAACGAAAAATTAAAATGCACTGCGAGAAGGACGTGGAACTTAATTAAGCAGCCATGAAACGGCATAGCTGAATCCTTTCGCTTACGGTCAATTTGAAGTTGGCTGTTTAAGCGTTCCTGCGCTATCGACAGCTGTAAACTGTAAATTTAGTGTTAAGGTGCATAAAAGGGGTGGAGTCGAATTCGTAGACTTCGCTTGAACGCCACAACCTGTAATCCATGGCGAAGCAATTTATAAATTTCATTTCAAAACCAAGTGGATACGGCATCCCAAATGCAATTATTTCATAAAACGCGTGTTGAAATTTAAAACATCTTTTCACATTATCGATTTAAAGAAGGCGAACCAAAAACAAAAAAAAAAAAAATAAATAATAAAAAAATAAAGGACTAAGAGCACGGGTCCTCCATACTGTGGCTGTGGATACATGAAACCACAAAACATGTCGCAATAAATTTGGGTAGAATTCTTTTTCTCTTTCCCTCAGCTTTTCAGTCTTCGCGTTGCCACAAGCGTTGCGTAACCCGGCCGCTCGAAAAGGCGCTCTCATATTTTTCATAACACGCATCGTTTAAGCCGTGATTTATATTCGAAAATATTTGGAACCCTTCAGTTCCAATTTCAACATCATTCCAGCACATCCCCGCACTTAACACTAATGAGTCGAATTACGCAGCCACAGCCGCAGTCAGAGCAGCAGCCACAGCCGAATCGAGAGGCAAGACATAAAACATCTTCAAATCGCTTTTCGATTGTTCCGTCTGACGTTTAAACCAGCACTTCACAGTCGTCGGGCCTTTCGGGCTCGATTTGTGTTCGAGTTTCGCGCGCTTTAACTTCAAGAATATATGTATGTACATATGTATGTACCTGCACACATTTCCATAGGCGACGAATGGGTGCGTCTTGAATATCCTTTTTTGGACTATTGTATTACCTTTTCGGGTCGGGGGCCTACCCGGCGCTGGTTTTTCTTTTTCCCATTGTTGATTGCGAACTGAAAAAAGGTGTGACTCTCGTCGCACCGTGTCACAGCAAAGGCGATAGACATTCTGTTTGCTTAGCGCGATACTCCGATACTCCGCCTAGTTTATTGCTTTGTGATCTATTTAATGTTTTCGTATTGTCTCACCAAGATTTATGACGCACGTTTGAGTTTGCTTGATCCTCTAAAGTAGCGCTTTTAAAGCCCAAAAGGATAGAGAATACGAGTATTAATAAGCCTTTTAGAGTTTTAGAGAAGAATACAGTTCTTTTTTAGATTATGTATTTATTAACTTCTTGAATTGCTTTCAAGGACGAGTTTACAAACTGAAACGATATCGAATTAAAGGAACTTTAGTTATTTTGAAGAATTTGTTGATACTTGGGCGGAAGACGAATCACTTCGAATGACACGAGCGCACGTGCTCCTTCCAGTTCCTTCTCATAGAATTCATGCAGGTATTCCGACATGCTATTCAAGACACGCAGCAATTGAAGCATACAGGCATGCGAAGGTGTTTTCCGAAGTTTGACCAGAAGCTCCTCTGCTTCGAATTTCTTATCCCAAATACTCCAGCAGGTTAAATTGAATTTTCTTATAAAATCGTTAGCCATTTCGATGCAATGATCATATGTAGCAGTCGGCATGATTCTTCGTTTTTCGAAGGACTAACTGAATGAATTCGAGAAAATTCTTTTTTATTTCTTTTTTTTTTTTTAAATTCGAATTCGAAATCCTGTTGAATTGAATAGTTAGCAGACGTTTTTCTCGAAGAAAGGAAACAAATTTTAAAAGCAAAGTGGCTATCTACGAACTATGAAAAACAAATTCATACGGTTGTTATAGTCAGGTGATCCTGAGAATACAATATTCGACACAGATTAATGGTCAGCTATATACATTTTAATATCATTAAGGATCAAGACCAAGATCATTAAGACAAAGTATTCCTAAGATTTTCAAGACCATAAAGGAATTTTATATCCTGATTTCTGTCCAAAATCTTCATTGAAAGCCGCAGTTTTCACATTTTTGGAAATTTAATCAGAGTTTTAAATAAGTAGAAACCCAAATTCCAAATTTCATTGAAAATTCTGATTCTAGGACAGCTTTTGTAACAAAACCTAGTACTCGAGGTAACCCTTTGATCCGATAGAACCCTTTCTCGAAAATGATCTTGTCCATATCCTCGCCAATACACGTAACTAAATTTCATCAAGATAGCTCCCCAGCAGAATATTATGTCGGCGGTGAACAAGTCCGCGCGTCTTTCAGAGCGGACGCCTCGGTGAAATGCTCCGCATGACAGTATCAGCGAGGTGGAGCGAAAAAGGCATGCCCGATTGTCATTTACATTTTGAACTCGTCTTGCTTGAATCTCATTAGCTGCTTAATTTTAAATATGGTTTTAGCGTCAGGCGATCATTTGCGAGATGTAGCGTATGGCATGCATACTGGCCTCATAATCCGAAGATCGCGGGTTCGATCCCTGCCTGAGCAAAACAATAATTGTAGAAGAAAAAAAGATTTTTAGAAAAATTCGAACTACACGAAAAAACGCGATGAGAGAATCCTCTCTCGAAACTCGAGTTTCCTTTCTGAACTCAGGAGAGAGAGAGAGAAAGAGTTGTCAAACGGGTTTCTAAAAATAGACAACGAGAGAGAAAAAAAAGAGCACATGCAGCTCTCAAATACTTTTTTCGCTGCAGCGGACTTTCTCGCGCCGCCCCGATGAACTCGTCCGAGGTGAAGCGTAATGACATTCGTGTAGAAATATCACCGCGCGCAACCTCCAGGAAGGCAGGTGGTGCGACTCCCATTTTCACGAGGGCATCCCCGCGGATGTCCGCGGGACATTTTCTATTGGGTCATCTTCTTCGATAAGAAAAGACAGATGGACGGACGCAGCAAAATCGAATCTCCTAGTGACGCTGATCATTTCTATACATACGATAGTGAAAAGTAAATATGCTCGACTGCAGCAATTCCGACGTGTTACTGCGAGCACATAATTACCAGTCGAAGGTAAACACCAAAATATATTTACACTCGACACCGAGTGTGTCCGGTATAAAAATAATGCTCTCGAAGTAAGAGTCCAGCCGACTCTTTCGGACGTCTAAAAAACGTTGGAGAAAATAATTACTTAGTTTTAATTGTAAAAAAATCGTTAAAAGCGAGTACTCCCCTGAAATTTATATATATGTATTTTTTTTTTTTGCACTTTTCCTTAATTAAGGTACTCACAGTCGGTGGTCTAATCGAAAAAAAAACTCAATTTTCTTGCTCACAAATTCTAATTGCAAAGAACCTAAGCCGAAGCGGGCGTAACACGTGCGCAGCAGGTTCGAGGTTCGAGGTGCGTTGATGGAAACGTGCCCAAAATTGCATTCAATCGAAGGTGGGAAATTTAGTAAAATATTAACTTTTCCTTTTGTGATAATCGCCGCCGATGGTACGATCGAAAGGTGCCGTAATTGACACCTTCAAGTAATTCAAAAATTAAATGAAAAACCGCATTTTTGAATGATGTCCACAGGAAGTTGAGGAACATCAAAGAAAATGTGAATTGGCGAACAGTTTTCATTGATAGGTAGGTACCAACAAAGAAGGCGTGCCAAGAAATTGTACTTCTTTTTGGCTGGAAAAATCGGAGGATTGACCCTAAATGCAAGGGGATGTCGGAAGGGACTCGAATTGTGAAAAATAATGCTTCTTTGATGGAAAAAAAATTTTAAAAATATCCTTTCTTCCATTACGTTTGATGTCATAAATTTCAAAAGAAAAAGCATCGTTTGAAATAATTCTGCAATCCATGGCAATTCTGCGCCTCTAAATTGAATTCAAATATTTCCGAATCAAGTCGAAAAATCAAAGGAAATCAAGAGGACGATAGCCATGTATAGGAATTTCATGCGGAAGAAAATCGTGCATAAAAAAAAAAAGAATGAGCCCAAAAGTCTTCCATCAAAAGACAACATCTGCCAAAATGCGGATCAACGTCAGCACAAACAGCAGCGCATTCTTATGATTTCTTATGGCGAGGATGCTGAACTGAAGATGCTGCAGTGGCTCGATTTCGTGTCAAGACCTCCCTGATTGTATCGTTTTTGATTTTTTTTTTTTTTTGTTTTCGCATTCCTCGTCTCAAGCAATAGATCATACGACAGTTGCAACAATGGCCTCGTAATTTGAATTTGTGTCACAATCTTTTTTTTTGCTCTGCTCTGTTCTGTTCTCCTTCTAAATTTTATATCTTCGGATCGTTTCTACATGGCAAGGGTAGCGATTTTATTCTATTGGCATATTTGTGCTATTTATGAAACGTGACTCAAAAACGAAATCGCATTGCAGCATTTATGCGCTCTAGTTGAAATGCTGTTTTGAAAGGTTATCCTGAAAGGATAGCAATCAAGCGTGTTGATGTGGTTTTAATGAGCTCATATTGTGGCTATAAATTCTATTTGTTATTGCTTCAAGAGACTTAAGTATGGCATCAATCATAACGTACTTGAACGAAGATGATATGGGAAGCTTTTCGTTGTGAGAAAAAGATCGGTCCTTCTCTTTCTCCTCTCAGAAAAGATCCCGTATTTTCGAACTCACTTTCATTTTGAACGCTTCATGCGTTTTTGCATATCCTTGCGTCACACAAATGGCCTCGTGAGCGTTCGTTAAAAAAAAAAAAATAAACTAACGTTCAAAAAAAAACCAAGGAGTATCCTCGCGCTTCTCTGCACAACGTGTGCGGTTGCATTTGTCAGGGTAGTCGGAAATTCGAGAGGCGTCAACAGTTCAAATCCGCTTAAAAGTGCTTAAAGGAATACCATAAAGGAAGTGACTGAAATTGGTTCATTACCCTCATTATCAAAACGGCTAAAAGGATTAAATATGAGAAGGATGAAGTCTTTCACCTACTTGCTGCTCATGCGAGGTTCTCGAAGAAGAGGCGTTTACCATTTTTAGGCACATTTAAACGGGCCTTTCGGGGCGATTTCTATGTAAAACGGTACTTCTCGCTGCCACTTGCGTGCCTCAAAATGCAGTTGCATTATTTGAAAGTATTCCTTGGTTCCGGAACCATGAATCGAAGGTGTTCGATTTATTGTACAATTTATTTGCCAACTGACGTCTAAAAAATTTTATACACAATCGAACGTGACCGGTTTTTTGTGTTCTTTTCATGTGTCTGAAATTAGTTTGTGCGCCTTATGTTGAGCCAGCCAACACGCATATTCAATACCTACCTACTAGAATTTCGCCTTTTTTCTGCGGTTCGTCCTTTTTTTTTTTGTGAAAAAAAGAAAATTATTTCGAGAGAAATTGAAATGAAGAATAATTACAAGAACGGCTACATGCGATGAAATTTACGTGGGTTCATTAAAAAGTTTTTCAGTTGATACAGCTTCAGAAGAAAGGACATCTATGGAATCGAATTTGGGTTCTTGTGATTGATTTGTGGAAAATAGTCTTTGTTGATGCTATTTTGAAGACTCAAAAGACTCTGTGAACAGTGAATCCTTCATCTGTCGTCCTTCCAACAGTCACCATTTTTTTTGATTTTTTTTTTTTTTTATAAATTTTCCAATTTTCGGTGATTTCTTCTCCTTCTTTTAATACCGTTGAGGCTGTCTGAAAACATTTCTTTTCGGCATTTAGGAATACTCAAAGTGGTCGTGAATGAAAAATTTTCCCCTAGGATCAAAAACTCCTTTCTGCAGGCTTAGATAGAGATTTTACAAAGTTTAAATGAAAATCAGTTGCGTTTTTAATTGAACGAGCTGGGAGACAAATCTCTGAGATTGTTTTTTTGTATATCATTATTCCCGGCCATTTCTCGCTCACAAAGAAAAATATCTCTAATTGATTTTTCGCCAAACGTAGATAAGCATCAACACTTAAAAAACTTTCAAAACGACCCTCGTATATAATGCTTAAATAATTTTTTTTTAGTTACATCTGCATTTTTTCTGTGTGGCCATTAGCGTAATTAGATCTTCGAGTAGTTTCCATTCGTTTGTTGATTGAATAAGCATTCCACAAATTTATTCAGCTCCCGAGCTCGTGTCGATAACAATGCGATACAATTTTTCCACTTCACTAGTCAGAGTTACTCTCTTCTTATAATAATTTGATGAAAAGCTTTGCTACTTCCACAGTATCCTGTTCTCATTTAGTTTTCCAGCTATAATTACTCCTACCACTGGTACTAATTTTTTTTTTTATTATAATTTTTTTTTTTTTGTATTGTTGCTACGACTTCGAGTGGTGTTTTAAGTGTTGTACGTGAGCAATTTGTTTACAATCAGCATAATTGCTCGCCTGTTCGCGTTGTTAAAGGCCATGAGAAGACCAACGACGGCTTTGTCGATTTCTCCCATGAGTCCACTAATTTCAATTGCCTTTTGAGTACCGTCCTTACTTTTATTTTACGGTTCTCAATTTTTTCCCTTTTTTTTTTGGCTTCTTTTTACGTTCGAACGGGAGGTTAGATATAGGGGGAAAGGGGGTGGTGGTGTTAGTAATTACGTAAAATGATTAAGTGCTTCACTGGTCTTCAGTCAACATTTCTGTTCTCATTACATTAACTTCTGTCAGGACAATTACGAGTCTGCAGAGACATTCGAAAGCACGCAAAAAAATCGATCTGTAAGAAAGAAAGAGAGAGAGAAGAAGAGAGAAAGAGAGAGAGAGAAGAAAGAGAGAGAGAGAGAAAGAGAAGAGAAAGAAAGAGATAGAGAGAAAGAGAGAGAAGAGAAAGAGAGAGAGAAAGAGAAAGAGAGAAGAGAAGAAGAGAGAAGAGAGAAGAGAGAGAGAAGAGAGAAAGAGAAGAAAGAGAGAGAAAGAAGAGAGAGAGAGAAAAGAGAGAAAAGAGAGAAAGAGAGAAGAGAGAGAAGAGAGAAAAGAGAGAAGAGAGAGAAAGAAGAAGAGAGAAAGAGAGAAAGAGAGAAGAGAGAAAGAGAGAAGAAGAGAAGAAAGAGAGAAAAGAGAGAGAAAGAAGAAGAGAAAGAGAGAAAGAGAGAAAAAGAAAGAGAAAGAGAGAAAGAGAGAAAAGAGAAGAAAAGAGAAAAGAGAAAAGAGAAAGAGAGAGAAAAAGAGAAAAGAGAGAAAGAGAGAGAGAAAGAGAGAAAGAGAGAAGAGAAAAAGAGAGAAAAAGAGAAAAAATTTAGAATAGAAAAGAAACATTTTTGCTTCCCATGTTTTGAAACATATGTGCTTCATCTAAAAAAAAGCGTTCATCCGATCCATCAATTTTCAATAAATAGACCACAATTGTCAAAGCAAAATTCAATTAAGCCGACGACCAAAAATCAAAATGATCCTTGAGTCTTTTTTGAAAAGAGCCTCTATTCGAATTGAACAGAAAGATAGACAAATAAACAAACCTTTTTTTCTTCTTTCAAATCTCCTACAAAATGTGGACGAATATTAGATGACATTGATCGATCTGATTGAACGACAAAAGTTGAAACTAAATCGATTCACATTTCAATGAGCACTTTCACTCATTGTTCCAGGATTTTCCAATATGACAGATTGAATGACTGACTTAATGAGCAAATGAGTGAGTACATTTTGTTTGTATGAAAATTTTTTTTGTGTGGTCTCAAACGCGTGTTTCCATTATTGTGGCAGAATATGTCAAACTATTTAGAAAATGTGTGGTTCTCCTCACCCAAATATGATGAATCGTGAAGTATGGTCTTGCGGGATTCTATAGAATATGCATATTTTGATTTATTTCAATCAGCTTAAAGTAAAGTTAAATGTCAGAAAAATCACCTTTATTTGAATTGAAATTGGGAGTTTTTTTGGGAGTATGTAGTTTAAAATAGTTTCAAAAGGTATTTTTTCGTACCGAAGAAGCTCGATAAACCCCCACTTAGTGTGAAGGTAGCCAGTTTAACCTCTCTATTGACCTTTTCACATTCGATAGGCTGACTTCTAAGGCAATTGTGGCAATCAAATCCCAGAACGCATAGCTTTCTCGTTTTCATCGCCGAGAATTGCCGGCCCCATTGTAGCCTACCAATATGGTAGCGCCCTATTAAAACGGACATAGTTATGTTGATGGAACTACCATCGATTCCTAGAGAGCTTCTTGAATATCCTTTGTTTAGAGAGTTTTAAGGCATCATTCATGATTTCGATTGCTTTTTTCCGAAGCTGAAAGCCACTCATTATTATCGAATAAAGTATCAATTGTAGTTCTATAAAGTCATCAATATCTTGAAATAGCTAGAACTCAGCTCCGAAAAGTAAAGCATTCTCGAATATTCCACAAATAGGAACACTGGCACTTAAGAGGTTTAAACCTCAAACGATTGCAATTGTCAGTTGTTTTCCCAATTAAAAAGTCAAACGATTATAATTTTGATTCGACAATCGAGAAGCCGCCCATCTAATGTTCAGGGAAATTCGTTCACATCGCATCACTGGCATTTGAGTGTCTTGTCTAACAATCTACGCAGTAATTAAGTTAAATTGTATTGCGGAAAAGTTTAGTGGAAAATTGACACACGAAGCAATTTTAAACAGAAATAACGGCATAACTGCGTTGTCAATTTCCCTAATGAGAGTTCAGTAAACTGAAAGCTTATTTCGAGAGAGTCTTCTGCCTATGGAGGTTAATTACGATCCAAGGAAGCGAAAAATAATAATAATAAAAAAATTAATTTTAAAAGAATATAGACGACAAGAGGAAAGGAAAATGGAAACGGAAACGGGAAATGAAAATGAAAACGGAAAGGAGAATTTCAAACAGTAATTTCACTCCAACCTTATGGCGTTTTGTGAAAATTTGAAGACAACGTCGAAGCATAACTGCCAATAACGCCTAAAAGCGCCTACATCAAGTGAAACGTTCCTCGGAAATCTTTGCCTCCATCGATGAGTGGCGTTTTCGTTTACTTTTCACAAAAATGGCTGCCAAAATGGTGTGATTTTCCGCCTTTTTTTCCCGTTTACATTTTCTTACATTTTCCTCATGCTTTCTGTACTCTTCGCACATCTTTCTTTTTGGCAAAAGTACGTGTTGACACTTGCTTTGTATTTGTCGTAAGTAACGGTATCGTCCATTGGTGTCCATATTGCTCCCCGGGACTAGAGTTCGTGTCGCCTTTTCCGCCTTCTCTGCATTTTCCGCATTTTCAGGCTTTCAGCTTTTACCCATTTTTCGCTGTCTCTATTCGGTGTTCCATTTCCATTCTCATTTACAGTGTGTACACGTTCGTTCCCTCCGTTTTTTTCCTTTTTCGTTTTCCTTATGGTTGTCAGCGCTTAATGTAGCGTTGGCTGTGGGCGTCCGTTGCTCCTCTTGGATGAAGCTCACGAAAATTTGCCACTTCAACAGCTCCTTGTGGACGCCGTAAGCACTCTTGTGAACGAGCTTTGAGTGTGTCGCTCTTTCCATTTATTTTCTGCATACATATTCGTTACTCCTTTCGCTCCTTTTAGTACTTTTGCTACATTTGCGCTTCCGGTCCTTCTTTCCTTTTTGTTGCAATCGTTTTGTCGACTTTCGTCTTGGCTTTTATTTTTTTCTTTTCTCTTCATTCCATTCCATTTCATTTCGTATTTTTCTAATTTTTTTTTTGTTCTCTATAATTTTTTATTTTGCTGCCGTCTTTAGCAGGAAAGTTGGGAAGTTGTGAAACGTTGCTTTCAGAATATTAATCAGGAAAGAAATGGCCGCACAAAATGGAATTTGAAAAGGAAGAATTTTTTGACACGGAGTATCAAGTAGGAGTGTGTCTTTGTGTGATCGCATTCCAGTAGGAACACATCATTGGCATGACAAAGTCATTGTGATTCCGTCCGCTTTCGAATTTTGGCATATGCCTGTAATAATTAAAAAACTGAATAATTAAAAAACCAACAGAATTGTTTTCTCTTTCAAATATTACAATTTTTCCACAATTTTTTCGCCTGCGCAGAGATTCGAGCTCGTGGATTTTCGAACATCTGGATCGTAAGTAGGCGAATCATTATTTTCGGCATTGACACGAACTATGGCTTTTGGCAATTAACAAAGCTGAATGAATCCCAAATCTTTTTCGAAATTAATTGCAATACAGTACACTCGGGATAACGTCAACCCCCTATTCCGTCAACACCCCGAAACGTCAACACTTTTTTATTTACATTGACTATTCTAAAACGTCAACAAAACCTAAAAACTCCAAATGGCAAACTCTGCTTAATAGAAAATTTTAGCTGGAATTACTTGGAAAGGTGTCCCGTTGACATTTGGGGTACCAAATTAAAGGTAATCGATCCAGCATTTTGAATAAAATAAAAAAATTTCGTATTAATTGGACACTTTTCATACCAAAATGGCTTCCAAAGACAAAAAAAAAAATTTAAAGTTTTTTTTCAGAATTTTTCACTTTGACCGTTTATTTTTCCCTCAATGGGTCAAATTTTTACCATTCATTTAATTTTGCCTAAAAGCACATACAATTGGCTTTCAATAATTTTTTTCTACAATTAACCATTGGTGTGGGAGAAATGTTTTTCAGGACTTAGTGTCAAAAACTTTAAAACCACATATCTCCTCAGTGGTGCGCCCTCACATACGATTTTTTGTTCATCTTGGACCCCCCTACCACCCCTTTTAAGGAATGTAATTCCCAACGGGACACCCTGTAGAATACGAATTCTCAGAATTCCGGGAATCTCCCTTTGTGCGTACAATGTAGTTTTTGCTCTCTTTATTCAGTTGTGTTTTCGAACTTGTTGACGTTGCGCGTTTAAAATGATCTCTAAAAACCGAAAGTGGCATGATCTCATATAAAATATTTTTTCAATTTTTCCAAATACATAAAAATTTGTTTGAATCAGATTATTAGTTGATTTTAATATGAATACAAAAATATCGTTTAAAAGTATAATTCCAACTTTAATTTGGACTAAAATGAGGACAATCATAAACGTCAACAATCTGGAAAACGTCAACACTCGCGGTTTTAATTAGTTGACGTTATCCCGAGTGTACTGTATTTCCTTAGCTAATAGAGAAATAATGACCACTGTTGAACGATCCATAATTCAGAGACTCTATGAGATCCTACGATGAAAATTTCACCAGTCACTTCACTGCCACTTTTTGCTCAAATCTTAAGTGTTAGTGACGTTAGTATGACTTTTCCTACTGGGCGAATCGCCTACAGTTGTTTCTCTGAACTTCAAGGATGGCGTTCTCTTTTGGAAAATATATCGCACATCCTTTTTGCAACGCTTTCATATTTCAATTTCTTGACATATTTCTTCTTAAACACTAGCAGAATTTTCCCTTTCAACTTCTATCTAGTTAGTCTTGAGGAAGGAGGTTTTACCAATGAAATAAATTTTATCGCTCTTCTTATCAAAATATTTGGAGAAAAAAAAACTCTACAATGAAAATTTCTCTTCAATTTATTATTAAAAAAAACAAAAATCAAGTGATTTCCCACACTTCCTCACTTAAAGTTGGGGGTGTATTCTCTATCCCTTTGATAGTTCATAAACAAACAGCCCCCATGAAAGCAATTAAGTTCAAAGCATAAGGTGCGCATTAGTCGAACGCACAATCTGTCTGATGTGGCACCTTTCGTGCGGTTTTCCCAACTCCTACTCCTTCGCCTTCGGAGGACTGTCGCCATCATCGCTATCACCGCCGCCGCTGCCGCTGTACCCATATATCTCGTCGATATCCGTTATTTTGAGAGAAAATCGCATTTGCTTCGGCATCGGATTAAACTGACGTCACGATTGTTGTGCCTCCGTTCGTTCCTAATAGAATATGGAATGTGTTTTGACATCCCATTCGGGACGGCAGCATATTCCGTTGCATATTGTTCGCATGATCTTTGAGTGTGACGAGAGGCTTTCCGTAAACGCCTATCTAATTTCTGATGGTTGATTTTAAAATTTTCGACTTTATAATGCCAGCCTGCCTGATGGCCTGACGCAGTCTGACGTATCGTATCGCGTACGTGTACGCGTACGTGTCGCTGCTGTTTCGTGTGTGGTGCGTGTGCTATTAATGCGACTTAGTTAAGCCGAAATTTTATGGTAATTTTCATAAGTTTTATTACTGAGCGCGAAATCCTTTTTTAATTGGTTTCGCCGCGTTTGGGAATTTATTTGGTGTAAAAAATGTTGTAAAAAGAGTTTCGAATGCATTAAAATATAAGCGTGATTTTTATGTATGCGATTATGTCATAAAAAACAAAAACCAACTTCATTTTTTATAGTCACAAAGTAATTTTATTGTTTCTTTTTTAGTGTTAATTGCTAGTAGATGGGAGTAGGTAGGTACAAAAAATGGGTGTTGTGGGAAAAATCAACTACAATTCAAATAAAAAATATACAGAAGAGTTCTGTTTATTGAAGAGCAATTCATTGTATTGATGGAGAAATCGTGATTTAATGAAAAGTCTATAACATAAAGAGAGGGTGTTTTGGAAATCGTTAGTTGTAGTAATCGATTCTGAAATCGACAAAAAAATCCAGCCTCAATGCGGCTTCAAGTTGCAATATGGAAGCTATAGGAGATCCATTTAATATGTCTTTAATTGTCACATAAAATTACGAAGCCATCTTTGCTATAATGACGACCCTGATAAACCCCTTTATGGGGATAGACTTGGTTGGAAAAAAATTTTCTTCACTTTAAGAACTTTTAGACGGCCTCTATTCCGTAGTTGGCTGAGATGTCAGTTTACGAAGTGAGAGACCCTGAGTTCGACTCCCAGCTCAGTTCGTGGATGATGTTCGGTTTTTCTGTTTTTCTCATTGGTTTACACATCATTCGTGGTATCACAATGGGCCCATGTGCGGCCTAAGTGTGTCAACCTTCAATGCAAAGTCCGTGACACTGTTGCCAGTTTAGGAGAATCTCCCCTTAATTAAAAGACATTTATGATCTTTAGTGGCGTCTTAGGGCGAGAAGAGATATTTTAAGGGACCTTTAAAGAAGATTTCAAAATAAAATTTTTGGGAATTTTAGGCCTTTTTTTGAGACATTGATGGGAATATTAGGTACCCTAAAAATCTGGCAACAGTGGTCCGTGTTTACGGGCGGTAGCGACGACATAAATTCCTCTCGCAATCCCGAGCGTTTCTCACTACAAAGTACGAGTTTCCACCGCAAAAGTCTTCTAATATAGTCATGGACAAAGAGGTTGCAATCTTCACATTTTAAATGACCAGCCTATTGCATTACCCTAACAAGGAGAATGCACTTTACTTTGGGAGTTCGTCCTAAAAACAAGAACTGCGATCTCGTAATAAGGGAAAACTCAAACATAAATTCCAAACAAACTTTAAGTAACCCCTAAAACCCAAACCCGCAAAATAAGAAAAAAAAAATTAAAAATAAAACGATAAATAAACCTAAAATATACAACCTTGTGTGTCATGTTGAGCTGCCATATTTAATTATTTTACAAAAATTAACCGTCAAAAAAATAACAATTATAAGTAATTTTTGATGAATAACCCCTGATAAGTAGTACATTTGCTTTCTCTTAGGTAGGTAGGTAGGTAGCACTCTCGCATCAGTAGGAGTCCCTATCGTTTGATCATTCAATCTGTTCCGTCGGGTAAACATTTTCTGTAGTTGCTGAATCGCTTCCGTTAGCAATTGCGTAAGTAAGGCAGCTCATGTAATAACCAAAAATTAAAAGAGCAGAAGAAAAAAAAAAACTGAATATCATTGCGCTTGCTGGGGTAATTTTTTGGGCTTTGGATTTTTAATAAAGTTATGCATTTTAAGTTCAGTGACAGGCGCAGCGGTAGCCCGTCTGAAATAGTTGCCGAGCTTACTGACATCGCTATTGCTGTAAATGGAATTATAAATTACGCACTTGCGACACAGAAATGGAAGACATTGGTTGTATGAAAACTCCAAGTACTTAGCCAACAGTGCGATCAATTAGTTATTTCTATGTCAGTTGAATTGTTTTTGCTTAATTTTTTTCCCCATAAAAATGCTTGTTTCACCACATGATGTCTTGCTCAAGTTAATTGGGGAAATCAAGAAAAATAGGGCTTAAAGTCATAGTACGTATACATATTTGAATCATTGTGGCGCAAAGACCTTTAAAAGTTCTACTTAACTGTGTTGGCAATTGGATATGATGCAGATCAGTGTGAACTTAGGAACTCCATGGTTCAACGTGTTCCATCTTATCTAATTTGGCTACTTGGCTTTTCTGATTAATCCCGAAATAGGGTCCCGGGCTTTCAACTCGAAGGCCAGGTTAGAGATAAGTTCAAAAAGCCCAAGCAAGTATTCACCCTAAATACCTATTTCGGATTTGGTTTTGGTCGTCAGGATCTTAGTTATAAGAAAAGCACTTTTAACCAAAAACTTATCTCATTGATCCAATAATCTCAATCCTTAAACAATTTCTCTAAGTTCGTTACGACATCTGACTCTGAGGCAGAAAATTTGGCAGTTGTTCTTGTTATGGAAAGCTTGAAGCTAACGAAAAAAAGAGGATTAATAAGTACTTTAGGCTTGCAGACCCATACTCGTAATCCCCTATCTTAAAGCCACTTCAATTAGCCTTAAATCTAGAACAAAATATACTTTATTCCTCCACTTATAAAAAAGGAAATATTTCACCGATTGTGAACACTGTTAACCTATAAAAGCTTCATGTCTGCATATTTGAAAGGATGGTAAATAAAAGGGCTTAAAAAAGGAACTCATTATAAATGTTGATAGCCAAAAAAAAAAAAAAAAGAAAAGAAGCCGAATGTCCATCGTTGTGAAAATCACACTTCTGCACTCAAATTCTGAAGTAAATAGAAAATTGGGTATCCTTTTTCGAGAAGGTACAACAGAGCATTACAAAAAAGGACCAGAAACGAGCTTTCCTTGTGTGCGAAGAAAATCATTAACAACAGGCGGACCCATATATTGGGCTTTGTACTTATTCCGCTGAGTATGCGGCAGTCGGACACATTAACACTGTAATGTGCAAAAAGAACAACCCGCATTCGGGTATACAAACAAGGATGCGAATGTATGCCACGGTGTGTGTGTGTGTGTGTGTGTGCTTGAAACAACATGGCGACTATAGAGAATGTCAGCGTTGAGTGTTGATAATACGTTGGCTACGCTTAAGTGTTGAGATAGCATGAAAGCACTTAATATGCAGCAAGTTTCCAGACCAGCCGGGAAGTTTAAGGGAGCGATGAGTTAAGATTAATTGTTCTTTATTAAAGCGTACATAGCTAATATACATATATACTTGTGCAGAGCACAAAAAAAGAGCTAAAAATGTGCGGACCAAGGAGGCGAACGTATTTTTTAAACGAGGTATTTACAAGCTAAATGAAAATGCGATTTTGGTGTAGAGGGAACTAGTAACAGATGAACACTCTTGGTAACCTTGAATAAACATTCTAATTAAGGATCGATTTAGACTTAACTGTCAGGATATGTTCGGTTCAGCCATACGAACCAATGAAGGTCGAATTCGTGCCTAAGATTAATCGGTATCAGACACGGGTGTACGCAGAGAGTAGGTTAGGTGTCTACCTACTGTTTCCTCCACAAAATAATGCCGTGGGGACCTGAAGATAGCCTTCATGGGCAATGAAAAACGCGATCAACGAACCGCCATGACTTAAAAAAGGAAATTTTTTTTGGCTGAAGTACGGAAAGTCAAAAATTGATGGAGTTTGAGCAGGGTTGAAAAGTCTCCTTTTACTTAGACCACTGCCGCCTAAAATACCAGCTCCACCTTTGGTTGATAACTCCGAACATAGATTTTATCCTGAATAAGAACGGAGCACATTGCTTATAATGTGGTGAACGCGTTGCCCTACGCAGGCTAAGACTCAGTGTCTTTTCAATGAGCTTTTCTTAAGCCAAGGCGATCAAAGGTTCGAGAATTATCTGAATATCCTCTAAGGTTAAGGGCATACTAAAACCAATCAACGAAATATGGGACCAAATGTCTTATGGTCGCAGTGCCTCTAAAACTTAAAAAAAGTTCATGTGTGTGGCACAAAATATGTATGTAGGGCTGGCCCGGATTGAGCTTTAACTTAAAAAATTTATTTTAAATATTTTAAAGTGGTATTAAGAAGGCTGCTTGTTTCGATGCTACTTCAAAATATTCATGATCCGATCCTTCTTGATCACTAATGAGGGTTTTTTTTGCGGTCTGAGTCAGATGATAATATCATAAGTCCCCTACTGCATACACTGAGCGAACGTAACCATGATTTTTTTAAAAGGGCGCATTGTTATTCACAGTCCTTTTGATTTTCGAGCAGAACAAAAATTTCAAAAGAAAAATGGTTGAGTCAACAACATTTTTGGTTGAATTGAAAGGAAATATGTTTAATTACATTTCTTTTCGTTCGGTATAATTCTCATTTGTTTTATAAAATAAGACATATAAGATATGTATTCATCTTAGAACTTTTTAAGCATTGCGAAAGCAGTCACCAAAACGGAGTGACGAAATCGGATGAAGTCCATCCGATGGCTATTTTTTGGGTCATGTTCAGCAGAGTGCTCTATGGCCATTTGCTTTGAACGTTAATTAAATTTTTTTTGACATTTCTTCTTGTATAGGTATTTTTTTTTTTGAATTTTTTAAAAAATATCTTGTCATTTCAACTATGTCCGTGGTTGGTTCAATAATTTAAATTTAAATCCATTTTTGAAAATTATCATTTCAATTCAACCTGAAACATAGTTGATTCAAAAGGAAAATTTTTTATTTTTTCAACAAGAAAAATTGTTAAAATGGAAAAAATTCCTTGTTGAAGCCGTTTTGTATGTTTTTCCTTTTGATTTAACCAGTTTTCTGGTTGATTTTTTTCTCTGTGTATACATACATTTTTGGCCTCATTACATGAAATTTTCTTTCCACTCTAAGCCATCAAGAAAGTGCTTCAAAAAGGGACTTAAACTTTCCTTCAAATCATTTCATATAATTCTCGTAGACTGAAATTTTCTAACAAACCATTCTCGTTTTCGTTTATTCCAGGACGTGAGCTAACAAATTATTCATAAAGTTTCGACGTTAAAGCATACTAGCATTAAATTTGATATAAAACCAATTCACCCACTCACACAGAAATTGCAGAGCGTGAACATTTCCAGACATTTTATATATACATACTAACATATTTATGGCGTATCCCTTTCCGGCTCCATTCGAATGAATTATTGGGGTACGGAAAAGTTAATATCAGAAAATTTTATATGCGTTTTCCTGCGCAAAGGATTCGCATCTCTTCGGACGACTAGGCGGTTGCTTCCATACACCACAGATCGTTCTACAGGCCCAAAGAAAATGAACAAAAAAAAAAAAAAAAAACGAAAAAACTACGAAAAGCTGAGAACTGATAGAAAATGGCATCTCAACGTGGCTAGGTCAACGACGGAGGTCGTTCTCGATGTCATTGTATTTAGTTGAAAATTTGCAAAAGCACTGAGAATGTGGTGCGAAAAGAAAATATTTGATTTATATGCACAGACGACTTTAGCTTACGTATCTAGGCTATGCAGTACCTAAATGGGAAGTGTGGATATTATTTTTATTTTGTTATATTTCTCTTTTTTATTCTTTCGTATTTATTTCCGATTATGTGCTAGTTTTGGAAACAAAATGAGTGATATTTTTCAGCGTGTAGGCTTATGATTTGAAGGGTTTAAAACGCATAATTTAGATATGCTTAGACACCTTCATTTCGGAGAAATAACCAGGAGAAACATATGGGAAATGGTGTCTTATATGCAGCATGCTTGTTTCCATCACAGTATAGAGGGCATAAAATACGGTGATTCCCTGTAGCCCAGCATTCCATGAGGCGGGGACGACCATATCCAGAAAATTTCGTAGAAAAGCCGATTGCCTTTTTTTTTTGGTGACTCTTTTGGGACATGCTGAGGCAGTATGATCAACTTCAAATTATCTTTAAAGGCCCCGAGAGTGTCACTTTGTCTGAGGATATTTGATTACACAAGCTTACAAAATTTACTTTTTGTTTGCTGCTGCGATTTTTTCCCGCAAAAACTAAACAACTGAAGATTTTACACAAAATTATGGCACCTCAAAAACTAGACCTCCGACATAAATTTTAGATAATGTTTCTTATGTTATCAATACCACCATAATTTAAAATTCTTCACGAAACCGCGGCTACAAAACCACTGTTGACCTGTGTTATCTTTACGATGTTTATTTGGGCCACTGAAAATTTCTGCCCGAACCCAAAATTCTCTTTTCTGATGGACTGTTTAATCCACAACAACTTCGGTTGGTACTTTGAGGTGGTTAAAGCTTGTATACGGGTACTTATAGTTAGGTACATGGGGAATAATGTTGCAGAATTTTAGTGAAACCATCTGTTTTGCTGTTGTGAAGAATCAGGCTAGGTTAGGTTAGTTTAACGTAGCTGCCAATGTTAAGGTTGACACACTTAGGCCTCACATGAGCCCGTTGTAATCCCACGAAAAATGGTTAACCAAACAGAAAAACGAAACAAAATTCACGACCTCAGCTAGGAGTGGAACTCAGGGCCTCTCACTTCGTACACTGACATCTCAGCCAACTAAGGCACAGAGGTCGTGTAAGGATCTGTATAGTCCAATTGGAAAAATCTTCACCTCCACATTTGTTTGATTGTGCTTGTTTTGGTGCAAAATTTTTCTCTTTATATGCAGCCTATGGAGCTTCGTGACATATCATACATGTATATCCCTTCGTATTTACATAACTAAATTGATGGAGCAAATATTTTTCGCCATCATTATTAAAAACCATCATTATCATCGTCATTATCGTGGACGTCAATTGTTGATTTTGATCGTTAAAGTAATATAACTAATGTCCGCTCCTATCGCGAATGTTTTGCTCTTCAGTGTTGTTATTATTTGTCAGCTTTTGGCATTTTTCCACATTTTCATAAGGACATTTTTTTTGGTTTTATTTATTTTTATTTTTTTTTTCAGCGCCTGCTGCTAAACACCCCCGCTAATGCGTTGTACAAATAAAAATGTTTTAAAAAGGTCCTGTAGCACTCAATTACACGCCCGGATGACCATTTGCTGAGTATCTGCGTGTTCGCCTTGTTCGTTTGTTTGTCCCCTTGTCTTAGCTCCCATGTTTGTGTGCGAACGGTTGCCAGGGCAGACACAGACACAGAATGAAGTTCGCGAACGCGCTTTCGCTCTTGTGTCGCTCGTAATCATGGCGGTTGTGAACGGAAGTTGCCATCTTGTTGATGGCATTTAAAGATAAATGCTCGTCCTTCTTTCTGGCGTTTGTTTACGGCTTTCTTTGTGCAAATGATTGGGGCTCTCAACTGCTGACTTATTTTCCGGGGCGTTGGTTTTTGAATTTTTTTTTTTTATTGCCTTTTCTTTTCGTTTGAAGAAGAAATTTTTTGTTTGTTTTATAGCCGACTTGCTGCTTTCTTACAAAAGTACTTTAAATGCCATTAAGAGGGGGATAGTGATGTTCAGATTTTTGTAACGAGTTGCGAGGGGAACACCCATTTTATCTTCCTTCAATATTTTATTTCCATCTGACTTGTTTTCAGCTTTTCTTGAAGAAAAAGGTTTTGAATTTTTATCGGCTATAAATTTATGGACAGCAAATAATGATTATCTTTAGTATTTGAAAAAGTAGTCGGTACTTTAGCTACCTACATTCAGTCTTTAACAATTGAAGCTCTTTGAAACGTAGGCTTTTATAGAGAATAACATCGAAAAGGCTTCGGTTTTCGACTAATATGATGAGTCTTCTCTTTAATATGATACTTACTTAAATTTTTTTTTATTTATTTCTCTCTTTTCGTACTAGAATTCTTATGGCGACTGAGAGCTACTTTTGCAACGCCCCTGCCTTCTAATGCCTTTTTTTTAGTCTCTCTAATTTGCAATTTTAAATAATTGCCTTGAAGCGGTTTTGTCATCTCGTTAGAGAATTGAGTGGCAGTGGTTGGCACTTCTTAAATTCCTCTTTTTTTTTCTTTTTAGTTTTCTTCTCTTTTTCCAATTTGCCACTTCTGCATAAATTTCCTTAAAAAAAAAATAAAGAATTTGCAAATTCTTTAACATATTTCTTTAAGCTACCTTATTTTCTTGTTCTCGTACTTTCTTTTCTTATTCACTTGAGTAGGTTTTCGTGGTTTTCGTACAATTTCGCTTTGGGAATGACATCACGCTACGAACACGATTTGATGCTCGTTCTCTTGAAGGAGAAACCGATGCGTCTGTCGAAGCAATTTAAATTTAACGGAAAAGTACAAAGCAAACTAACTGGCGGTCTAGATGAGAGACTGTCTCTGGGCGCCCGCATCAACCGAAATGAATTATGTTTCCGATTGCCATTCAAGCTTCTCGTGGTGGTGACAAATCGTCTACGGACGCCATGCGAGACAAGCTTATTTCACTTGTCGCTTGTGCGGATGGGAAACAGATTTTCACAATTCAAGACTGTTGAGGAACTCGATTTGGTGTTTAAGGCGGTTTAATGTTAATGGGTTTTTTTTCTGGAGACTTTTCGATTCTAAGAAGGTGGTAAGAAAATTATTTTCTGGGATGGAATTGTCTATTTGGTCTTTAGTTTTGAATGCTTCAAAATACCTACGATTGAATAATTCTTTGTTCATAAGATTTTGTTCTGCTTTTGAGAAGTTGAGGTTTTGAATTGTATTTATATATGGCCTTATAGAACACATTAACATGAAGCATGAAGTCTACTTGTCTATTTCCTCCTTGCAGTATCTTTTCAATTTGCTACTGTGCCTCAACTTGGAGCATATTCATCTTTTTTTTTCAATTGGACAAAACGGACTTTTTGTTGAGTAGTGAAATCGGCCGAGAAAGGTACTCCAGATCTGGCTCATCTCCAGGGGCGGATTAAGACAATCTGACGCCCTAGGCAATTGCGTTTTTTCCGCCTCGGACAGCAGCCTAATTTTCGCATCTTTATTTTATCTAGTGAAACCTGTCAGAATTTGCCGCCCCTGAAAATTTGCCGCCGTAGGCAGCTGCCTATGTTGCCTATATATACTGCTCATTTCTCTAAAAATAGCTCAGAAAGTTTCAAGGTGGTTTCAGATGACATCTGAAAACAGAATATACTCGCTCAGAGGATTCAAAATTATCCCTTTAATAATTGCAACTTACATTGGGTTGTAGAGCTCTAGGAAATTGATGACTTTCAAACGACCTGAACTTATTCAAAAGGCCTAAAGCTCCGTTTAAATGGAGCCTCAAATTGGCAGATGTGACCTAATTTTTGTTTTACAGTACACGCGGGATAACGTCAACCCCCTATTCCGTCAACACCCCGAAACGTCAACACTTTTTTATTTACATTGACTATTCTAAACGTCAACAAAACCTAAAAGCTCCAAAAGGTAAACTCTGCTTAATAGAAAATTTTAGCTGGAATTACGTAGACAAGGTGTCCCGTTGACATATGGGGTACCAAATTAAAGGTAATCGATCCAGCATTTTGAATAAAATAAAAAAATTTCGTATTAATTGGACACTTTTCATACCAAAATGGCTTCCAAAGTAAAAAAAAAAAAAATTGAAAGTTTTTTTTTCAGAATTTTTCACTTTGACCGTTTATTTTTCCCTCAATGGGTCGAATTTTTACCATTAATTTAATTTTGCCTAAAAGCACATACAATTGGCTTTCAAACTACATAAAATTTTTTTTTCTACAATTAACCATTGGTGTGGGAGAATTGTTTTTCAGGACATAGTGTCAAAAAACTTTAAAGCCACATATCTCCTCAGGGGTGCACCCTCACATACGATTTTTTGTTCATCTTGGACCCCCCTACCACCCCTTTTAAGGAATGTAATTCCCAACGGGACACCCTGTAGAATACGAATTCTCAGAATTCCGGGAATCTCCCTTTGTGCGTACAATGTAGTTTTTGCTCTCTTTATTCAGTTGTGTTTTCGAACTTGTTGACGTTGCGCGTTTAAAATGATCTCTAAAAACCGAAAGTGGCATGATCTCATATAAAATATTTTTTCAATTTTTCCAAATACATAAAAATTTGTTTGAATCAGATTATTGGTTGGTTTTAGTATGAATACTAAAATATCGTTTAAAAGTATAATTTCAACTTTAATTTTGGTCTAAAATGAGGACAATCATAAACGTCAACAATCTGGTAAACGTCAACACTCGCGGTTTTAATTAGTTGACGTTATCCCGAGTGTAGGTACTGTAATTCGATTTAGATTTTAATGAAATTCTTCGGATTCATCAATTGCTATTGTTGTTGATATCTTAATGTGCCTCAATAAAAATGTTTATTTTTAAAACAAAAATATCTCTTAATACCTCTTTTATTGAACATTTCATTAATGTATTTTTCTTCGAATGTCAATAAAATATTTTTTAACATTTTTACAGTTCATAAATATTGTGCCTTCAACACCAGAAAACACACCTGAGCAAGGTGACAACCCAACCCGAGCCGAAATCAATATGAAAAGAGAGCTTGTGCTAAACACCATAAATGACAAAAATATAAAAATCGATAAATTATAATTGAATTATAAGAATAATGCGAAAGCATTTCAAGAGAGCCGAATCGAAAGAAGAAGATGGAAAAAACCAAAATAACAGCCGATGAAACGCTATAAGACGAAAGTCCGATCAGCCCCGGTGAGTTCGTGTCGTTTTATTAATATATTTTTTTTTTACATTTTTATTTAAAAATTTTTATTTAATTATCTTTTGCACCCCGTGGTGATTTAACTCAAAAAACAAAATCTCCCAAAGACTGGAATTTTTTGTTGTATCTACTGTATATGGTCATTCGGTTGTTGTATTGAATACCAACCCAAGCACAAGCGCTCTCATATCTTTCATTTAAATCAGCAAGAAAAACAATTTCAAAAAAAATAGAAGAAATAAAATCGTGCTAAATTAAGCTTACAAAAAAAAAAAAAAAAACACCAAAACTATAAAAGCCAAATGTCTAGCACTTCCAATAATATTTTAATGTCTTTTTAATGTGTTAAAATATTAATTTTGAACATATTCATTTTGGTAAAAAAAATAATAAAAAATCCAGCGACGTTTTATGGCAACGCTACAATGATTTGGACTTACAACGCCCCGAAGTGTTGAAATGGCGTGCGAAGTCGTAGAGAATTTAGTAAATTTCGATTTCCTGTGATTTTATTTGGCCAAAAGCAAAAAAAAAAACAAACCAAAATAAAAAAAATTAATAAAATATAAAAGGCTTTATTGCCTTTTGGCCATAATTTGAGCTCATCAGTTGTTTTCTGCACGACCTTAATGTGCTCCATAGCACCTTTTTCGAAAGCTTAAACAACTCAATTATGTTAATCAGCTTCACGCCCCTTGACAAAAGACGTACAACTTTCCACCCTTCGAATGGAAATGGAGATGGTATTTTATTGTCTTTATTTTTTTTGTCGGTTTTTGCCAAATTCTACAATATGAGCATCATAAGGAAATCGCACAGTCAATCCAACATCAATTAGGGATGATTATCAAAGCAGCAGCTTGGGGTCGCTCGATTTGTTGTTAGGGGTGTCATTTGTTTGAACTTTTTCGGAAGTGCGCACAATAAGTCATCCCACCGCAGTGGTCTTTGGAAACAATAAACAATTTTATGCAGTCTCGCGGAAGTGTAGATGAACCGAGAGGTGTGGTGGTGTGGTGGTGTGGTGTGGTGAGGCGGGGGTGGCAGGCACGTGAGTTATTGCCTAAAATTCAAGGGTTGTCTAAACGTTCGAGCTCATCCGAAATTTGACTTGACTGACTCCTTTAAAACACTCCTGCTGGCACTGCTAATGTGCTACCGAAAAATAAATAGAAGAAAAAGGCAAAAAATGTGCTGTTCTAGAGGGTGGTCGATTGTGCTATGTGTGAGCGTGTGTGTGTCCGTGCGTATACCCCATGGGTTTGGAGAGTGGGTTTATGTTGAACATGAATTATGAATTGTTATTGAGATAGAATTTTGCTGTTTCCTCGTTTTGACTTTCATGTTGGCCTGTCTGCAATTTCACCGAAATCATGTTGAGTAATTGCTCGCAATCATTTTATATATGGAGGGTTCATAGAGTGGATTTGTTGATCGTTGAGCGGCATAACACTTGTTCCACAAAAGGAGTAAGAGGGTGGTGTTTTTGCTTCTCTTCTCTTCTCCGTTACGTATTGGATTAAGCGTTTTATGCGGTTAATATTTATTGTGGGCCATAAGCGCATGAGGCGCATATTGGTTATATTTAAGGAGGGTTGTTAAATGGCTGCATTTTGTGGTAGATTTTGTTGTTTTTCTCCAAGGGTTCTATACAAACATTCACTTAGATGGTGTTGTTGTTGTTGTTAGTGTTTTTGTTAATGTTGGCGTAGCTGTTAAGGTGGTTGTTGTTAGCTAATTTGGGCATAATTTGTATACGATTATGTTTGTTCAGTCGTATTTGACTTCTGTTTGCTTATGGCGTGTACTTTGGACTTAAGAGGGCTCCTCTTTAAGTTATAAGATTAATTATCTGATTGGAACACATGGTGGATTCTTGATAAATTCAAATGAAAAATTGCAATTGCTAGCGCATTCAATCACTTTAATTGAAAAGAAAAAACATTTTTTTTTAAATACCTACATACAAAAATTTTTATTTTATAATTTATTTCTTGTTTCTTGAGTTTCTTGACACCCTCTCGATTGCTTAATTACTCAACGAAACATTCAATATTTTATTATTTTTCCCTAAACAGATGACTACATGAATCGCTAAGCCCCCGAAAATAATTGTCTACTGCTTATTTCCCCACATTTATTAATATATGACCATATTATCTTACATTTGTAAGAAAGAATCCCCAATTTTGGAGTCTTTTGTATTTCAACCAACGCTCAAGTCAGTAGATTTATAAAGGTCAGCACCGCATGTTGTCGTAATTTCCAAAAGCAACAAAAAAAAAAAAAAAACAAACGACACATTTCATTCAACGAGACTGTCAAAACATCACTTCATTGAAGAAAGAAACATTAAAATCATTAAATCACCAATAAAGAACATGACAAACGACAGAGGTAGGCTCTCGGTTTTTTTGTGTTTTTTTTCTCTCTTTTTTTTTGAATTTAAATACGAATCAAGTAAATTTTAAATTGATGCCAACCACCAACGCTGACAACACTGATGACTTCGCAGACACAATGTCTGTCCCTCTGTCTGTCTGTCTGTCTGTATGTCTGCCCGTTTATCAGCCAGCATCTGTGCATGTCTACGTCATTGACGAAGAATGTTGCCAAACAATGTTGACAAAAGCACGAATAGAAAATCAAATTCTAAAATAAAATTATTTATTTATGATTATAAATCAGTTTAAAAAGAACTAAAAAATACCACCGCCATCAAAGCAGAGGAGAAATTCGTTCTTATGCAAATACAATCAAATAAAATGCACCTTCCTTCCATTGAGAAGAATCCGAATCAATATTAAAAGAGCATCAATGTGAAATGCATTCAATCGGTTCAGCGCGGAGGTGAATGTTCTTTTCTTCATGAAATTATCTTAATGGATAACTTCCCTAATGACATGTTTTCCTTATCTCTATTAACGCATTGAAAACTAGATTTTCTTCTCCATATACTCCTAGGTACATACATGCTTACTTACATACCAATCTAACGTTGCGATGACTGCTGCATCTGACTGGTGTTAAAGTCTTCACCTTTCGGTGATTCCGGATTTTCTGTGTGTGTGTGTGTGTGCTTAACTTTTTCCTGATCTCTCGTAAATTTTCGGCTTATTGCCCAATGACTTCAAGTGGCTTGTTAACAATTTAACACGTCTTAATAGTAAAATTTGTTTTTCTGTCCACTTTTTGCGCGTGTATCTCGTAATTTTTGTTATTTTGTCGATTCATCGCTTCATCGTTGACTGGCAGTGCATGCCAAAGTGACACTTTTGAAGGTGTGAAGTTGCAGAATTTCCAACCGAAATAAACACAAATATACGACGACTCATATAATATGAAGCTTTAAGCTTATGAGACAAGGACAGTAGATGATGTACACTGAGAAAAATTTCAAGACATTTTCAGAGCGCATGTTTCATTGTTAAAGCGATACAAAATTCTACGGGAGCAGCATCAAACCCCAGAAATCTCGAGGGAATGTTACTGAATTCGAAAAGTAAGAAACTCCCATAAGCTGATGATTTGAATCCATTTAAGATGGGATCTTTTTCTCAGTTCTATCAATTATCCGAATAAGGAGGACCATGGTTAAATGAATTGGCATCGAATTTGATCCAAAATCAAAGGAAAATCGTGGGCATTGAGAAATGCATTCGCTGTGATGTATCGCCTTTATATTTTCAGTGTAGCAAAACACAACCATTTAGTAGACAGTGGGCTTAAGCAGCAAAGCGAATTGTCTTTTTTATCTTAACACCTCCAATACGTTTTCGCATACTGTTTCGTATACGATTTCGAATCCGTAAAAGATCATGTTCAGCTCGCATCAATTGGCAGTTAATAATGATATTTTCCAAGTCCAAACGACGCGTCGTTGCCACACAACCAACACTCTGAAAATTATGACTTCTTTCGGTTTCGTTAAAATTTATTTGGATTTTTCGTCCTCTCTTTTGTCAGTAACAATGGGTGAGGTTAAACGGAGTTTAGACTGCGTCCAACGTCTTAAAAGATTTGAATTTTTGTTGAAAGAATCAATTCAGAAAGATTCTTAAAGCTTGAATTCCCGATTGCCATTGTTAAGTCCTGAAAAGCACCAGAACTCCAAAAGTTAAATTAAATAATATTTAGGTCCGATCAAGGCATTTTCGAATTTGAATATTCGACTTTTTGAAGCGATTTCAATCGGGTCATTATTATGGCCTTATCATTATTTTGTTTTGGTCTAAAGACAAAATCTTTCGGACATGGACCACTGCTAGCAGAAATTTTTTTTCGACATTCGTCTACCACAGCTCTCTATAGTATAGAGTGTGAACCAACTTTTAGTCATCTTAGTTGTCTGACAACGACGTTTGCCTCCAGCCAAGCACAAAGCGTCTTAATGTCATAAAGTTTATGATACAATATTTCGCAGTAAAACAGAAAAAAAGGCGCAAAAGAAGGAAAATAAAAAATAAAAAATAAAATCTGGTGAGTGTCATCAATGAAACAAATCGATTTGCGTGTTTATCGATCCGACTTTCGTCCCAAGAAGTCAGTGCAAGGCATCCAAAGACATTCCCATTCGAAGGGTCTGTCATTGTAGCCATTGTGGCTATTCGAAGCTGCTTTTTTTCCCGACTGCTGTCTACTTGTGTCTTTGTTGTCTGCGTAATTTTTTCCTTTTTTTTTTTCCTTATATTTTGTTAAATGGCATTTTCATTTCATAACAAATTTCTTTTTTTTTTTTACAAATTCCCAGAAGATTTTAATCTCAATCGTTGGCAGCTTATTTTGGACTTCTTTTTTTTGCTTTGGCATGAACGGTTTTTATGTCTGATAATTTTTGAATTTTTATATAAAAAAAAAAAACAAAAAATAAAAGAGCTTGTCTACCTCAAATCAATTAACTTCACTTAAGCTTTTCGATTTATTCATTAAGCAGAGGTAACAAGAGTCTTTTCATTGTTATGCCTGCTTTCAATTTGCTTCAAGGATTAACATAGAGAGAATCCACTACGTTTTGTTGAGCACTGGAAAATTGTCTTTGCCTTTTCTTCCATTCGACTGCATGAGATTTTTCAATTAAAAAGGATAATACTGCCGACAGTTGAATGTCGTCAGTAAGTAAGATTTTCGTTCGCAGCAAAGAAGCACAAGTTTTTAATTAAAGTTTAAATTTCAAAGGAAATCCGAAAGAGGCTGCGATGACAGTTGCAGAGAGTAAACAGCGAATTTTGATGAATTTTAGCTGCGCGGATTTTAAGCTGTGCCTTCTCATTTTGATTGCGTACAAAAATACAATCCGAATACAAGCCCCAAATCGACTAACTAATACTTGAGATATCACTTACGAAAATCTGTAATTTAATTAAACATTATTTCGGAGTGAAGCAATTTCTCATAAGCATAGCAATGTGTTTATGCCTGAGATTACGAGTAATTTTTGAAATTCTAAATTATTTTCGAAAAACTTTTTTTGTGAAAAAAATTATCTTTCTAAAAGCACCTAATTGAAAAGAGCTAAGAGCTTTCGCGGTGGCGTCTGTTGGCATCACATGGCCATTTGCGATAGAGCATTATTGAAATCAATCAATTGCGGCTTCTGTTTATGGGTTTGGAAAATTTGAAAAATTATGCAAAATGGATGAATTTGGATCCATCCGTTGGGGCAGGCGAACAAGGGAAATGAGAGAAATCGAATTTGTTGTAGGAATGGAGTAAGATGATGTAATAGATGGTGTGCAGGTCTGTGGGTGAAGATTTTTGTGTTCTATACACCATACATATATAGATAGGTATATTTCGATTATTCAACAAAGTATTAACACCAGACCCACACGAAAATGACCAGAAAAATTGTAAGGTATAAAAAAAAGAGATCAGCATTGTTAGAATATTTTGTTTTTGGTTTAACCTTTGTATGTATTCATTAGTCTTTTTATCAGTTTCCTATCCTAGCTTTCAATTTTTTTAGTCATTCTTTCATTTCACCAAAAAGTTGAAGATTTTCAAAAACAACGAGCGGCTACCGTACTAACTGAAACACGTGAAAACACGAGCCGTGTGGGCCTTGCTTTATACTTCTTTCCAGAATATGCTTAATAGGACAACTTCTTCATAGACCTCCAGACCCGTTTTGAAATTTACAGCATTAATTCTAAAAAAGTTCTAAAAAATATCGAAGATGGTTTGTCCGGGTCCCGAATTTTGTTAGGTTAGGTAAGGTTAGGTTAGGTTAGTGTGACTGTCACCATTAAGGGTGAAATACTTAGGTCTCACATGGGCCCACATGGTAATACCACAAACAATGGGAAAACAAAGAAAAACAGAAAGAGAAAAAACGACACAAAATCTATGACCTTAGCTGGGAGTTGAACCCAGAGCTTCTCGCTTCGTCAGTTGGCATCTCAACCAACTACGGCGCAGAGGCCGCCCCCGGTTTCTCTAAGGTGTCCCTAATTTCCGAGGTATTCTTTCGCAATCAGGAAATTAGCTCAATCTTTTTGGAAAGAAAAATCTAGGAGCCAATTGTTCTTTTGACGGGCCTGCTGTAGACACCTTAGAAGGACGCTGATGAAGGAAAGCTGATTCCTTTACATTTTTGGAAATATTTTGAAAAATTCGATGCAAAAATTACCAAAAAATTTCTATATATTTTTCATGTATCTAGAAAAGTATCTCATAGTTATAGGTCATCCTGATAATAACTCTTGTCTAGAGACCAATGTATCGTGCATCTTATTGTTAGTCTACACTAACTATCACATCGCTATAATTTTTGATAAGATAGTATTTTTATGGCTTGCATGCCAACTGACGCAGCTTATTTCAAGAGATAATTCTACCAAATGCTTTGACTTGATTCATTCGAAGTATCAAAAAATTTATGAGAACTTAAAAGCAATAATTTTCAACCGCTTAGAGCATGAGATTATCTATCATTAAATCAACATCACTTTAAAGATCTTCTCGAAAGATTTGAAAAACAAACTTTCGTCATTTAACTGTTCGATATTTCAAAATTTTGCGCAATTCGAATTCCACTTGGAAAAAAAAAAGAAGAAAAAAAGATTTTCCAACGAGACTTTGATTTGCAATGGCAACAATTTGCTCTGTCATGCTATGCAATCATTTTCAATTTAATATCATTAAAGGCAATTTGTCACCAAAGTCTGACGAGTTGGAAAAGTGGAAAACTGCGACGTCGTCAGTGTCATTATGGCATACAAGGCTAAAAAAAAAACACCTACCAACCCGCCCTATGTATGAAAATCGTACAGCGGCAAGGCCTATTCATTCACCTGTTTCGTCCATTCTTGCCACTTGCCATCCCGAAAGGGTATGTCTGTCTCTCTTTCTCTGTCTTTTTTTTTTTTTTCATTGAATTTTTCACTTTTCGTTGTTTTCATTATTTATTTACTTCTCGTTATTTGTTGACGGCTTCGTGACGAAAAGTGATTGAAAGTAAACAAGGAAAGCAGAGAGAGAGAGAAAAAAAAATACGACCAAACCGGACAAAAGGCTGTAAACTGTGGCTTCGCAATGTTCTTTTCGCTAGGCTTAATTGGCCAATTTCAATTTTGCAACATGCGAAACAATTTAATTCAATTAAGAAAACACCGATTGGGGGTGATTTTCTGCTTTTCAAGGCAGTAACGGCTCAGTGATCACAAGTCTTTTGGAGCTCAAAATTGATTTTGATTTATTTTGATTTTTCAAATTTTATTTTTCCTCGCATATGTCGCATTTTATTCGACGCTTGAGAATTGAAACAGTACAATTTGTTTCCGTCTATTTTATTCAAACGGATTTTTTATTTCATAATCATTTTCAACGTTTATTCACCTTAGATAATTATAATTATATTCCTCGTAAGATCACCTGTGGTGCCAATATTTCTTCACCAAGCAAGCGTACACAGTCTGCGGGCATCAAATTGAACAGATTTTTGATTTATTGACGAATTTAATTAATCTAAAGAAAACGAGAAAAAAAGGAACAGAAAAATACATTTAAACGTATTATTTTCCTTCCTTTCGCATGTTAATTGATCCGATCGTTTTCTTATTTCCTTCTGCATTTTTTTTTTTTTTTTTTTGTCAATTGCTGAGAGACCGAACATATGACAATTGGCAGCGGCAGTAGCAGCATGTGTTTGATGGCCGAGAGGAGCCAATTGTAATTTCGTAAAAATGTAGTAAAAAATTTATCGTCAATTATTCTTGTAAAATTGTGAATAAGTAGAGCTGTAAGTCACGCTGTCAAAAGTTATCGGAATTTTGGACAAATGATTAGTGACAAGTTGTCAGGAGTTTTTTCAGATACTCATGGACGGGCATGACTTTAAATTTCGAAATTTTTTTAATTCAATTTTTTCCCCTATTAGAAAACAGTTTTTTGTAAATTTTGGGGTAAATACAAAATACAATATAAAAACTTTTCGCGCGGATTTGAAAAAATTCTGCCTTTCTAAGCACACCGGGATGGGAATATAAAGATAGCAAGAATTTCGAACATTTTGAAGCTGAGGCCATAACATTCTTATATTTATTGATGCGTGGAGAAAAAATTTCTAAAAAAAAAAATTTCCGGGGAGTATTCATTTAGAATAGGGCTATAATACTTTAAATATTAGTCTAAGTTCTAGCTTAGAGGAACTCGTTAGCTTTGAAGGAATTTTTGTGTTATGCAATACCCAACTATTTTTGGGTACCCTCGACCCAGAATGTCAGGAACCACGGTTGCCACTTTGGTCCATTTGGACCAAAAACGGTCTCTTTTTTACCATTTGGTCCTTTTTCATATATGTTCCTCCATATGTATAACTAAAATTTTGCAGTATATAGCATGTCCTACATGGTTTGCAGTGGTTCATCATGCTAGAGAAAAGGCTTTGTAGGTATACATAAAGCGAAACATTAAATTTGTTGGCATCACTGTTGATTGTAACTAATTATATCGATTGTCACCAGCCTAAGTACAAGATGGCAATAAACTTTTTGTCAATCGATTGTTATTTTTTTTCACATCTCTATCTGATAGAAGTGGAAATACAGCACGCTTCATCAGTGGCGTGTCCAGAGAAAGAGTGCTTTGATAGTGCTTATATTTTCCACAGTGGTATATTGAACAATTATAAGACATTAACCCAAAAAAAATTTGGGGGGGGGGGGGGGGGTGGCGTCTAGAGGACGTTTAGAGAGTTATGGACCAATACCCGTGAAATGACATGAGAAACGGATTACAACTAGTCTAGTTTTGGTCTAGTTCCAAACGGGTCCAAAAAGGACCAGTTTTTTTTTTATTTTAATGCCAAAATTCTTAGAATTTTTCACTTATTCTATATATAAATTATCATCCAAATCGGACGCCATGAATTTTTCGGATTTTTTTGGTTTTTGGTCCATAACTCTCTTAAACTTCCTCTATCGGAACCAATATCTGTATTCCAATGAAAGAAAGAAACCGTTGGTCCTTTTTTTGCTATTTTGGTCTTTTTTCTCATGAATTTTGGTCCCGAAAAATATTTTTGAGTGTCAACCGTGCCAGGAACGCCTTTTTCAAGCAGTGTTCGGATTATTTCTTGAGAGGATTACCCACAGAAAAAGCCGAGTTTATACTTTTTCTCACTTTCGGTTTCAACAAACAATGACATTGCCGCAAAAATTCCCATTAGAAAAATGTACAGTATTCCTTGACAATCAATGCATTCTGGATATAAGAGTTCCCCTCTTAAAAGCACCTTTATCACCTTCAATGTACCGAATGAATATACATTTTGTATGATGCTTATATCCGGTCAATACTGTCATATTTCTCGGAATATGAATGAGCTATAAGTATGAATGCTATTTCCTGCGTATTGCTGATTTCAAAGATATATTGGTCTATCGATATTTTTCACGGTATCAACAGTGTTGGGCAAAAAACACAAATTTCCATATATTACACTAAGCCATATTGAAAATTCTCTTTTCCCATTTGACCAAATTTCTTGTTTGAAGCTCTCAGGAAAGTGATAACTCCCATGATATCCTAACACTGCTCACAAGTCATACGGATCCAGAGACATCCAGCATTTCATACACCATTAGAATAGCGCAAGTATTTCGAACTTTGTTCAGTAGGACTTCTTGGTGAGACTGATGCGGATTCATCGTATCATCGTATCGCTTATGGGTATTCTCAAATGCTGGACTCCGCAAGAAAACTTTCTTTCATCTCCGTTCGATTTCTTGCTCTATACCTACTAAAGACTAAAGCACCCTAACTATTTTCTTGGCCTCATCAAATCATAATCATCTTAAATTTTTTTTTCAATTAATGCATTTCCTGATCATACAAAATATCTCAAAATTTTCGAAAAAAAAAAAAATTGCGAATTCGATAAGATTTTTACTTCCGTGTAATTAGAGCTCATTCTCTGCATAGCACACATAACAAACGTGAAAAGACACAAATCGCGCTGTCAAATTAAAAGCAGAAAAGCAAAAAACCCCGAAAATTCTCCTTTTTTTGTTGCAAATTACAGAATTTTGACACAAATTGATCACCTATTAAGAGCGCATTTGCCGTTGCAGCTGTCATTTGGCGAACCGCATCGCATTCAACTCGTTTGATGGAAAGTGGTCCAACCGCAAAATGTGTCAAATTTTGACATTTTACATCGCTAGCGTTGACATTTCAGAGAAGAAGGGGGCAGGGAAAAAACAAAAGGCCCATGTACAGTGTACAGACAGATATTACATGAGACGACGAATCTCTCGTTGCATGCTCCAACGATGAACTGATCGTCTGACTTAAAAGAACAAATCACTACAAAGTGACGCGTGCTCATGTTCAGATGGTAAAATGCGCCTCTTTGTCTATTCGACAGACAGTCTGTCTGTCAGTCCGTCTATCCGTCCGTCCGTCCGGCCATGTGTCAAACTGTCACCTTAACTGCTGTCTCATGGTGTCTCTCGTTGCGGAGCAAATTTCATTGACACTATCACACTTGTCTATTTCATTATTAGCGCATTCTCGTGTTAAAGAATGAGACCAGCAGCAGACTTGGGCTTTCTTCTCCACGTACTCGCATCAATTGTGAGGTGAGTGCATACCTCCAGACTGTGGTGATCAGTGATCACTGATCAACGATGCGATACTGGCGCTGCCACACATCCATCTTTCGTGCATGAATGATTTGTTCGGATTTCTATTTTTTCCCGTTTCTTTTTGTTTTGTTTGTTTTTTTTTGTGTTTTTCGTTATTTTCAGGCTTCTGATGATCTAGCTGATCCATTGTGGATTGGCGTGCGTGTGGGCCCTTTCTAGATTGCATTGGTCTCTTCGTTTCTTGGCTTTCGTTTTAATGTGAACATCATGATCAACAGTTCCAATGTCGTGAATAGATTGCCGCGTGCTTTTTTTTTTTTTTGATTTTGTTGGGAGCACTAAATTCCGTGCCTTGTAAGGCCTTAGACTATGTGGCGTGGCTATGATAAAGAATAACGAATGGAAAGGAGAAGAAAAGAAAAATAAGTCGTGTTCAGATGCAGTAAAGTTGTCACATCGGAGTCGTTGTTGGCTGTGATAGATGCGTGATTTGACAAGCGTTTAATTATTTCGCGTAAAAATGTGAATACGATCATGAAAAATGGGTCTCTTGATTTGGTTGTTGCCTATCTGTCTTGCCGGGTTGTCTGTCCGTCTGATTTTTTCTGTCTCTCTATCTGTCTGTCTGTCTGCTTGTTGTGCTGTCTCGTTTCTGTCGATGTCACTATTCTGTATCACTATATCACTATTCAATGCTTGATCAGTTATGAGGGGCCAAGTAAATTGTTCTATGATTAATGATATTTGTTCCACGCTTATCTTTTGCTGGTGCTTTTCCTAGTACCTGTATGGGAATGGCTCTTTATAATAATAAAGTTTTTTTTTTTTTTTTTGCTTATCATGAACAACGAACATTCAAACGTTTACGCATTTAAACTTCTTTAACCATTCAACATTGAAGTGGACAGTGGTTCGAGTTCTTTAAAGCTGATGAATTTTGTTCAAAACTCTTTATCCGCTCTTCTAGAAAAATCGTGTCTTCGAGCTTTATTCTTTTCATACTTTCGAGTTAATAGCTTAATATTTCGCTACTAATGAACAACTTTATTTGCAGAAGTATGTATTTCTCAAGCACGAAAAAGAAGGAGTTGAAAGGCAAAAATCTGGTTTCATTTCACATTGCTCTCGGGCTTTCTTGGCTCCTTTCTAGATTACCCTTTTTGAGACTGTGCATATACATATAATATATATATATATATATATTTATTGTGTGCCGCTCATATTCAAACAGTTTCTCATAAATATTGTTGACTCCTAATTTATCATAACACACAGCTCGAATGTTGTTCGTATGGTTCTTCTCCTTCGTCTGGTGCGGTTCAATTCAGCTCAGTTGCTCAGCTCAGCTCAGCTCCTGTTTTTTTAATGTATCGCGGTCGATGGTGTGGACCTATGTTTTTGTTTTTGTAGCCTTCTTTGTTGATAGCTTGTGCATCCATTCGTTGTTGAGATCTGGTTTCTTCTAAATATAAGTATGGCTAAGAGCGAGCGTGGAGGAGTTTTTGTGGCTTCGGATAACCGTTTAAAATAACTCAATGGGTGGCTTTTTCAACTGGTGCTTTAAAGTTGAATGAATGTGCAAAACGAAGAAATAGTTATAAGAAAATCTTGGAGGAAGTATAACAGTGTGCGCTTCAAGCAGAATTTGGGGTTCCTTGAGGGTAATTTGTGGTAAGCGGTGCGATCTCGTGGGTATTATGCGTCCGGGCCCGCAAGAATCATCGCGCTGTTATGAACCACCTCGTTTTAAAGGGCTGCTAAATGTCAGCTGAATGGTGATTGCTGAATGCAATAAGGATATTGTGTTTAGATTTTACTTTCCATACCTTGAAGCCTTGGAACAGATGGAAAAATTCTTGAAATTTTTTCGAGAAAATGATCTTCGGTACTGGAACTATTAATTGGTTCATTAACATCGCTATACCACTCTCATAAATTAACGTCTCACTTAACGTCCTGATAGAATCCAGTGAGAAATTTTGTTGGTGGTTCGGTTTCCAAAGTCGTTTCTACTTTCTTAAGATGTGTAGAAAAGAGAGTCGAATGGTGGGAAAGAGAGAAAAGTCATGGAGAGAGAAGAAAAGTCTGGGAAAGAGAGGCAAAGGAGGGAAAGAGAGGGAAAGAGAGGGAAAGAGAGGGAAAGAGAGGGAAAGAGAGGGAAAGAGAGGGAAAGAGAGGGAAAGAGAGGGAAAGAGAGGGAAAGAGAGGGAAAGAGAGGAAGGGAAAGAGAGGGAAAGAGAGGGAAAGAGAGGGAAAGAGAGGGAAAGAGAGGGAAAGAGAGGGAAAGAGAGGGAAAGAGAGGGAAAGAGAGGGAAAGAGAGGGAAAGAGAGGGAAAGAGAGGGAAAGAGAGGGAAAGAGAGGGAAAGAGAGGGAAAGAGAGGGAAAGAGAGGGAAAGAGAGGGAAAGAGAGGGAAAGAGAGGGAAAGAGAAGGAGAAAAGAGAGGAAAGAGAGGGAAAGAGAGGAAAGAGAGGAGAGAGGAAAGAGAGGGAAAGAGAGGGAAAAGAGGAAGAGAGGAAAGAGAGGGAAAGAGAGGGAAGAGAGGGAAGAGAGGAAAGAGAGGGAAGAGAGAAAAGAGGGAAGAAGGAAGAGGGAAAGAGAGGGAAAGAGAGGGAAAGAGAGGGAAAGAGAGGGAAAGAGGGAAAGAGAGGGAAAGGAAGAGGGAAGAGAGGGAAAGAGAGGAAAAGAGGAAGAGAAGAGGGAAAGAGAGGGAAAGAGAGGGGAAAGAGGGAAAGAGGAAAGAGAGGGAGAAGAGGAAGAGGAAAGAAGAAAGAGAGGAAAGAGGAAAGAGAGGAAAGAGAGGCAAAGAGAGGCAAAGAGAGACAAAAAGAGGGAAAGAGACCGAGAGAGTGGTAGGATGAATGAAAGGAGGGGAGAGAAGGTGAAGAGGTTTAAAAAATAGTGTTATAAGAAAACTTAGCTTACTCAACTTAATCTTTTTTATTTTTTGTTCCATCAGTGTCTTCAGAGGCGGTGCAGAGTTCGCCGGGTCTTCTAAATAGTATAAAATAAGTGGAAACATTTTGTTTGGACTTATGAATAGTCCTCACATTGAACTATGTCACGTTAAGTTACTTTCTAGGAAAAAATGGGACAAGTTCGGGCATGATTGATTTATCGCTTTTAATTATACAAAGCAGACATTAATCGACGCAATAAAATATAACAACTTTTTGTATCAACTCAATACCAGTTATTTAAAAAGAAAAAAGTTGTAGCAAATTAATTTGCTTCTAAAACGGAAATTTACGGCGACAATCGATACACCCCTTTTTATTTTATTTGAGAAAACAAAAACAAAACCAAAGAAAAAAACTCATTAACGCACATCAATTCAATTTATACGTCTGGGCGTTGATTGCCGTTATGCATCAATAGCTGCAAAAACAATCAGCCGAAAGATGACAATATACTCGTACTATTTCGAAAGGGTTAAATGAATTATAGCGAAGGTAAAGTCGGGTCATAAAAATTAAAAATAAGTTAAAATAAAATAGACATGCTCAGTCGGGCGATAAGCAGCGCCTGCTAACGCGAGAATATTACGCGAGTCTAGCGCAAATTAAGAGAGAGTCGGCTTAATGAAGCTCAGTTTCAGGAACTGACTATTGGGACTGATTGACTGACTGCCTGAATGAATATACGAATGAATAAATGAATGAACGTACTTTTAGCACTTTGCAGAACGTGTCAAAGCGACCGATGGACAAAAGACCTTTTCACTTTTCAACAGCAACTTCCGTTGACGCCAAGCCGTTGTTGTTGATGTTTCGCAGCAATCGAGCGCAACGTTCCGACATACAAAGGCACCAAAAAGCACCAACAAAAATATCAACATAGTTTATGGCAAATTTCTATGCTTAATGACGCAAAGTGACTATTGAAGAGTGACTCGCTCTGAAACGAAAATGCAGTCAGTTGTTTATGGGCCAAACCCTTTTCGATATCGATTCCGTTTCCGATTGCCTCTGGCCTTTTGTTGCCATTCGTTTCACACGTTCGAGTCTATCGAGTTGGCGCCCCAGCACAGCCCAGCCGAGGTCAACTCGCCTCAATTCAACTCAACCCGATGCGGCTTCTTGAGCGAAACTCTTTTCATGCCGGCCAAATGCATGAAAAATGAAAATGAGAAATACGACAAAAAAGAAGGGTTATCCAAACAAATTGAAAGGATATATTGCTTCTCTCTACTTCTGGAATCGTCACAGATGTGCAACGCAACAAATTGAATGACTTCATGTACAACGTCTTGTCATCAATATCCGTTGACTGGCTGGCTGGCGCTGGTCAAAGCAGTTTAACTGCCCGTGACAAAAGTGTGAATTACAACAAGAAGTCGGCATCGGAATAAATAAAAAAATCTATTGGAAAATCAGCACATATCACAGTTGTGTCATCATTATCCACATCCACATCACCATTATCATTATCAACGGGGTCGTTGTCAGTCGTCGGCGGCTTCATCGGGTTCACTGGTCAAGTGAAACAAGCGTATCGCCCTTGAAAGGAGTAAATCCCTTTTAACCCCACTTTTTCCCAGTTCCCTTCGTTCAAATACCAGCTACATACATACACATATCTATATTAACATTTGAATTATGTTGTTGATTTCGAAACTGGCGCTGGCCTCGTAAGAACTCGACACATTATCTTTATCTCAAGCCAAGCCAACACGACGCTCTGGTGTTGTATTACTTACCGATTTTTCCATGCCTTTAATCCTTTTCTTCAATACGTTTCGAGTTCTTGAAGTGCGCTGTGATATCTTCGTGACGCGACATTTGACAGCTGCTGTCAATCGTCATCAATTGGACTTTGAGTTATACATTCTTATGGCCACACTGATTTTTCACCCCCTCCTATAAGTCTATCGTTTGTTCATTCTCTTCCTTCGTGCGCGTCCTTCTTCTTGCCGTAAATTTGTCAAATTAGAGGCGATTATAGATGTTGTGTGTTCACTACGGATAAGAGAGCGAAAGGCTTTCTATCGGCTTTTCAAAACGCCGCCGAGTGTTAGATTACACCAACGAGCGGGTGTGTCAAACAAACGGATTAAGCATCTTGATGATGCCTTAGATAAAATCTCTAGCAATGTTATGTTATCTTCCTTAATGGATTTCTCTGAACGCTTTAAGAAATACTCATACATTATTGGCAATAATTATACATATGAATCAATAACTTACAGTGTACAGCCGGGTACTTAGCTTAATATGGTTATAATGGCTTACCTTTTTTGGGAATTGTATTTTTCTCACAAATCGCAAATAAAATTTTCTCACTAAACGTCACTGAAGTCTCAATCAACATTTATCATTCACCGCCAATGCCATCAAAACGGCAGCACAAATCTATACTTGGAGCCTTCTTACTGACCACTCATGAATCATGATTGATGGCTAGTTCAGTTTTTGGGGTATACCGGAATTACACTAGCATCCAATAATAATAAGCCAAGGCGACCATAAAATATTAACTGTTAACTTTCAAGACTCCACCCCGAAAAATATTACTAAAGTAATAAAAAAAAAAGAATAAAAAAATGAGTAGCTGCTCGACTTATACAACTTGCTGCTGGCTCTTGGGTCTAGACTCTACACAATGCCGACATTCAATTATGTATATGCGTTCCTTTCACATGATCATTCAAGTGTCGGTGTCCGTTTCTATTGAGGTTCGGTCCTCGGTTAATTTAGAGCGCTCATCATAATAATTACCGCAGAAAACTTAATTAAGGAGCGGCGTGGACTTTTGAAGATGAAGGAAAAACAAGGTCTGTCCGACACCGTAGCACTTGATGTGGTAGAGAAAGAGCTTTATTCTTTCTTAACTTATCCTTTCGACAAATTCCACAGGCCCACAAAAACAAAAATAAAATTGTCGGGTCCCACCTTGCTTACCATATGTTTTCGGAGTCGCTGAATCCAAATATATAGCTCCATCGGGTCTAGGTTTCGCCATAACCTCAAAAAAGCATCCTCGAGCCTGGGTTGACGGCCTAATTTTGAGGTAGTGGGCGAAATCTTGACACCATGGAGCTTCAAGGGCTCAAATTCGGATTCAGCGACCCCAAAAACATGTACAGTATAATTTCTCCTTGCGGACACCCCTCTTGAGCGGACACCGCTCTTAAGCAGACACCTCTTTTAAGCGGACACTCCTCTTAAACGGACACGTTAAGAGAATGCTCTAGTATTCCTGCTTTTCAAATAGTTTCCTCTTAAGTGAGCACCTCTTGTTAAGCGGACATATTTTTCGGTCCGATAGGTGTCCGCTTAAGAGAGAGTACACTATAGTAAGCTCGGTCAGACCCCTGGTGCTGATAGGTACTATTATTATTTGTTTATTTTTGTGGGGGGCTGTCTAATATATGATTTCCTTGGGGGCGTTGAAAGTACCCGAAGACATAGAAGTTCCTAATTTTTCATGATTTTTTACTAACTCTCGAATATTGTTATCAATCATTGTTGTCATCAGAATCTTAGCTCCGATTGTCATTCGACTTTAGACCATTAGACCTAAAGAGGAAAGAAAATATCAGCTCGTGTCATGTTAAGTTTTATTGTGAGCTCAAAGAAAAAGCTTGCCACACACTTTTGAATATCAAATCCATTTCTTTTCTTTTAGGTACAATTTTTATTGGAAAATTTAAGATCTTAAGCTGCTATTTCTTGGCTCATTTCATTCAAGTTTTTCACCCATTTATAAGCCCAGTGCTTTCGAACAGCCTCTAGGCCGAACGAATTTTTTCAATTCAACGGGCGTAGGCATGACAATCGGAAATCCCTTCAACAATTTTAAAGTCGATGAAAAATACTTTTTTGAAAATTCACAAAGCAACAACAACAACAACAGCACAACAAAATCTTTAAGTATCGAAAACACCACCACTTGCAGTCGGGCACTGGAAACGTGCAACTGTGAAAAAATTAATTTTCAACTTCACTGAGCTCAACACTTTATGGAGAGAAAAGTTTGAACGTATGCGCAGATTGTGTCTTCCCTTGGTCAGACGTTGATAATGAGACCATAGATAACAGAGTTAAATGTTGGAAATTTCACAAATAGTTGCGCGAATTTCACACTTTTTGGTAGTTCTGTTCGTTCACGACGACCGGGTGGGCGGGCGGTCGGGTGACGGTGGGTAGGTGAGCAAGGAGTCTCAAATTTATAGCGATTCCGAGGGTGGCTCTGCCTGTCATTGTGTCCTTTTTAGCTTTCATTAGTTGCGGAACTTATTATCTTCCAGTTTGTATGGAACAACCCCTTTTTTTGGCTAGTTCCCTGCGCTCTTAAGTATGCGACTCAATTTGGAGTTTGAGCGCCCCTTTGGCAATCATGCGCTTTCACTGCTTTGGAAATTGTTACGCTAAATAAATCACGATTCATGATTATCGCCATGAAATCGAAATTTTATGGTTAATTTTTGGTGTTTTTTTTTTCTTCTTCGTCTTCTGCTTCTCTTTTAGTTGGCTGCTGGTTTAACAAAAGCAACAACAACAATAACAATAACAGCCACATCAACATGTTTCGTTTTGTCAGTTGAGGTTGCAAAAGTGAACTAATTTCGATTGAATTCAGTTCGGGCTGATGCGGAATTAAAGGCGTTCGAGTTGTGTGCGATTCTATTGTGGGAATTAATTGAAATGACTGGGAGGGGTGGAGGTTTTGCTGAGTAGTGATGAAAATATTATCACTGACTGTGAGGTGCATGCAATGACTTTTCGTCACGGGAAAGCATTAAAAGATCATCGAGACCGTTGAGAGTTTTCTGAGCCGTCTGGAGGCATGTGAAACTTTTTTTTTGGTACCAACGATTCTATTGCCAATCTTACCCTTTTTGGAAAACTATCGCATTTTAATGCAAGCAACAAAGTATCTCCGCTACGGACCTGCTATTCTTAGTACTTTTCGGAGAACAGGACTTCTACTTATATTTTGAGAATGTTATCCAATTTTTGGGTAAGCTAAATTACTTTTCAAAACAAATCTAAGGCCAGCTGAATCTCGTTTATTCTCCTCTGCAAGGTTTTCAGAGCCTTTCGTTCAAGAAAGCCAATGCTAACATAAAATGGCACAGATTCTTCTTTGACTTTAAGGGAGTTTTTCACAAAAAAAACGCCGTTAATTCTTGCCACAGGCATGTTATAATTCTTTTTTGCAAGAATAATGTTGCAGTAATATTATTATATTGTAAAAGTTTAAATTGAAAGTGCAACATTGCTGTAATGTTGCAGCAGTTTTAGCATTTTCGAGATCATTAATAATAAAATGTTGCTGCAATATTGCATATTTTAACTATATATAATTGCAAAATGCAAAAAGGTCGGAATTCTACATATTGCAAGCAACATTACTCATTAGCAATGTGACAGAAAATGCAATATTCTCTTGCTTAATATTTATGCAATAAAAAGCCGACATTGTTTTTTATAATTTATGATTTTTTCAAAGGTTACAGTTTTTTTTTTTTTTTATTGATCTTCAGGACCCTAAATTTTTTGCCGAATTCGGTCAAGATGAAAATTTCTCCAACGGCCTTTTCTGACAGCCATGAGAATCTGTGACAAATTTCAAAGATCAATATGGTTCGTTAGACAAGCAAGTCCGCTTTTTCAACTTTGTCTCAGAAACATGATGCTACAGCATCCTCCTTAGAGGAATCGCATTATAATCATAACCACAATTTAGCAATTTAACAAGCTGACACATCTGCATCAAATAATCTTTTTATGAAAAAAAAAAAACAACACAAATCCGACAAACTCACCACCGTAACAAACTGAAAGCCGCAACTCAAATACAAAGAACCTTGACTTTTCCTTTAACCTCACCAATATCATCGCAAAAAAAGTGAGAAATGGACAGTTGACTTCGGAATACTGCAATTATAATATCCATTCACGAAATAAAATAAAATCACCAACAAAAGCCAAAGGAATCACTTCTACCACCATAATCCACATCATCATCGTTAACATCAACGTGATTAGCTGAGAATATCAACATTGATACATGACAGCCATGCCGCACACTGTCCGTCCCTCTAGAAGAAATGTCAAAACTGACATGACAGTTTAGTCGTCATGCCTACTCCTCGATTGTTCTATGGAAATTCCGTATTCCATATTCCGTATTCCGTATTCTAGCTTGTCCCGTGCATTTCACAAAAGGCCAACCGTCGTTGTGTGTAACCGAAAACAACATCAAACAAAAGGAATTATGAAAGAGAACTTATTAAACTATATTTGATTAGGCGCATACAGTGCCGGTCATGTATGTTTGTACGTATGTACTTTGGGCATTAGTTTCTCGCATCAAAATTGGTCCCAGCGCAACGAATCGGAATGGTGTGAAAGAGCATAACAGAGCAGCAAAGCAGCAGAGCAGAGCCACGACGAGATGATCGGAGAACAGCGCAGTGTTGGGGAAATGCATGGAAAGCGGCGTACATCACATTCGATTTGACACTTGACATGCATATGAAAATTCTGACACGTCATCGCTCGGTGCTTTTGTGGTTGCGCGATTCGGAATAAACAACTGTAGAATTATATTGTCGAAGGTATTTTCTATGAAATTCATTAGATTTCATTTCTCCTCGGTTGGCCCGAAGTCATTTGATTGCAACAAATCGATTTCTTCTTTAAAAATAATGTTGACTGGTCATTTATGTAAGTATGTATGTATTTGTGTTGCAACGAGTCGAGCGACAATCGCAGCAAATTGATTGACATTTTCCACGTTCCCTGCAAAAACGTGAAAACGCCTTCTGTTGAGACCCTCCCGTCCACCAGGCGAAGTGAGGGTGTCGAAGAATTGATGGAATCGCTGATTGCTTTGTGCTTTTGTCGGCGACAGATTAGCCTAGTTCTTGTGTTTCAAAGCCCGATTGAATATCATCCATAAGTACTTGACAGAACGTTCGCCTTAACGTGCTTCGTTGTTGAAGCGGCATTGGCGCCTTTGTGGAATTTTTTTTATTATTTTTTTTTTTGTGCCGAATTAAAGTTTCAAGTTGACATATCAAAGACTAAAGGGACGGCGAAAGAAAAGTTTCTATGGCGAAAGAATGAAAAGAAATGAGCGCGGTACCGTCTACACAGTTCTTTTAGAAAGGGCGGTTTCACTGAAGCCAATTTAAACGATGGACGCATTGAGAGCATATATGTATGTGCTCTAACCTTTTTGTAAATATCCTAAAAAGTTTCCAATTTTTAATTTTTGTTTGGGCTTCAGGTCCACTTTTATTGTTAAAAATTTTAGTTGTTGGCAATCGAAAAAATTTATTTCCTTTTGATGATGATAAAAAAATTTTTTGACAGAGGTATTTTTTGAAAAGAATCAGAAAATATGGCAAATACGGTAATACACTGAAAAAAATTATTCAATTTTTAATTTCTTTTTTGTGAAAAAAAATTTCTGAGTGTATAATTTCAAAAATTTTTTGATTTCTATGTTTTATTAAATATTAGTGGCCATTTGTTTCATCTTTCTATCTCAATTACCTCTTTAGATTTAAAATTTTGAAAAAGGGCTTTACTAAAAAGGAGCTTTCACCCTACAGTGTTTTTAGGTAAAAAATTTAGAACCCCTCTTAGGAGACCGATTACCTTCCTAACTCGGCAAGACCCATTCCATACAAAAAAAAAAAAAATCACACCCCAAAAAGAACACACACCTCGCTTGCTATTTCCACAGCCTCGTCATTCTTATGATCGATTTTTCAAGATTCCAGCGCATTCCAGAAGCCCGAACGATATCTTCGACCTTAATACCGCCATGATAATCATATACATGTAAGTATACGAGTTGTAGAAGGAAAGAAAAAAGATAGAAGCATCATCGCAGGCATCATGCCATGCTAAATTTTATACACACCCGACACATCCATTCATCAGTGGCAAATATGTTGCAGGTATGAATCCATCATACAAAGCAGCGTTATTGCGCGAATGAAAGATCGTTTGTCGCTGATCGTCAGCTTAAGATCGCTAAAAATGACGAGCCATATGCTATGTTATATATACGTGTATATGTATGAATGTGTGCGTGTGAGGACGAAAGCACACACAGTGTGTGGAGGTATAGGAAAAAAAAGGGAGTTTATGCTAGAGCTGCTCCTGTTTTAAACTTGAAGAGATCTCGATAAGTGGGATCCTGAAATGAGTTCGACTTCACATTCTCACACTGCCTCCACCAACAAGGTCTCACTGTTTCGCCTTTCTAAGTAGATATTCTCGATATACATACAGACATACATACATACATATATATCAGGCGGACATCCAGCTGCGCCATGTTGTAAAGCGTGCTTCGTTGATTTTTATCAAACTTTTCGCAAAAACGTAATTTGTTGGGCAAAGTTGAAAGTCGTCTATCAACTAGCGACAGTGATTGGAGGTTGATTGGGGAACCGTAGGACTATGGGCTCTAGCCTTACCGCATTCCCATTGAGATCAATGTTGGTAATCAATCTGCGGTAGCTGGTTTGCTGAGTTCACTGCTTTTTTGCTTTTTTCTGCAGCAGGCATTTTTTTTTGCCATTTGGTCAATTTAAATGGGTGGTCTACCCGTTTTATAAGCTCTGAAGCTTTCATTGATATGTCGTCGGTGGTGGTGGTGGTGGTGGTGCTGGTGGTTAGAGTAGGGGAGCGAGCTATCGTGTTTATTCTGTTGTCGTTATAACTTCGTTTCGTGGCGGTTGCCATAATTTTCAATTGATTTAAATTTGGCTGCGTTGACCGCAAATGAGCCATCATGCTTTAATTCGATTGTCCGCCTTAAATAGATGGAGGCAATTAATTTATTCGAATTTTATTTTAAAAAAAAATCCAGTTATTTATATTCTCTTATTATTAAGGCATTTAAAAAAAATAGTAGGAAATTATAATAAAAAAAAATGTGGATCAGCTCTAGAGAAAGAAGAATCCCCAGCTTCAGTGCTATGAACCATCTTGAACGATTTAAAATCGATTAACTCGTCTTTCTCATTCAATCTCGTCGAAAATAAAAAAAAAACATAAAAAGATATTTCTATAATGAAAAAATAACAAAATAAGAAAAAAAATGTACCACATGCGACGATCGACGAGCGACAGGTTGAAATTCTCAGCGATAACACGTGAGGAGCAAATCAAGAACGTATGATCTTTTATGAGACCTTCATTAAAAGCCACAAACGCCAAAAAGCGGTGTATACCTATATGAATTCCCTTCGATCCGCCTATGGAACCTTGCGTTCGTTCACATCGTGGCCTATTCGCAAACGTTCAAAATTAGTGACGCTGACGGTGACGGCGACTGCGGCTACGGCGGCAGCATAAAACAAAAGAAAATTTCCGCCTTTTTCGATTGCCGACAGAACATTCAGCACAGTAAAACGCCCCCAAAAAAACAAAAAACAAAAAAAGTAGAAATGAAGCGCTCGAAGTTAGAATCCCGCTTGTCAAGTTTCTTCCTCGGCTAACCTGACTTATGCTCACGGATGGATAGAACTGCTGCCCGAAGCAATAACCAAAGTTGTGTTGTCTCTGTCAAAGAGATTGCGCGTCTCACATCACATGAAAAAGAGGTGAGAAAATTTTCGATTAGCTTCCTCGGAGGCACAGACAATACGATCGACGATTGTATATACCTTTAACTACATACTAACTATATATATATATATATACATATGTACGTACATATAGGAGGGTTAAGTTCTGCATGATTGGCAGAGTATAATACTCTCATGGATATCAGTGCTCTTGGTGGTATACTAAACTGACAGTAGAGACACTAATAATGGACTTGGACAGAAGTAGGATTTACTCCAACGCTATTTAAGAAGAAGCTTGCCTCAAGAAGCCAGGGGACTATTTTAAAGAGTTCAAAAGGGTATCTTAAGGGGTCCTAAGATACCCCGATTTCCAAAGGACTTCTGTCCAAAGCAGACATAGCCCCTAATAGGCCGCATTCTTTTTATTTTTATTCACTTTCCTATCTTGTGCTTCTTCAGCTCGAATTTCTCCAATAATGAGCGGTTCCTCTTACAGAGCTTTCACTGTAATTACATCAATTTCGATCCACACTGATGAAGATCAACGTTTTTCAAGATGTGACGTTGATTTCTCCTTTGATACGAGGCGGTTCAGAGTCAGTTACTTGTTCGAATGGTCAGAATGGTTAAGACTTAAAATCAAAGTGAAGTCATTTTTGTCGGTGGTGAAGTCGTCACTCCGAGCAATGTTTAGCCTGATATAACTATTAAAATGTATATGGCATAGACCAAAGGGAGTCACACGTACACATATGTATGTATGTATGTCCGTATCTATGAATGTGTTATTAGCTCATAGGCAATGTGAAGAGGCAAGCTGAGGCGAGTCGAGCAATCAATGAGGGCAATAAAAAGCGGGTAGAACTTTCAGGCCAATGGTGGAATAGAAGAAGGGAAGCGAAGGAGCAGGAGAAGGGAAATTTAAAATTTTCGACGCGTGTACACGCTTTGCACTGACGTCTAAAAAATGCTGATACTGATGCTCCTGTTGCCTGCCACTGCCACTGCCTGCGTGAGCGAGCGCGTGATGCGTTCGCTTGGCGCAGCATCTACATCGGCATCGGGATCATCATCAGCATCATCAAGATCGGCATTCAACCTGAATACGGCAAATGATAGCAGCGGCAATTGCTTTACTTCTTCTCTTCCCGACAAAAAGCCGCTCTATAATTATCTCAAACAAAAATTAACCGTCGAAAGAGTTAAGATGCGCTCCGGCCGCCGTATTGCCCTTTGCGGTGCATGTCTTTTGAGCATGCATGCAATACCTACAATAAATGTATGTAAGTATATCGACTTCTTTTTCTGCTGCTCCCTGGCAATGAGCTCACTTGATTTGCTCTGTTTTTCACGTCTTATTAGCTTACACCTCCCGGGTTTTTTTTCCCCTTTTTGTTTTTGCTTCCTTTCCATTTCTGTTCTCTCTCTCTTGCTCTCGCTCTACTCTGGAGCAAAAAAAAAAGCGAAAAAAAGAAGACCTCATAATCGTAGTCCCATTATTTTTTCTCACCTCTGTGTTATGAAATTCTTTGCGGTGTTTGCGGTGGAGTCAAGTGTTTATGCCTTGTGGATAGTTAATTTATTGCTTGCTAATATCGGCAGGAAGCGATCTCGAGATGTAAAGATGCAGCCGACACCGACACATACGGCTTGTGGCGATCTGGGTAGGAAAGTGTTAATTAATTATAATAAAATCGTTATGCCGGGATAAGATTAGAAATAATGCTGGCGATCTGCATTTCAACGGTATTTTGATGTGGATACCTGCTCTTAGATGCTCTTTCGGTAGCGGAAATTCCGTAGAGACTAGACTCGAAAATATCTCTTTTATAAAAGCATTACCTCTTATAAGGGAGATCTATGTTATAGTTATGGAAAAAGGAGATCCCAATTGTATTTATATGAAAAAGAGCCTCGTGGTCAGATTGTATCCTTATCTATTAATGGCTACTCAAGACACCTTGCCGTCAGTTCTAATTGAATAACTGAAAGTAATTTTTTGTAATTTTTTTTCTTTCTTTTTCTTCTGAATGGTGTCAGTTGCTTGTGGTGTCATTAGCAAATTGCAAGTCATTACAAAGTCATTACAAATGAATTAACATGCCTCCGAATAACCGTTCAAGATTGAGGCCCTTCTAACCTTAACTGCATATCAATGCTCAGATAGATAAGAATCTCCAACCTAAACCGCACTCGCCAATATGTGATGGATGGCTGAGCGCTCTCTGCTACTCTACAACTAACGTACTTCCCGTAGGCGAAAGGAAGGTCAGAACAATGACAAGGATATTTAAAAAAGGCGCCCCCCCTTCGTGCTAGAAATTTGTATTCACCTTAATTAGGATATATGAGCTTGAAAATTTTTGACAGCGTAATTTGTAAATACCGGTAATTTTTGTACGAGATTCCTATCGGCACTCGAACTGGCATTGGACAAGCTGGCCGTATTTGAATTGAAAAAAGAAAAAGAAGGAAAAACAATCGAGCCTCTCGAAATTCAATCCAATTGAATGCGTTCTGATTTTCCTTTAATTAAATTTATAGCGCCATCAAACCTAATTCCCTCATTGCCCTAAGAGTGTTCCGAAAGTGCCACCAAGCTCTGCGCTTCAATTAGACACGAGCACAAGTTCAAATCCCAGTTGAAGCCCATGTAGATTTGAGTGGCAAATTGAAAAGTAAAACCTGCAATAAAAAGTATTAAAAATTACGCGTCACCATTATACGCCTTTCTAATTTTCTGATTTTCCTCTTCCTATTTCCGTTTTACGTTGGCCGTTTTCCGCTTTCTGTTCCGCTTCGCTCTTCGAGCTATAAAGATAGTTGAAACAATGCCGGCAGAGCAGCTTCGACGTATATGACAGTGGTGATGCTGCTGCCGCTGCCGCTTCTGTGCAGTGCCACGTGACCTGGTCATTATGTTGCATGACAAACTGACAGGCGCGCGAAGTGTTCCAGCGGGCTGGGTGTAGGTGTGGTATGGTCTGGTGTGGTGTGGTGTCATTGAATTCCGAATTTAGTGCACATCATGCTATGGATACCTTTGCTGTACTTTTGACACGTGCTAACGCACGCATGCCAACGATTAAAGCCGATCATACGCAATTTGTTAAGAGGATTTTCCCCGCATAGACGCGAAGACCTGAAATGGAATAATACTCGTAGCGAAAAAGTTCTCATTTTTCAAGGTCTAACGGAGACGTCAGAAGGATGATATCTTGAATAAAATTTATAGAGAAAAAAATCGTCTAAAAAGACAATTCACCTGCCGTTTTTTTCTTTTCTTTTTTGCTTAAACTGGACTCAATACTCCAAACTCCAGTGTGCTTAGAATGTTCGCTTGTTGTATGGTCGCTGCCGCATGCTGCTTTCTCGGAAACTCGTGCCTTTTGCGCTACATGTGTCCTATGTACTTTCGTGCTTCCTTCTCATATGTTGCTCTCCAGAAGACGTCGAATAATCTTCGAATCAATTAATATTTGTTTTAGTGAAAATATCATTGATAAATGACAGGTCGGAGTATAAACAAATGAATACGAAAATGACACTTGCACCTGTTTTTCCCCCCTCTCCTTTCAACTGAGATATTCCTCATTAATCCAGTTCAGCGCTTTGAAAAATCTTCCCTTATATAAGCAAAAATGTACAGCTCGAATCTAAATATTCCCGGAAAATTTTCCTTGCGGATTCAAAAAAAATCTGTCTTTCAAAACACACCGCGAAGGTTCAGGTCAAAGGCGTTATAGAGGCTATGCTTTTTTTTGTTCAAAATTAAAGTAGATTTCGACTTGTGGGTCAATATTCAATTTGATTCGGTTTTAAAGGGAGTCACGGCCCCATTAGTCACGTCGAATACGCCCAGTCATAAGTTCCTTGCAATTTTGTGCCAAATGTTTCTTAATAAATCAAAATGGGTTAATGAAGTTGTGCATTGCCTTCGATAGATCTTTTTTATAAAATTACCCAGAATTTATTCTTTTTATTTAATTTATTCGATGTTATCTCAAGTATACGGTGTCGTGTGACCACACTATTAATGCTCCGAAAATAAAAAAATAAAAAATTTGGCATACATTATTTTATTGGCTTTTGTTCCTGGACCTTGTTTTCGGACCTAAGTGGACTCATACCTACCAATAAATGTCCGCTGTATTTTTCTCTTAATTTTGTTCAACGATCTTAATCGATAGTCAATTCCAAGGTCAAGTCACCTTAAGATACTTTAATCCAGTAGCGTAGTGCGGGAGTCAAATAAAATTTAACTTTTTATAAAGCTCTTTTTATTTAGGGTGCTGGCGGTGTTTCCTCCATTGTAACCTCATTGTGACTCAGGCGCTGAAATGTCTCGTTACGTCACTGCTCTATATCATCAATGTTTTGGGAAAATTTAGTAGGATAATTAGCTAAAAAAAATAATTTCATTCACATGACGGCGGATACTCGGACACTTGGTACTTTGTTCTCTGAAGATTTTCTATATATAACTTCTAAAGCTCCGTAAAAATAATGATCGACTTCTGATCATACAAATTTATTTTTCTCTCTCTCTCTCTCTCTCTCTCTCTTCTCTCTTCTCTCTTTCTCTTCTCTCTCTCTCTCTCTCTCTTCTCTCTCTCTCTCTCTCTTCTCTCTCTCTCTCTCTCTCATAAGTCCGTGATAAGACTCGCATTCATGTATTCCTTATCGACTTAAATCCTCTTCCATTGTCTTCAATAGCTTTCTGTTTCCTTCCTCATTAAATTTTAATAAGCTCGGGATCACATTTCAACACACAACGCGATCAATACCGAAATTCGTTGGTGGCCCCATCATCTGTTTAAAATGTGTTCTCTGTCTCTCTCTCTCTCGCTGTACTTCAAATGTTGCCATTGAACTCGAGCCTTAAATCGCATGCTATTGATAAATGAACTGCGACAATGAGACGATCAAGCATCATAGATTCCAGACGCTAATGAGATTGTTGAAATTTATGACATTTGCTGTATTCTTGGGAGCCTTTCAGAAATCATCTTCACTGCAGCAACGACGTTCTTATCACTTTTCAAAACACACACACCAACTCAATATCTCGTGAATGCTTTATCATGCGAACATATGTTAACGGCAGTAGTTTGATAAAAAAAAAAAAATAAATAAATAAAAAAGACAAACACACTGTCAAACTTAGTGACAATTAATAAATTACTATCGCTGCTTCTTAAATGGCGCCAAACCCCCCTCAAAAAAAAAAAGAGAAATTTCTCGCATGCAACTCTCTGCCCTTAATCATTAATTTGAAAACGAGCTGCAGCGAAAGAATCGCCTGACACTTTGTGTGGCCTTTGAAAAGTTTTCCTTGTTTGGTTATAATTTTTTTCTTCAATTTTCGTGCTCCCTTTTTTGGAAGAGCGCAATAAAGTTCTATACAGCCAAATCGTTTGTCCTGCAGTGTGTAACGTCAGTAGCAGTTTTGGTGTCATAATTAGCTGAATTCATTCTCGGTTTGGATTTTTATTTTGTTGGTGGCCTTGCTTCGAAACGCCCCGGATGTGTTAATGATATGCATGAAGTTCCTGTGAATCCAGCCAAAAATAAGTGAGGAAACAATTTTTTTCTTTTCTATATGTTTTTGTTGGACGCTTGGAGCGTATATCTACGAAATACAAATTGTTCACACTTAAACATTTCATCCCTTAAGGGCTTGGAGCACATACACATCGAATACGAGGCGGTATACCTGCATGAATTTCTTTTTGGGTAAAAAATAATAATGTCTTATTGAAGAGAAAACGTATTTACGCATAAATAAAACATCAGGAAATGTTATGACATAACACGCTTCCGATTTCGGAGGGGGGATGAAAGAAAAAAAAAGAGAATTTCTATTCTATCGAAGGCCGCCCAAACTCTATTCGAAGACCACCCAATAATCAATAGGTAGTCCTATTAATTAATTTAAAATTTTTTAATTAAAATTTTTAATTTTCAATACATATTAAATTTTAAATTTTAAACTTTTAGATCATTTTTTATTTTTATTTTTTAAATTTAATTTTTTATTTTAATTTTTAATATTAGTTTTAAAATTTTAATTTGTATTTTTAATTTTAAAATTTTGAATTTTGACTTATTATTTTTTTTATTTTTTATTTTATATTTAAATATAAATTGTTTAATTTAAAATTTTTAATATAAAATTTAAAATTTTAAATTTTTAATTTAATTTAAATTTTAATTTTAATGTCGACGTATACTTTTTTGTTTTCTCATTCGAATTGATCTTTTTTTCCAACGTACCCATATCAAACATTCTCTCTCTGAATTCTGCATTGGCACAAAAACAAAAAAAGAAAAAAACCGAAGAAATTCGCGCGAAATTAGAAAGTCTTCTAAAAAAACCAATGATCCACCACCGAGAGCACACAATGGAAGCGAAATCGCGCCACCCAAGTGGTTGCAAGCGAAGTGGCAATTCGTGAAATTCCTCGCCGTGTGAATCAGCGAAAATGTCACTTCGATGTCACACAGTCACACCGAGGCAGACGAACATTTAACATGTGCATACTTGATTAGCTTGAGTGGCCTCAGCTATGCAGCTGCAAGATTTCGATGACGCCAGTTTCATTGCCCGTCTCATTTTTGGCTCATTTTATTGATGCTGATGCTGCTGCTGCTGCTGCAGTGAAATGTTGACTCAACAACAATTGTGTTGATTGACGAGCAGAATTTCAAAGCTCGTGAATACTAAGTATAGAAATCGATTTGCTTTCTCTCTCAAACTCGAACTCGAACTTGCCTTGCTTCGTTTTTCTTCAAAACTAAAAATTCTCCATAGAAAATTATATTTTTTCGGAAATTTGAAAAAAAAAAAAATTTTACTTTTGTGCTTAAAAATTTTAAATGGAAGAATTACTATGCCAGATTGAAGTCTGTCGGAGAATAATACGAAATGAGTCGGAAGTCGAAGAGACTCTATCAACGTACTTATCCAATTTATCTGAAATTGAGAGAGATATCGATCGCGAAATAGCGGCAGAGTTATACGACTGTCAAGAAAATATGAATTTGCTTCAAAATTCGTGTAACAATTTAGCTGAAACGCTTAAAATAGTGGATTTCCTCTTAGCCCATACGAAGGAAGCTATCGATGAAATCAAAATGTTGTAAAAAAAAATTTACTTTTTATTTAATTTTCACCCAGAAATGAAAATCTGGAACAAGAGAAATCAAGGAAAGAAAACAAACATGGCTTCGAGTTGGATACTCAGCGGAGAGCAATTCGAAATTCATGACAATCAACGTAAACGACGGTGAACTCTATCTCTGTCCTCTTCGTCGGTTGTTTGTCGTCCATCCATCCATCCGTCCGTCTGTCCGTCCGTCCATCCCATCGACGAGCTTCAGGCTTCAACACTTGCTGCAATATGTTTAACAACGTGCAGAAGGATCCGAGCGTAAATTTGAAGGAAGAATTTCACGACCGCTTTCAACATCAGCGTCTGTCGGCTGCAACGTCTAGACTGCCTACCGCTGCCATATGTAATACTGGTCCCAGGAACGCCCGAAAAACCTCTCACCATGAACTGGATTCCTTGCATTTCTGATTGCAATTCATTTAATTTGTGCTCCGCAGAGTTAGGAGACTTCTTCATCATTCCCACTCCAGGCTGTGCACGCCCGCTTGAGCTTGCAAGTCACTTTTTTTTTTCTCAAAATGGCCGAAACATAAAATTTTGAGTGGAACTCTTAGCTTTTTTATTTGAGTGGTTCTGCGCGCATGCGGCATTGATTGCGGGGAAATTGAGCTTTTTATGGTTTTCCTGTTCTCTTTCATATCATTTTCGTTTTTAGTAGGACTTGAATCTTTACGCAAATAAACGGAAGGATATTTCACTGTGCGTATAAATTGAAAAACAAAAATAATAGTAATAACTTCTTAAATGAAAATTGAAGACATTCATTTTTGATAGTTAAATCAATGGAAATAGCATATAGTTTTTTATAATTAAAATTTTATAAATATGTTGTATGTATAATGAATGTGTAATTAAATGAATGTTTCTTTGTTGACTATATTTCTTGGATTTTCTGCTGTTCTGTGTTAAAAAGTATATTAAGCATTTGAAACATGGATTATGGGCGCTTTGAAATATATGAATTCTGTTGCAATCTTTTATCCCAAAACAAAACAAAGGATTCAGTCTATTTTACTATCAATCTTAATATGATTACTACACACAAAAAATTCTCTTGAATGGGCTAAATATCGGTTCAAAATGAGAGAGATCCAACCGTTCTTTCAAAAGTCCAAGCTTTTGTCACAATATACGAATGAAACGCTATGCAACACTAGTTTACATACATTATAACTATTTTTTAATTTGCCGGGAGATATATGGGCAAATCCAGACGTTAGCGACGCTGCTCTCGCACACTTTAACTTATGTTTTCAATATAAAAGAATTGTGATAATTAGGATTTAGTTGAATTAAAATTGGGATAAGCGGCAGGATTATTCCCTAGAATCCGAAATCCCTCGAATTCCTTCGAATTTTTATTTCAGTTCCCGTTCACCGCTTTCCTTTTGAAATGTTTCGCCGAATCAACGAGATTGTCTCGATTTTAAGTATAATTCTAAAAATGTTTCAATCTATTTGATGCTTCTTCGCTGATGCTTCTTGCAATGTGCTTTAAAAAACAACCAAGGACCTCAAAGCGTCCCCAGAGCTGCAATATATTGTTTCCTTTTATTTTCAATTAGCGCTAAATATCAAAACAAAATTTTTAAAAAATCTTTATGGCAGTGGTTTTTTATATGAACGTGTATTTGCCTCGAAAACTTTGAAAACTCGTAAATCAAGAAGGCTTAGAAATTAATAAACAAAGTTTTTTATGAAAAATTTTTACACTTTTGCACCTTTTCGAACATTTCACGTTTAAGGTGCTCTCTCCAGATCTGTCAGAAATTAAAAACTTCATATAAAAAACGATTCAGAAATGAATCAGAAATTTTCTGAAGTCTTTTCATAGCTTTCTGTTTCATTTCTGACAGAACTGGAGATACACTCAAAAACTTTTCCCAAATATTGTCTCAACAATGTTAAGTTCTTGAGAAACTTTTTTGAGTGTAGCCCCTAACATGCTTTCCAGACGTACAACGAAATCTCGAGATTTCAGAAAATTTTCGAACAAATTTGACATTTGAAATCCAGGCGATTTCAATTTTGTTCTGAAATCCCGAGATTTCGTTTTACGTCTGGAAAGCATATTAGGGAAGACCCATTTTTGTAAAAAAAAAAATGTATTTTCATTAAAAGCGGGCATTGCAGATTTTTCCAGCGCGTTTTGGCAATTCATCATCCGATTTCATGAAATTTTACTTCAAATAAATAAAAAAAGTATCCCATTTTAGACCTTTTCTTATATAACTTTTAGATCGGTCAAGAATATAAGACTCTGTAGACTATTTGCCGTTAAGAAAAAAAATTTATTTATATGCCTGCCACACGTAGATCGAAATTGAGCAATTTCAGAAAAAATTTGACATTTGAAATTGAGGCAATTTCAATTTTGTTCTGAAATTGAGCAATTTCGATCTACGTGTGGCAGGCCTACTTATTAGAGAAAATTCAATAATTTATTAAAATCGGAATACCATTTAACAATAGGGGTATTCACAAAGGCGTCGGAAAATAGTAATGTCGGAAATTCAGAAAATTTTATCTGCTTAAAAAGTTGTGCAAGATACAAAAAAAGTTTAAAAAATTTTTAAGAAGTCGCAAATTTCCGATTTTCCGACTTTCCAACGTTTTTAACACGCCTTTGTGAATACCCCTAATATGTTTATTTTTTCAAAATTTATATTAAAACAACCGCTTCCATAAAGACATTAAATATTTTTTTCTTTCGTGTTTAGAAGGCCAAAGTCCATAAAAAAAACTATATTCAGATCTTCTGACGAAAAATGCTGTAAATGCTTGACTCAGATTTATAAAACAGAAAAAAGTTGTAACTTTTATCAACTTGAGACTGCTGTCGGATTTCACGTTTTAGTCGCATAGTTGGTGCGGGTCCCTCCTCTTCATTTTGTTTTTAAACATTTCATTTAGTTTGTGTGATTTCATTTCATCTAGCACAGAAAAAAGCTCATAAATTGCCAGTTAAATGGCAATAAACATAGAAGATCACAGAAAATGAATTTCCATTTATTTTTAATCTCAACAGCAGATTTCTTTAATAAAAATTATTTCACACCTAATTCAAATAAATTGCTGCGCAAAATATTTAAAAAAAAATAAAATGCAAAACATTTTCAACTTAATTATGTGAGAAAAACTTATAATTTTCGTTTTTCATCATTTTATAAGAAATATTTTAGTCCGCGAATGAGGTAACCCAAATAAGATGAGTAAGGTAGAACTATAGGGAGGTCAATGTGCTCAATGAAATACAGCCGTCGAGTTCAAAGGGGATGCCATAACATAGCTTTCGTTCCCTTCGTGCCTCTCGTGTCCTGGAACCCACCACAAATTTTTTCTATTTACTCTAATAACCTCCATCTAAAGACGGAGACAGGAGAAGGAGGGTTAAGGAAAGTATTTATATGATTATTTATTGTATTTAGGGATATGTTGGGCTATATTGTGATAATATGTGTACCTGTTCGGGTTCAGCGGACGTTAGTGGGCTGCGAAGATTAGATCAGGACCATAATAATCCTTCCGGGAGTCCATCAGAGTTTGATTTTTTTTTTTTGGTTTTCTCAATCGAGAAACAGTTTGGGTACGGTGGGTTTTCGAGCGCCTAGTCTTCATTAATAAGAAGGAAAGTGAACCCTCTCTTAAGCACCACAACCTTCGAAATGTTTTGGTAATTAAGAAAATTTTACAAGGCAGATGATTTCTCTTTAATCGTCAAAGTCCTAGTAAGGGTATAATATGTATAAGAATTTTTCTATGCGCCTCCTTTTTCAAATCACACAATTTTCCCCCCCAAACTTTCCAAACGGTGGTTTTGATTTATAAAAGACTAAATAAATTATTTCGAACCTGAAAAGATTCATCTTAATTTACAGCCAAGTTCGTATATCTGCGAGACATTTTTATATATTTTTAATTTATTTTGAAGTCCTCCAATATTCTTATCTCCAAGCATGAAGTAAATTCATTTCTTTGCATCTAAAACGCGCCGAAAATTTTTACAGGTCAGCCTTTTCATCCCAATGAAAAATATCGCTCACTGACACTTACTGAACAATTCTTACCCAAAAAAAAAAAAAAGAAACAAAAAAAATCCACAAGAGGGTGTGAAAAAATTTGTAAAACAAAGAGAGACAAAGAAAAAAAAAAACAGAAAAAGATGAAACAAATTATTGAGATAAGGCTCCTCGGCTACTGTACGAAAACATCGGCGCTCGCCTGACCCATGCAGCATGTTACCTTTTCAGCTAATTTTCTAATTTCTAATTCCTGCTCTGTCGTCCGTCGTCCGTCGCACTCGGACTCCGGCTCAGGCTCGGAAATGTATATGCTCGCACCTAACTGCGAATTGCGTGTAATGGCGGCATTCAGTGTAGGATAAGAAATAAATTACCGAGACTCCTCGGACGATCCGGCTGGACATGGCCTGTGCGCGCTTTACATAATGCACTTGCCTTTTAAAGAAGAAAGAAGCTACATAAACGCTTCCAACATTCCGCAGACGAATGGAAAAAGAGGCTAAGGAAAAACATAAATTCTTATGTATATTTAAAAAAGGAAAGGAAGGAAGAGGAATGCCTTGAATTCCTTAAAACAGATCGGTCATCGTTGATAAGGCTTATGAAGCCAAAAGTTGTCTAATCAGCTTGAAAATTTGTTATTTAGATTATTCCAGCCACGCACACAATCATCGTCGCTGCGGAACAGCATTAAAAAAATACAAAAAAAAATTCAAATTTTGTGCCCTACTTTAATTTTTTTTAAAGCTTTTTTTTCCTTTTAGAAAATTTTACCCGCAATTAAACATTTTAAGTTCATACCCAGTCATTATCAAAAAAAAAAAAAAAAAAACAATACCGTTTAATGCTTAATTGCATCTCATTCTGTACTCGATAGAGAGACGGTATCGTAACGTAATCGTTCGCTTTTAACCTTACTGCACACTTTACGATTTTCCTTTCGACTGTGAAATGTGTCACTTTCTCATAATTAATGAAAACTTAAAACGCACAGAACGGCGGACATGTGCTCGGAAAATTCAAAACTCTCGCCGTGATGAAGACATTTTCTAAAATTTTATTTTAAATACTTTTTAATTACAAGCCCAATAATTACAGTTATTGTGTGGGCTTTTTCATTCCTTAAATACTCCGCCGACAAGTCAAATTGAGCTGTCAATCAAAATTGTCTTTTAATTGTCTTCGAAACTTGAAGAAAAGCTTTCTTTGTGGGCATTTTGTTGCCATGTTTCCTTCAAACCTGTACAATTCGCCGTAAACGTGCAAGTATGAAAATTGCATGTTAGAAAAATTTAGGCACGGGGGTTAATATGTATGTACCCATTCAATTCATTTCGTTAAATTTTTCCTTTCATTTAGGCAGCGCATTTTGGGGAGAGAATTATAAAATTGTGTGCCCATTCTGGCCTAGATGGTAATGGGATTTCCTCCCCATAAGTATCTAATTTGATTGGTCGAAAGTTGCAGTAACTGATCGAAGTTGTTCTATGGAAAGAAAGAATTGTTTCATGCATTGTATTGTCCTTTAGGGGTCCAAAGCCATTTCAGTTATTCCAGCTTAATGGGTAATCCGGCCAGTGAGTGAGCTTCATATCTTAGGTCCAAACGGATGTGACAATAACTAACCGTTTACCAATATGTTGAACATTATGAAGAGCAAAATCTTCTTACGCGTATATGCCCATTTCCACACGGACGCGACACTGACGTAAGCCAATTTAAGTCCTAAATTCAGGAATGCTGTAGAAAATACTTTTGTTTCCAAATATTTTCGTGCAGCTCAAGCGGTCTTTTGAATATATTTAATTATATATATCTGCAGATCCGAAAATAATTGAGCTATATACGGACGCGAAAAAAGCCGATACTTTATCAGAAAATGCCCGTATGTGTAAGTTCATTACTAATACTCTTGAGCTCTGGGACAGAAAATCATCAAAATCGCTTTAAAAATGGTGATAAAATAGTTCGCAGAATCCCTTAAAAATCCCATCGATGTGAAATAACCTGCTATAAACCTCCCTATTTGACTGTTCTTCTCTTGGCGTCATTTTCTAGGTTTCCCATTTTACTTTATGAAGGATTCATTTATTGCTCCAGTTTATGACGCTCATAGAGTTCATGAAAGCTTTTCCTATTTTTCGTTTTATTTCATTTGCAATAAAAAACAAATGCTAAGAATGCATTAACATTACTAATTAAAGATTAGTGAATCGGTAAAAGCTTCAAAATACAAAATTAAACTCATGTTTACAAGTGGAATGCTGTCATGCGCTAGTGATCATCACGTGCAGCATGTTGCCGATTCATGACTCAAGAGCAACAAAAGAAAGAAATGCTGCGATTTGTTTCACGTTGTTAAGCACACAAAATGCAATTTGTTGATTGTTTAATTACAATATTTATTACACATTTTATTGTTACGCTTATGCTAGAGGTACAACAATTATTTGATTTTCTTTTACAAGATTTTCTTAAATGATTTTTTTCTATTTTATTATTTTTTTTTCTTCATTTAACACTAAAAGAGACAAGCTAGAAATTCGCTTCGAGTTATAAGTATTTGATTTTGAGTTGCACATGAGATTTGCAAAATTTTGCGCAAAAGAAAAAAATTAAAAACTGAAATCAATTGATTCATTAACTAAAAATTAATTAAAATAATATAATTAATTAATATACCTACATACATTTATTTGACATTAAAGTCCAATCACACTCAGGGAACAAAATCTATATGAACTAAACAGACATGCAAACGCACCTAATACTGTAGTTGCCAAATGTTGCAGGAAAGGAAACGAAACAATTAAGCACGCGATTAAATCAATTAAAGCATAAAATGATTGAAATTTTAATATTTGTTTTAAACGAATTGCACGAAAAATCCAAATCGAATCCACGCCTTTTTTATATCACTTTACCCATCGCCATCGCTCAATTAAGTGAATGAGTCGGACTACCAATTTGTGGTGAATGCTGCGATTGCTGTTGCTGGTGATGATGCAGTTGTAACTTGTGATGATGTTGTTGTTGCTGCTGCTGCTGCTGCTGAAGTTGATGTTGTTGATGATGTTGGATCTGTGGCACTTGATATGGACTGAAGCGCTGATAGTGCTTGGCACGCATATCCGGTGATGGTGAGCCACCGCTAGATGAAGTCGGTGTTGTAGCTGGTGGTGACGGTACAGTTAGGCTTGATGTCGACGGTGCTATCGACGATGACGATGATGAAGACGACGAGGTTGGTGGTAGTGGTAACGATAGCTGTAAAGATGGCGGCTGTGGTGGTGGTGTCCGTTCATTATGACTACTTGGTGATGGTGATATAGATGATGAAGCTGAAGTTGCAGCAGCCATTGCAGCGGCTGCTTGGGCTGCTGCCGCTGCCGCAGCTTGTTGATTGGCACTTGCTAGAAAACCTGCTGTCAATTGTGGCCATTGCTGTTGCCATGCCATGCCGGCAATATTGAATGCACTCAATGTCGGCGGACGCTGATACAATTGAGGTAGCAACATTTCCGTATAAGGAGACCGTCCAAATAGTTGTAAATGTTGACGGGCTTTCTCGAGTATTGCCAAGGACGCAGCATCGGCTTCATGCGCCGAAAGCTGTTGCATTAAAGCATGTTCGGGGAAAAATCGAAGAGGAGAACGCAAATGTTGTTCCAGCAGGAATGAGTCCATGGGATCTCTAGAATTGGAGCAAAAAAAGAAATAAATAAATAAATAAAATATGGAAAAACACCATGAAACATTCAATGAAAACAGCATGAATCATGAAATGTTCTTTATAGTTACGCAGCATGTTGCTAAACTGTTAACAATGCCTCGAAGTACTTTTTAACGATTTTTCTTAATTTAATACGACTAACTATTGAATTGGTAATTTCACTTATACATACACATACATAATGTGCATTGCTTTTCATTTTCATTTGCTACTTTCGCCCTTCTTTCGGCTGGTTTTGCGGCGGCAATTGTTTTCGAGCCAAAAAGACCGCACTATAATTTGCTGAAGTTAACGTGTTCATGTGGAGCAGAAGCCGAAGCAGCAGCCGCAGCAGAAGCAGCAGCACAAAAAGAGGCAAACGAATTTCGAATTTTGAATTTCTCTTCGAGAAAATTTTGAGAAGGAATAAACCGCAAGGTCAACTAGCCGCAATTAATGTTACTTTTAGTCAATTTTTAAATGACTTGTGGGATTTTTACTAAAAAATTTTCGAGCTTCGAAGAATTTCACGCCGCCCTGATCTTTTCTCACAGTGCACATACATAGCTCGTGCGTGTCGATTTTGAAAGTTTTCCTTCGGAATTTATGTTTGGCATGCTATTTCTTAACACTTCACATGGTTGCGTGGCTGTGGAATTGCTCGTGCACTTGTGAGACATGCAAAATCGTTGCTAAAATTACATTTTTATTGCACTTGATTAGGCTTGTCAGGTTACTGTGTTGCGAAACTTCCAGCATGAGGATATTTTTTGGCAATTTATTTATTTTTTTTTTTTTTTGTCATTTTGCCGCAAGCTATAAATTTTTTGCTCGTGATGACAGGCACTAATTTTTGCTCATTAAACGTTAAATGCAGAATTTTTAATAAACAAAAAAAAGTGCCTTCTCTTCTCAAAAAGGAACCACAAAATTTCTCTCTGGCTTTCGGGCTGATTGAAATGTTTCAAAAAAAGTAAAAATAAAAAATACTTCAGGTCTCAAGAAAACTCCTTCCTTGCTCCTAACCTACCTATCGAAATCGGTCAATCGCGACGAATCACGAAATCCTTTCGCAAACGGATTTGAATCGATTTTCAATTTCGTAATCAATTGATTTTGATATGCCGTAACAGCTGTAAACACCGTCTCGGGGAAAACATAAGTTTTATGATCCATTTCCTGCAGCTCCTTGGGATTGGTGGGGATATTCTGGCCATGACTGAGCCGAACCAAATGAATGCGTGGCTGATAACGATGCATTGAATTGAGCACGATCTGCAAAAACGGAAAAGAAAAAAAGAAGAAAAAAGAAACTTGAGGAAATTGCACATATCAAATGAAGTTTACACAGCAATACAATACCAAAAGACATTGCAAATGAAAAAAAAAAAAAAAACTAAGTAGGAAAGAAAACACCAACAAAAACAAGAACAAGAGCTAATAAAATATTTCTTGTTGTCAGTGGAATTTACAAACTGACAAAGCAGACGACGGCTATACGGACAAAAGTCGGAAGCATATTTTTTCTGTAGATATTCAAAGTCATTTCGTGTCGGCTGTGTCTGTTTTTCGGAATTTCGTTTTTTGTGGCTTTATAACCACATCACAAGCGCAGAGTTATACTCGTGCACACATTTATGATGGTGATAAAATGTGGAAGTTGGTCGTAAAAACAAACCCGAAGAACAGGGCGAATGGAAATACTCTTAACATAAACACAGAAACCAGGCGAGAAACAGCGGAAAATGCCATTTGAACTGTTGCGACAAATGGGAAGAAAAATTCTCACTCATAATATGTTGATGGGCTGGTTAAAATAATGCCGTATGTATGTATGTATTTACTTGTACACGAGTCAGGAGAAAGTGAATGTGGGAGTTGAATTTTGAAAATTTCAGTAGGTACTTGAAGTATAATGTCAAAGTCATACTTTCCGCTTAAGTTATCTTTTCAAATATTCAAGGGTTTATTGTGAGAATGCTTCTTGACAACTCACTTGTCCATTTTTGTCCATTTCATTGTTTGTCAACTTGACCTTTTCGAATGAAACCACTTGTTTTCTTAAGGCTTCCACACTAATCGGACAGTCCGGATGCGCGTAGAGACGTGCTGGAGGCGGTGGATCAGCCTTGCCCGCAACAAGCCACGATGATCGATGATACGCATAGCGATATCTTCTGGCGTCCATAGGAACAATATCGATTAGAACAGCATAACGATCAGGTGGCTGGATCTGACGCAGAGGACCCGAAAAACTTACTCGCACCGTCGGGAACATTCGTCTGAAATACAGAGAAAAAAGAAGGCTTATAAAATTTGTTTTTTAAGGGATTAAATGACTTAATTTTTCAAGCAAATTCTTTTCCCATTGACCACTGTGGGTCCTAAGTATCGCATGTAAATGATGTTTCAACATCAACGTAACGAAATAATAGAAAATTCTTACAAATCACCAAGCTAAGTCCTTAAATAAATGAGCGAGAATCGTCGTCGGAATCGATTCCTTTTTGCTTTGACGTTGAGGCCGTTTGAGGAACATAATTCCACTCGCTAGTAATTTTAATAAATATTTTTTTTTTTTGTTATTAGCACTCTGTTGGCTAATTAAGCTTTTCTTATAAATTAAGTTGGAAATCATTGAAAATAATGTCCTGTTTTGGGTCTACATCGTTAATCAAAGTAATAAGTTGAAAACATGCAAGGGAATAGTTAAATATACCTACGCCGGGTAGAAACAATGAGCTTTATTACTATTGAGAAAAAAATTGGGTGAAAAGTTGGGAACACCATAAACCTGACCCCCACTAGTCCGTTGACTTTAGGAGGGTTTGCCAATGAAGATGAAATTTCTTCCTTTGGAGTCGGGTATTTAACGATAGTTCCCAGTATTCTTAGGAGGGCAATTGAATTATGTAGTTTAATTAGAGTTTTAGAAAAGTAAAGAAGACATCCGGTAATTTGGCATCCCCTGTAATCCAAAATGACAATTATTCAAGGGACGTCATGGAAATGGACTCGATAATGGAAAATGTCAATATTTGTATTCCAGAGCATAACATATGGATGTAAATTGCTTAATGCGATGACGTCAGTGCTTCCATTGCAGTATCAAAAGATACAAAAGGTTCCACGGGGCGTTACCCACAGGGTACCCATTTCTGCTCATCAGTGGGCATAGACAAAATCGGTGAACCTGGGTTGAGACGCGGCGCTATTCTCACCTCATTGAAACCACAGCCCCCATGATACTCCCCGAGGAGCGCACCCAAAAGACCAGGCAGAATTCTAAAACGAATTCTGGGGCATCCCTGTGCCCGTGGTACCATGTTTGCGTTATAGATAAAGGTGTGAATACAACTATAACTAGCATAGCTGCACCACACCAACACTAATTGCAGGTCGTATGGTGCGTAGATTCCCTAAAAGGTTCCTGCACTTCTAATTTAACCCCATACCCGAATCATGTATTGGTGGACATTTTGCAAGGGTCCGCGAGTTCGCCAAGCCCAAAAATCATAAATGATTCCCCTTGCGATAAGAGTATTACAAATAGAACTTTATCATTGGATTTGTAATTGTCGCTTTCCAAGGTACTCTTTTGTAAAAAATGTCCGTACTGTAAGGGGTCTTAGCATTGTACTCCATAAACCGGTTGCGATAACTAATTCGATACACTTTACAGTATCGAGACAGTATACTTCATTTTTTGAAAGTACTATTATACTGAATTTGTAATCATGAATCTTATCAGAACTTCCAGCTCAAGAACTCTTTCATTCTAAGACTCGATGCTATCTGTTACTAAGTGTCCACTTAATTCGAGACCTAGTGCATCAGCATTACTATCATGCTCCTGTAATAAATTTTCAATCATCTTTCCTTTCAATGTATTCTCACTTTAACCATTCTTATTTATTTCTTTAAATCCAATTCATTTCGAATAATTGTATCTTTTAATCGAATGCTCACTATCATATGCATTATCGAATATCGTTCATTCAACATATATGCTTTATCTCGATTTAATAATTGGTTTGTTGCAAAGGATTAAACAGTCCGTATGTAATCTTAGTACTCAAACCTGAAAATTCGACACTTCGGTGCGAAAGTTTTTTTTTTGGAGTACAGTGGGTCCGAATGTACATGGTCTTGTTCCACCAGGACTACTTTGCTACAGACCGATCTTTGTTACAAGTTCAATTTTCGAACCTAATCATCACAATATCAGCTGTAATAAAATTTTCAACCCCTTTATGTTTCCACCTTTACCACTTTTATTTCATTACCAATCATTTCGACTACCCTTTTATCTTTTGTCGATAGCCGGAACTTTCAACCATTATCGAAATCTTCATCAAGAATATGCAAATTATTCTGATTAAATAACTTCGGACCGACTGGCTTCCCATCGTATCGTCTCTTTTGTACCATTAACTTTGGTTCGTTACTAAAGTGACGATTGAAACGTATTCCTTTCGGCGTATTCCTCAATAAAAGAAAAGAACGCTACCAATTTAATGCATGCTATCTTCGGTCCGAACCCTGATTAAATTCTTTGATCTTATCTTCTTTCAAAGGCGCTGCGCATTCTTGTTTCCACATTTCGACGCATTTTAAAGTGTGCTCCCTTAATTCCTCCATTTCCATCCCGCCGTTTATTATTTTATTACTACTATAATTTTTATTATGTATAATTTTTTTTTTAGTTTTTATTAATTTTCATAATTTCCTTCACAATTTGAGAACGCCGTTGTCGACAGGATACAGGACTCGAAAATTTCCCTTCGTAAGTTGCGTCACGTTGGGTAGTTTTATTGCGTGTTTTTCGTTTGTCGGAATATTCCTTAAGCGAGTCTCTTTCATTTCGAGGGATTAACTTGTTTCTTAGTTTTTTCTTCCGTTTTTTCTTGACTCTTATTTTGTTGCTTTTAATGGGGACTTTTGGTTGCTGTTGTTGTTCTTGTTGTTAATATTGTTGTTGTTGTTTTTATGATAAATGTGCTTTTATTAGTTCAGCTGTTAAGTTCATTCGGACTGAGAACGAAAATGCGTCAAATATTTCTTCCTTCTCGGAGTCCTTTTCGACAATAAAATATTAATTAAGTTGTGAAAATTAATAAATTCTTTTCACAGTGTCAACGGTTGGTAAAATTTTCTTTTTTTTATACCGTACTTATGCTAATTTGTGACCAATTTTTTTCGACGCTTTTTTGTGCGTGCGGCAATAAAATAAAAAGGAAAGCAAAGGTGTTACACCTAAAATGAAGTGGGAATCATAACTTTTGTTAGTTTTGATAGAAAAATCGAAAATTCTCTTAGAAAAACTTATTTTCTATTTTATTCTTTTGTCAAGTTATCATTACCTTCATGCGATCTCTTTTATATTTCAATTAAATATATATATTTTCTATGTACCTACATACATAAGGATGGCTCACCCTGTAAGACTATTTGTCTAACTGACTAGCTGGCATTTTCACAGCTCCACCTAGTTGCTACAAAGAGAAACAAATAAAGGCGTGTTCAGAGCACCACTGCATAATTAAAAGCCTCGCTTCAAGCTGCCTGAAACCCCCCACTACCACTACCACTCACCCTGCCCATTTCTGTCAACTCTTTGCATTGTGAAAATTCTATTTGAAAAATTGCAACATTGTCGACTCCAACGCGAATGTTGCAAACAGTGTTGATAGTGTCACCGAATGCAATATTGTGTAGGAAAACGACATGCTACATAGAACTACACAGTTCTTGTTTTTTGAGTCTAGCAACACGATGATGTGTTCTGTTGCGTTGTGTTGTGTTGTGTTGTGATGGCTGGCGGTGATGGTGATGTGATAGTGATAGTGATGGCTGCAATGGTATGCAAGAAGAACATGCCACAATTAACACTGGTGTTGTGAGCATTTAATCAAAGAAGTGGAAGCAAAAAAAGCAAAAAAAAAATAATAAACAGAACAAATTATGAATGACTTTTATCGGAGTCTCCACATTGGGGAACTGGTTGAAAGCAATAAATAGCCTGTAGGCCCAACATTGGTTGCTAATAAACTCGAACTTCAAGATTGAGCAACATTTCGTGCAGCAAAGTATAATTCATTGCCTTTTGCGTTGGCGCGTTGTGGCGTTCAGTCACATAGAAAAGTTTTGAAACGTCTGAACGTCAGCATATAAGACAGTCAGTCATTTAATTGCGATTGTTGTTTGCCGTTTCGTTGTTTTTGTTTTTCTTGACTGCCTGTCATGAAGTTATCGTGTTGAGTTATAACTTATAAACTTGAAAACGAGGAAAAAATATGCTATATCAAAACGAATGAAACACGAAATCAAGTGGGAACGCGAGGCGGCGGCCTCTTTTTTGTTGAATTTCAATTCGAATAATAAAATGCATATATTTCTTTGCTTGATTCTCTTGGTCTTGTCTTAGTTGAGAGTGGCGGCACAGTAGCAAAAGCAAAGGAAAGTGAACACAAACGGGACGGTCGATCTTAAGCATAAAGCTATGGAAATGGAATGGAAAATGCACAAACAAAATTAATATCAACACGTTAGCAATTTAACACGCCGCAACAGTGAACATTCAGTGTCGAAAATGTTTGGCAACAATCTTTCAACGATTGTACACTCTAAAAAAAAGAAACGTTTAATCGTATTTTGAAAAAGTTTAATTCAATGAAAAGTATGTCTTTTGACGACATGAATCTTTAGAGATGATAGTTTTCCTAGCAACTTTTTGCACTGCACAAATGTTGCTAAGCCAACGATGCAAAAGAAATTGTTTACAATGTATCAAATGCCATAAAAAGTTGAATTCATTTATTTGGAAAATGCTTTTCCCTCAGCAAAACTCTTCTCAACGTGAAAGCTTAACGAAGCAAGAAAGTTTCGGTTGAAGTGGATGGAATATGGCCAGCACTTTGGATAGGGTTGAATTCCAAGGCATACAATAAACTTACATACATCGGTGGAAAAACTATGCGTATATATCTTTCGGACTCGTAAAATACCAACAATACCTATACACAAAAAATATGAGCGTAACATAACGTAACGTAACGGAGACGTAATGTGAACTAAAAAGAAAGACCGTAAATCATATTCCGTCTTCGTCATTTACATTTTATGGGCGGATAGTCTTGCTGTTGAGGCGTTAGATCGTTTTTCCCGTACTTTTTACTTCATTTTCGGCTGGATTTTCCTTCAGTCCTTCAGCATGTTGTGGCTGATGGAAAATGGTGTTGACTTTACGATGCTTTTTATGTGAGCAAATTTTCGGTGCGTATTTTAAATTTTTCTGGGCCACACAAATCACTTCGAAAAGGGTTCGCTTCTCTCTAAGTGATTGCTTCCTCTGGACTATCAGAAATGTTGTCTTTTATAGGTACTCGTATGTATGATTGAATAATTTCAGCTTTCTTTTCTATTTCGCTGTCTAGATGAATGCTTCTTGCTCTTCGCACTGTCTAACTGGACAAGCATGAAAATCTCAATTCTCTTCGCATATTGCAATTAGTTTTAGAAAAACTGTTGCGCCCCATTGAGCGGATTTCGTGGAAATTCTTGTCACTTCATTGGCTACCGGTTGCGGTTATTAGTTTGTTTGAAAATTGTTTGTTGACAAAATATTTGCCACTAACAATGGACTTTCTCAAATCGAACATCTATTCGAAGTCAACTGAAAACGGTCACAATTACAAAAGCGGTGGCAACAGAACCTAGAATTCTGCCTCAATCTTTTGTTAGCCTTCAAGATTTGATAAGACTGACTTGACTGCTACCGACCTCTGCTCAATGACTGCGTGACAAAAGCCATTGATACACACTGACCACGTGATATTTTATTTGAAGCACCGCAAAGAATCGAAATTGTTTGTCTTCGAACCGTTTTCTTAGTGGTTTTGTGTTTGTGTTTTGATGTTGTGAGTTTCTTGATGTTCTTTGCCAGAGATTTCCCGCAAACCAGGTAGGCAGAAGGTAATAAATTTCAACGCTTCCCATTTGGTCATATTAACTTTTATTTTATTTTAATTTTTTAACCCTCTAATTCCTGCCTCAGCAACTACAAGGAGTTTATTCGAGTAAATCAAAGAAAAATTAAGTAAAATAAAATAAAATAGAATTTGTAGATTCATTTTTCTCTACCTCCTAAAAATTATTAGCTTTATGTGATTTTTGTTTTTATTGGGAAGAAAATTTGTGACATTAGAGGGTTAAAGATTTTCAGTTTTCACGAAGATAAAATGGAAAATACGACACTTAATATTTTTACACTGCAAAATTTATGTTAAATGCCTCGACAAATGTTATAGCAACACTTTTGTGACTCGATTCGTTTGCACGAGATCATGCGTGATGACCATTACATGCAACCAGAGGCGCCATTAACTGCAAAATATTTGACATGAATGGAGACTTTCACCTTTTTTGCTGCAGTTGTATTTTTATGTTCGACGTTATGTTTTTTGTTGCTTTTGTGGTTCTCACAACATCATGCTAGGAATTGACGTTGCCAGAAACATTAAGTTCACATTAACGAATTTGCTTTCGACAGCTTTCCTTCAAAAGCATCGAACATGTTTCCATGCAAAAATGTTTTTATTTCACGAAATGAAGTTCACGTTTACACCATTTCTCCATTATTTGGCAATGCATATAGAGGGATATTTGTTTGTAGGTACATATGTGTATTTACACATGTTTCTTGTAAATGTTTTTTTTTTTTTGCCTTGTTCTGTGTGAACGCCACTGTAATTGTCGCGTAAACATTGCAATTGCATGTTGCACGTTTTTATGCACCTTTCTCTTACGTAGAATGTAGGTGCCCCCTCATTACGGCAAGCAATTTGGTAACACTATGTAGGTAGGTACTGGCAGAATATCCTTACACTTTCGCAGCTAATAATTATGGAATTTTTGTTGTTAATCCTTGTGTTTTTTCTTTTGCACATTTTATTTGTTATTCATTGCTGTTGAAGGATAACGTTTGCAGCACGTTTACTAGCCGTCAATTTCTGTACTGACCTGTATAATTTGAACGAGCCTGATATCCATCTATGTCAGCACTTCGTTTATATTTGCTTGTCACTCGTTTTGAATTTTTTTTACTTTTTTTTTTTGCATTTTTCATTCTACATGGCGTTTGAAGTTACGTAAATTCCCTCACAATTAACCTGGATTAAGTGAAAATGTGCAGTTTGCGTGGTGTGAGCTTCTTTTGCTTTTGTTCGGAACATGCTGCCGAAACATGTTGCTTTTGAATGAATATACACACATTAGATTGCTAGTTATTTAGTTTGAATGACATTCATTCATTGCATGAATTGATATTTATTGAAGATTTCATTCTTCGATTACCTAAAGGAAAGACCTCTGCGAAAATCGTTCTCATTTTTAGCGAATTTGTTACAATTTAAATATAATTTTCATCATGAATATTTTTTAAATGAAAATTTTGAGTTCAATCTCATGAGATGTTGAACTTACCTTCCCGTTTTGGTTATGATCATTTCGGTGCCTAGGTCATGGAATTTATCCCACAATTCTTTTGTCTCCAAGTGACATTGCACTGGCAACAAATCATCACAGTTACAGGAGCCGACGATTTTTGGCGTCGACTGAAAGAAATCGATGGAAAAACCAAAAAAAACTTCTGGAGTGAATTTTGATGGACATTATATATATATATGTATGCATCAAGAGATCATCGATTTGAGAATGGAAAATGGGTTGAGAGTTCTTATTACTAACTTTTCGTTTTACCTGTACAGGTTCCGGTGACAGACGATCATCATCATCGTCTCGCACTGTTGTGGATGCAATGCTGCAATCGGTTGGGCTTTGAGGTGTTGCACGACCACGACTGCTGCTGCTGCTGCTCCCGGTGTTTTGACTATGCGAGCTCGAATGCCGTTGCTTAACAGATCGCTGATGAATGTGATTATTATTATTGTTATTATTATTATTATTATTATTGTTGTTGTGGTGATGACTGTGAGAATGATGCTGATGAGCGAGCTGGTGGATTTGTTGATTATGACTATGATTATGATTGTGATTGTGATGATGTTGGGCTTTATATTGCAAATTGCGATGTTGCTTTCGAAGGCTTGGCAATGTCATCGGTGTTTCAGAGTCGCTGCAATCAACAACGTCAACGTCAACGTCAACATCAACGTCATCGTCCGCTTCAGCGTAACGTTCAACGGAGATTGGACCTTAAATAGAAAAAAATCGTTTATAATTGACAATGGTTTTCAATTTTCAAATTTCAATTATCGAAATGATTCATGCACCGATAAAGAGTAGAAGAAAAAAAGCAATCGGAAAATTGGGGGAAAAATTTATGATTTTTGAATTAATTGAATTAAATGATTGCATTGCCCGGCGCTGACAATTCATTCGTCTCGTATCATTTGCATGCGCAATTTCGCCAATTGCAGTGACAAGCAGTCAACTGCAATGGCAAATGTTGAATGGCAAATGCAACAGCAACAGCAGTCAACGGCAGCGGAATTACACTCCCGATACCGCACATAAAAAAAAAAAAAAAACAACCGATTGCACACAATACGGCCGCGGCATCGTAGTCTCGTATTCTCGCTAATGATGTGCAATTTCGCACACAAGCCGAGCCCAATTAGTATCGGTCTCGTACGCTGGCTCTCGATCCATGGCCCACAGTCGACGGCAGTGGAGAAATCGTTCGTTCAGCTTCTGAAATTGCCGTCAGTAGAGAGGCGATGCATTTTACCGATATCAAATTCAATTATTTGTTTTAACATCAGTTTATGTAAATTTTATTTTACTTCGGAGAGACATTAAATCTCGTTGGCCAAGTCTATTGCTCTTTTTCAATTCGTTGGATTCGAATTTCCTGGCATTCATTTACTCGGCAAGGCGAGGCGCGCCCGTCGATTTTGTGTTTCAAATTGAATGATTTTATTTTTATTACAATTATTTAGCTTCATTATCAGCTCATCGAATTGACAGAATGGTGTTTAATGAAACAAACGTGTGTTAATTAGGCACCTAGTGGGCATCGAATGACCAGGGAAGCTTTTTTAATCACAAAAATTGAATGAAACATTTTAGGAAGTGCAAAAACTTTGTTAATTCTTGATGGGATTTTTTTTCTTTTCTTGTTCCCTATGAGAATGTGATCTTAGAGATCAATTTTATTTATTTATTATTTATTTTTGTTCGTTATGTCGGAAAAAAAATATCACATGTTGGCCCTTCTAAGAAAGTTGCCATTGGGCTGTTGTTCAAACCGTGTTAAGATCCAAAAGCAAAACCCAACGGGAAAGTATAGCCCATAGCCCAGGTGAATATATTTTGGAGTCTTAACCAATAACAGTGGTTGCCAATCTGAAGAGATAATAGGTGAAGGGAAAGTTCTTCGAGAAAGTAGAAATCAAGGCTCTGTTTGAGCTTAGATCCGTTTTCATTTCAAGCCATTCTGGCTTGCTTCGAGTTAAAAAATGAACCCCAAGAGGAGTCTTTGAAGTATAAAAGAAGCCTTCTCTTTAGCCTTATAATGATCACGTATGGATGAGCAAGAATGTTTAAAAATTTCAACAACTTCTTTCATTCCTTATAGGATGGGAAGATAGTAGCTTAATAATTATCTATAACTGACAAAATTGAGTTTTTATGGATCAGGCATATTTGTTATAAAATTAATTTTTAAAATTTCAAGAAGAGGATCACTCAGCGGAGATTTTCTGCTCTCATTTAGGTTGCTTCTGGTGTAGAAATAAATTGTTATTGGGAATTAAGAGGATCATAAATATTTTTCTTGGTAATAGTATTCAAAGAACTACATTCTTAAAGCTTTAGTGTCTAAAATAGATTCCTTGAGAAGGGAAATCCAATTAAAATCGAACTTTAAACTTAACCCTTCTTTGCTTTCTGCTCTATCAGTTTCTGTCCAAGCTTTTGTGATAGGTATCAATTTTCTACTGAAAGCAATAAAAATCGTGGTCTCAATGATGAATTTGAAAACAGTTCAGTTAGGCTGGAAACATTGATCCCAGTTTAGGGGAACCTCTCCTAAACTAAAAGAGATTTATGATCTTAAGTGGAGTCTTTGGGCAGAAAAGTGGTCAGGGAATTGTTTATGGGTTCTTATGGGACCAAGTTTTCGTCTTAAGCAGATTTAAAAATGAAATGTTAGGAAATTTTGTACTTGTTTTGAGACATTCAGGAGAATATTCCCCTAAAAATCTGTCAACAGTGGATGGAAACACACCGGATCAGACGAAACGATTTCGTTTCGTTAGCGAAACAAAAAAAAAATTAATTCTTTTTCTTCGTCAAAATTGTTGCGTTTTGATTAACCTGGAGTGTTTTGACTCATTAGGAACAATGTACTGTTCAATCGTTTTGACTAATCCGCTGTATTTTCAGCATTATTCTAGCTGTGTACCCAAGGAAATTAAACTTACTCAGACTCCGTTCGGATGGTTCGCGGCTTGAGGCATTTCCGCCTCGTGCCATTATCGCAGCGATTGAGAAATCCGTAGCGGCAGTTGAGGATACCAAATTGCTGATAATATTTTTGTTGTTGTTATTATTATTATTATTATTGTTTTTTGTGATAAGGCTATTGTTGTTGTTGTTGTTGTTTTTGTGGCTAATGATGTTTTTACTGAAATTGTTGACAAGGTGTGACGTATCAAATGCGGAGCCGGCTGCGGCTCTTGCTAATAACGATCGACGGGGTAGAATAAGACTGGGAAATGTGGCTGCTGTTGCTGCGTCTGTTGGTGTTGTTGCTGATGCTGCTGTTGAATTCCGTAAAGTTGGCGATGGCGACGACGATGCCGAAGACGAAGCCGAAGAAGTTGATAATTTGCGTTGCGTTAAGCTGAGCGGTATTAAGCTTAAATTTTTCTCTTGATTAAACACAGTCGTTTTGTTTAATTGGTCATTTTGATTGCCGTTATCGTCCTGCGGGGAATACGAATTTTCGTTTTGTTGTTGCGGCAAAGGTGGTGTGTTGCTTAAGAGCATCTTATTCTTCGGGAAATTGCTTTGCAAAAAGTTATTTAGTTTAACAAAATTTTTAATTTTTTTTTCTTATTTTGATTTTCAATTTCGTTTGATCTTCATTTTTGATTCATTTTTCTTTTCCTACAATTTAATAAATTTTTTTTTTTTTTTGGTTCACTTTTTGCAAAAACTAAAAAAAATTTTCGATTTTCAAAACTTGAAATTTTCGTAAATTTTCGGCAACATTTTTCACACAACACAATCCGTTAACGCGACCGTTGCGTACTGCTCTATTGTTATGTTGACCATTGAATGAAGAGAGTTTCCAAGGCAGCGACACTTAACGAGCGTACGAGCAGTTCTTTATTTCTTTGTTTTTTTTTTTTGGTGTCTTGCGTTTCTGGTGTCAATTGATGTCAATGGGTGGGGGGAGGTAGATGTTATGCCTCATTTTTCGATTTGTCTTTTTTGGTTTTTTTTTTTTCTCAGTTCTAGTGTCTGCGTGTCTCTCATCGGCGCAAATTACGTGAGGAAAAAATTGCAAAGCCGACGAAAGGCGAACACTGACAAACTCATGAAGACGATGTGCAATCGATGGGCGACCAAAATGGGGGAGGTAACACGAAAACCCACTCAAACACGATTCGTTAAGTTAAATGTCCAGCTGATGGCTTGCGACTGCGGCTGCTAAATGCTCAAAGTTGAACAGAACAAAAGTCCAAGGCAACGCAACAACGCAACGCGAGAGCCCAATCCGGAGCAGCTGATCCGATCGCTTTGCTTCAGGCGTAAAATTTATTTCGTGAGAGCGATGACGGCCGAGCGGCGTTTATCTAAGCAAATGAAGAAATGAGGAAAACGTCTAAACGAGTCTCGTAATCGAGCGAATTGTTTCTTTTCAACACTTTCGACGCCAGTCGAAAAAGTGGCTCGACAGCGGACAGCAGACAGCAGAGTCGAACTGTCATTTAATCAATCGTATGCAAAGGAGCCGCACATCTTCACTTTGAAGTGGAGTAAAAATAAATCATAAGCAAATCTGAAAATGCGCCCACGCACACACGCACACAGTAGGTATGTATAAAAAATAAAATAGTCGAAGCACTACGCTGCTTATTCGGAATTAAGGCACTTTTGAAGACACACTGTTTCCGCTTCCGGTATTTTTTATGTGTGCGTATGAGACCGCAAGCAGAACTGAGCAAAAATGAGCTTTTGCTCATGCAGTTCAAGAAATGTTTCCCCAAGAAAATTTGTTAAAATAAAAGCAAAAACAAATACATAAGCATTGAGAAAAAAACAACCATGCTCCACTCACTCGCATCGAAACGCGCGCGAAAGAGCGCATTATAGCTTAAATGGGTACAACAAAAAATGTCCGCCGCATGCACTTTGCTGATTTACAATACAAGAACAAAAACCGAAAGCGCCACGAACAACAAAAATAACATGCACACCAACAACAACAACAACAGCTATGCATGACAGCTCGAACAATTTCGAATTAAATGGTTAACCGCAAAACACATTTATCATTCGTCAAAATATGTATCAGAGTGAGTAAGCTCTATATACATATATCAAACCGCAAGTAGAACAGAGCAATAAATTCCAATGCAGACTTTGCTTGTGTGCGTGCGTGGCAACGGAGTGCACTCTCCTCCAATTTGAAAATTCCTATACTCTCACGAGTTGAGTGGAATTTGCTCTTCAAGCGCATAGCCCGTAAAAGCAAGCAGGCCAGACATAGGCTTCGAAGGGGAACATTATTTGCTATGTATCATCTGTTGATCTCTTTCTCTCGCACGCGTTGATGGTCGAATTGGACGACAATTCGTCATTTTGTTTTTTGTTGACATTTGAGTCTTTTTCCTCTTGAGTGCCGAATTGAATGGTGTGCGACTTGGCTGAAAATGTTTCGATAGTTAAGCTTTGAACCATATTCTGAGTATTTATTATTTTAAAATTTTATTTTAAATGCACAAATGTAGACATTTTTAAATTAATTTCACATGAAGACGATGAAAAGTAAAAAAATTAAGACTTTTTAAAAAAAAAAAAAACAGAAGAACCATTCATATACGCTCTGCTCTAATCGATTTTCGTCTGTCTACATATATACCAAGACTTTTTATTTACTTTGAGTATCCTTAAGTTAGTCGGCCTCCGTGGCGTGGTTGGATGAGATGCTCATTTACGGTGCGAGAAGCTCTGGATTCAATTCCAAGCACGGGCCCGAATTTTGATTGCGTTGTTTTTCCTGTTTCTGTTCTTTGGTCTCCCTGTCGTGGTATCCCAACGGGCCCATGTGAGGCCCAAGTGTGTCGCCCCAACCAACCATCCTCGAGTTGGAGAAATGGAAATCTCGTCTATGGATTTCTGATTATATGAGTGAAATTTTTGGAGTACCTTCGAATGTATGCAACCTCCTCATATCTTTGTTGTACCCTTAATGGCGGATTTACCTTATAGGCAACATAGGCAGCTGCCTAGGGTGGAAAATTTTCAGGGGGGTAATTCTGACCGTCAATGGATCAATAACAGATAAGGCGAAAACTTGGCTGCTGTCTGAGGCCGCAATATCACAACTGCCTAGGGCGGCAAATTGTCTTAATTCGCCACTCTTTGCCCCAGCAAATTTTTAGGTTCTATATTTTTAATTTTTTGTTTCCATTCATATTTGAAAGAATTCGAAAAACTACAAACTAAGGACGAATTTTTAAAATTTTCAAGTGTCAAGTCCTGCTCTCGTCACGAGGCACTGGGGTTGAATGTCAGCTGATTCTAGCAGGAATAGAAATAAAGTCACGGGAAAGACTCCGGAAAACGCCATGACACCCGCTCGAATGCGTTGAAGCCAAATTGATCCTATGTCGTATGTGTCGTATTTGCCACCACCACTACCTGCAGAAATAATATTTAAATGCCAACATCAGTGACAAAGTCCTCGTGTATTGCGGTTCCTTCTGCGGTTTCCATTGCATGCGTTCTTTTTTCCTATTTTTTATACTTGGGCTGGGTTCTCATCGTTGCAAAATGACGGTGGTTGGTGAGTGAACGAATTGGCATGCTGGTTGTGTTACCATCCTCAGTACTGGTACGTATGTATGTATGTATGATATGTAGATATGACTGGAAGTGTGTATGATGGCGTGGTGGCCCCTGTCATTGTTCCTTCGTGCAGCGGTGACAATTTTTCAATGATTTGTTTCCTAATTTACATATTCCACCATATTTTTCTCAACGTTACAGTTTTTTATTCTTTACTTATTTATTTTTTCTTTTTTATTATTTGTTTTTTTTTTTTTTGTGTTTCGATGGTTTCATGCATTTGTCGCGGGATTTTTTTTCTCTCGTTTTATGTTTGTTTTTGTATTTCAATTTTATTTGAATTTTTTCCTTCGTGTAATTTTTTGTTTGTTTGCGGTTGACAGGATATTTTAATGAGAGTGTTTCGTTTTGCGTTTTTCAATTTTATTTATTCATTCCGATTGCGAGTTGATGGGCGTTCGTTCGATTTTCCGGGTTTTCATGGGCGGCACATGTTTTAATTTATTTTCTATTTACATTGAGCCTCGAATTATAATGCTTTCTATTATGATTAAATTTGAAAATTATTCGATTTTAAAGGGGTTCCTCGAAGTTTCGCACTACTCTTCGTAGTTTTGACAGTGTTGTGGGAAAATTTCAATTAATTTTTAGATTGAATCTAGGGTGTTGAAAGATGAACACATTAGAGGAGAAAGTTTCAGTGTCTTAATCATCCCCTATTCGAACGATCTTCCACAAGGATGTCTGCTAGAAAATCAACTTTTTCGAACGGACAATAATACTGACCCCACGGGTGTCTGCTGCATTGCCCAATTTTTAGGAGTATTTCTTCTTCGGAGACGGAGCCTCATGGTTTTTTTTTTTGTTTGTTTAGGTTCTTACTCTGAAAGTGAAGTTTAGTTCAAGTTTTGGACAGATTTTCAGTAGCTTTTTAGATTAACATACATAATATATACCCTTAAATCCCTTACCATTCCTTGAAATAATACGGAATATGTTTGAAGGGAGAATTTAATTCATTTAAGGCGGAAGAGGAATGGTAATTTTAGCCGGTTTGAATCCGGACACACGATCTTTGCTGCATGGTACATTTCCAAACACCTCAACGCAAAAAATGCCTTTCCTTCTAAAGCAGTAGCGACTCCAGAACTTAGTCTGGAGGGGAAATAAAGTAGTATATAAGTCCTTAAGCAAACTGTTTTCTTACCTTTCGTTTTTTAGCCTTGGTGCGATGCTTCACTCAGTGAGGGTATTCCCCCCACTTCTTTTCTTACTCTTCAATTATTCCATATGGAGGCCTTTTGGATTCATAATGAATATATTATAAGAAAAATAGAATTCCCCAAAAAACCCACTTTAAAATCAATTTACTTCCCTTACACCACTTTATTGAGTTATCCTTTGGAAAGCGTTATACCCCAGCATGCAGTCTGAAGAAACTGAAACTATTGAGACTATTTCTCCAACTACGCAGTGCCACTATTAAATTTGATGTTCTTGTTTGTCTATCGTTTGGACCACGCATACGTAAACAACCCCTACCCTACGCCGATAACCTCCCAATAAAGCCACCACTCATGTGTGTGTAGACCTTACGCGTGGAGACACTGCAGCGTTTAGAAAATTTTACCGCGGAAAATATCCAAAATCCTAATGCCATGTCAAAGGATATATCAATTTTATTGTCATATCGTTGCAGTTGAGCGACAGCAGCCGTTGCCGTGGCCGTGGCATATGTCGCACAGCAAATTGCTGTGTTTTGAGGATTTTCTATTATTTTGTTTTCATTTTGGTTCTGGTCGTTTTTTGTTTTTTGCTTCCTAACAACGCAGTGCTTCCTTCCTATTGAACGTGCTTTAAAGAACGGAAATTTTATTAATTTCAAAAATTAAATTACATAATTTCATGGGGACTAAAACACAGCATTTTGATCGGGAAATTTCAAAGGTCTCATAGGGTAGTAGATACCATAGATTTACTCTCTCTTGGGTTTTCAGATGTTTCTACGACTTGGCCTATTGTCGATTATTTCATGTCGAATCGGTTCCATTCTCGACACCCCCTTTCAAAAGGCATATAATGGTTAGGAGTGTCTGTACTACCTCGCCTTGGTAAAAGGAATGTATCCCAATGAAGGGCTAAAAAAAAAAAGAATATTTAAAAAAAATCCCCTTGATGCGAAAATTAATCGTATCGAGTTTAGTAAAGAAATTGCTCATTTGCTAGTCCATTGGATATATAGTATGGCCATTTGTCATGGACGAGATTTGTGGAACGCCTTCGCTTGCTGATCAACAGATTCGCATCGCGGAATATGCGGATAATCGTCGAGATCGGCGGCACTCAAAGAGGATCGCTGAAAACTCGCCTTTGTCGGCATCTTTAGTAGTCAATGATAGTTGATGACGGTGTTGAGAAAGGCGATCCGATGTATGGATGTATGTGTGTGTGTGTGTGTGTGTAGGATATGGCAATGTTGAATGTTGACTGCTGAATGTTGACTGCTGAATGTTGAAGGTGTTACTATTGTTGGTGGTGGTTTCGGTGTTAGTGATGCTAATCGCTGATCGTGTTATTATTGCCGATCTTCAACGCCTAATCTTCCATACCTGCAGATCCGTTGATAATTATGACGAGAATGAGGATGAAGCTGATGATGGCGATTACCATTTGTGAGCTGTGAGATGCCGTGATTTCTGCATGACACGACACGCCCTTTTTGCATTAAATCGTAGTTCGCATGTGAGGCATACATATATGCGTTGCAGGTGTGCGAAAAAAACCACCTGCAAAAAAAAAAATACACAAAAAAGTATTCCCGTTTTTAATAATTGATTTTTGTATCTTAGAATATTACTTAGAAGAAAATTTCGTCTTTAATTAACCGGCCATATGAGACTCTCAAAGAAGGCTCAACCATTACACTTTTTGTTTTGCTTTTATGCCACGATCAGCGCCGAAAACAATTATTCGGATATCGGAAAATCGATTTTGAAATCCAATTTCAGTTGCAGGCGAGCATAACGAGATAACTATGTGTGTTTATAGAAAAATATGTTACATTGACAAATTCGTTTTTGGTCGAACATTATCACAAAACATCTTGCTGCGCTTGCGTGCCCATCAGAAAATAAAATCCTGATGCATTTAATTGTCAAATCAAATCGCTAACAAAAGGCAATGTTCCACTTTGGTTTCGGGGTCTCTTTCACACTTCAAACTCCCTTTTAAACCGGCGACAAAATAGCGTCATTCGATTGCGCTTTGTTGTCTGAAGAAATATTCGATAAGATCTTCTTTAATAGAAATGTGCCACATCAGACATCAGCCATCTGACTCTCGACTCTTCTCCTGCTCAAATCCTTTTTGGTGGATTTTTCACACTTTTCAACTTTTCAGTGTCCTGTTTTGTATGAATTACAAAGATCTCCGCGCGCCAAAATCGCATTAATCATTTCAGATTTCCACTCGCCGATCGAACAATGGCAATGCCAAGTCGACCTCTAAAGGTGTAAGTCTTAACATTTCTTTTTTACCCCCTGAGGCTGTCTTGTAGATGCACGGTGCCGCATTGTCTCACATTTTCAACCTGTTTTACTTAGAATTATTAGTTGACAAAAAAAACCAAATCTGAAATGTCCTCTATCAGCCTCCACGCTGTTGATAACTATCGAACAAAGAATTTTTATTTTGGAATTTTTTTTATTTCTATTAAAATTTATGGGCATAAATATTGTGATTGTGGAGTTGGGCTCTTCTATTGAGCTCGGTTCGGTTCGATTGTTGTTGTTGTTGTTGTCTGTTGTAGGCAATTTCTGGTTTTAAAACGATAATTTATTCATATTTAATAATTGTGAATGAAAATGTTCTGTTATCGGCAGAGAATTAAGTGATTGTGGTGGGTGTTCGCATGAGGGTCCAGTGTTGACAATGAATTCGAGAGACCACACAGTTTTTATGTCAAAACTATTTTTAAGAATCGTTTCTGAAGTGATAACACGAACTGTTTAACCTTTTAATCGATTGTTTTGGGTGCACTGAACATTTCAGCCGTTTTATATATGTATATATATATTTTTAATCTTCAAGTGCATTCACATGAATCGATTTATTTGAGGACTTAAAGGAGTTTCCTCTAACGAATTTTGGTCTATTTTCAATAACTTTTTCTCATGTAAAAAAAAAGGCGACATGACATAAGGCACAAATGACGTAAGTCACAAAAAAAAAATGACATTAAGGCCCAAAAAATAAAACCCAAAATTTTATGACATAAGGCCCAAAAAAAAAAAATGACATAAGTCCAAAAAAAAAAATGACACAAGACCCAAAAATTTTCATGACGAAATTGTGCCTTATGTCATATGACATAAAACCCAATTTTAATTTTTAAAAATTTTTGGGACTTATGTCATATGACATAAGGCCCAAAAAAAAAAATGACACAAGGCCCAAAATATAAAATTCGAGTTTTTGTGTAACTTTGACCGCCGATATTTCGCAAATGCGGTCTTTCCGCAATTTTGCGTCTAAATTTCCTGGTGACGCTAATCTTTTCTATATAAATTTAATATGGTCTATCTCGATTGGTACTTGACGACGTCTGTCGGGTATAAAAATAGAAAATACTCAAAAACTTTAGAAATTTTAATGTAGGACACAGACTTAATGTTTTACGCTATTGTGATGAGGGGGCTTCGCCCCCTGCTCGCTCGCTTCGCTCCGCTTCGCACCCCCGCTTTCTGCACGCGTTTTTTTAAATTCAACTTTTTGTGTAATTTTGACCGCCGATTGACCCATTGATTGACCTTTACAGCTTTTCGTGCATAAAGATCTAGTTTTTCCCCAACTTTTGCCCTGACCAAGGGCTTCAACCCCTTTTTTCCGCGTAGTCCGCGTGCCCATCTCCAATCCAGATTAATAAAATCAATGAACCCACACTGCCTCTTAAAACTAAAATTTCCAAAAATGACATAAGGCCCAAAAATTTGGGTTTTATGTCATATGACATAAGGCACAATTTCGTCATTTAATATTTTGGGCCTTGTGTCATTTTTCTTTTTTGGGCCTTATGGCATAATGAAATTAAGACCCAAAATATTTTTATGACATAAAACCCAAATTTTTGGGCCTTATGTCATATGCCATAAAACCCAATTTTGTATGGAATTTTTTTGGGCCTAATGTCATTTTTTTTTTGTGACTTATGTCATTTGTGCCTTATGTCATGTCCCCAAAAAAAAAACAAAATTCTATTCAAACTTCCTGTTTTCTTAGTGAATATCTCATTTGAAAAAGAGTTTCTGAAATTTTTCTCAACAAATATTTGCATCTCCATCATTTTGGCATCATTTTCGGCACCCTTTCAAAAAAAATGTGCATTCCCGTGGACAGCAGAAACCCTTACAAAATCCTACATTATAGGCTAGAGTCCAAATTTTATTCGCCTGCGCGGAGATTCGAAATCGTATACTTCGGATTGCTGACCGAACACGCCATCCAATCCGCCACAGAGCCTTCTGATTATTTTGCAGTAAATATATTATATGAGTGCTTGAGAAAACCGAACTAAAGACGTCATGTTGACCACACTAGTAGAAAAATGGAAACATTTTCAAAAAAATAAGTTAAATTTATTACGAAAATTTCCATCCACTATGAGAATAGAGTCTCAAGGAAAATGGTTGAGTGACAATACAACTGACCTCGAGAGCGCGCAACTTCTCGAGGCAGTATCCCCGAAACTATTACTCGGATCGATTTGAAAATTTTGAACAATTTTCTAGAGATATTCTAGAATCATTAATTAGATTAGATTAAGTTAGTGTGGATGCTAACATTAAGAGTGACACAATTAGGCCTCACATGGGAAAATGAAGAAAAAACAAACACAGAAAAAACGGCACAATCATCCACGACCTCAGTTGGGAGTTGAACCCAGAGTCTCTCGCGTCGTAAGCCGTGATCTCAACCAAATAATAAAAAAAAAGCCATTTTCTTAAAAGCTTGAGACCCATTGAAACCCTTGAAAGTACTTCAGCGGGTTATTATCAAACTATTCAAATTCTATCCAAATATTCTCGTCAATAATTTATTTCTTCAGTCTATCAATGATGAAATGCTTTTTATAGTAGTTTCTTGATATCCTTCTCTTCGTACGATTCTTTCATGCATGGACATTGCTAAATTGTAGTCCAAGTCACGCATGCAAATTTGTGCTCAATTGTCACATAACTTAAGGCACTTTACGATTGTCTTAATCAAGTAACGAGAAAGAAATGGCGCAGAACGGGCAGAGCATGAACAAAAAAAAAAAACAAAAACAATCCGAAACGAAATGAAAAAGTCCGAAAAATTGCATGTTAGCATTTCACATGCCAAGGCCATGGGCCATTGGTCTTAAAAATCCAATTACTCAATAAAGCAAAACGGGAAAATGGCAAAAGAGTTCAACGGAAATATTCGATTTACAGACGTCCATCGCACATCACTGTGGGCAATAGAAATTTTGTTATTTTCCCCCCGCCCCCCATATCCGAATGCCTGTGTGGTCCGATGTCAATCGGGCGGGGGTACACGGTTCGGTTCGGTTCGGTTCAATTACGGCTTCTCGCGACGCAATAAATGACATCGTGCTCGAACGTGCTACTCTATTAACTACAAATGTATTTGCAAATGTTGCCACGGTTTAAAAGGATTCCCGCAAAAACTTTTACCACAAAAACATATATGAGCATTTTCTTCCTTCTTTCTGGCTCATGCCTAATCCTTTTGAAAGGATTTTCCCAACGAATTTCAATGACTTTCGAAAAATGTAATAACCGAGATTTCGGTACTTCAGAAGTCATCTTTGTGTGTTGTGTCACATATGTGCGAAATGTGTTTTGCGTGATGTTGCAGCAGCAGAGGCGGTCCGTTATTTATTAAAAAACCCCCCCCAAAAAAAATTATGGAAAAAAATAAAAAAATTATTTCTCAGAGAGAAGAGAAACAGAGAGAAAATAAGAAGAGAAGTCCAAAGAAGCAAACACACCTTCATAACGTTTAGTTTTTGGATATTAAAGTAAAAAATTAAAACATTCATATAAAAACCCATAAAACTGTCAAACGAAATTATGTGCTCTTACACGCACATTCGAGTCCGTTTAAAAGGAAAAAAAAAAAAAAAAATTGGCATCAATCAAATTGACTGGACTTGGCAAGACTCATAAATGTCAAGTGAAGAATTTGTCCATAGAATTTAGTTCAGCTGTATTTAGGTATAAGCTGCTGTAGTGGGATGTGGGCCTTCCGACTTTGATGTATTCTTCACAAAAATGACAGTTAATAGTCAGTGTTAGGCCGTCAAGTTGCCTAGCTCAGAAATGTCACAAATCATTTGAGTCGCATCACATCAAGTGTCTAGCGTAAATTGCGCTAAACTGCCATCGGTCGCGTAAATTTTGGCTGACAAGCGCCGCGAAACTGTTTTGTGGCACAAAAATGTCACAATCCGAACTGGCGGTGGCATCTTAATTTGATGACCAAGTGATACCGTTCCATTATGGTGCTCATTTTTGTTGTTGCAGTGTAATTGTGGCTATGTTTTGCGAAAGTCATAGCGAAAAGCGTCAATTTTCTATTCGAATTTTTGTCACAAAATTCATTGATGAATTTTTAGTACAAACTCTAATGAAATCTAATAGAGTTATGTGGTCTCTACTTATGGGCTGCTTTTGTAGCAAGATGTTGGGATCACTCTTGTCAGGCCGCGATTTGTTGGTCAAACACCTAGAGCGACACTAAGAGGGACGGCAATTTCACAGAGATATGCGAAAACAGTACCCCATTAGTGCCATTATAGGAAGTCAGTTATTTTCTTTGCTCTGACTCATGTCATCCTCTCATATTATTGATAAAAAATCATTGCTTTAAAATGCCCCACACAAAAACCTTTGCATTTTGCCCATTCATGCAATCAAACCACATTTGATTTGCCAACTTATAAAACTTTCAAAAACTTCATAACCATAAACTTGGTCTCGGTGCTTATCTTTTATGGCGGTCAAAGAGAAACTTACTGTGAATTTCCTATTTATGACAAGGTTTTTAACAAGCCTCCTGTGCTCCTTGTGCTTTTCTCCAACTCGACGTGTGTATGACAAAAATGCCAAAAGCTGGACATTATGGGATCACGCAAAAAGAAAGCCAAATGAAGGGAAACAAAACAATAGCAACTTTCATTGGATAAAGCTGAAGTTGGATATGTAAATCCCGAACAGATAAGGCGATATAGCCGCACAATGACAGCTACAGAAATTGGTCATGACTGTTCCATGGAAGAACCAAGAAGAAAAAAACAAAAAAAAAAACAGAAAAACAAATAAAAACTTTCAGAACTCAAACAAATCAAAAACATGAAATAAAGTGGATGAGAAAAAAAAGGGATTCACACAAAACGATGACTCGACCATCCGAACATATGTGTGTCCTTTTCGTTCTGCATTTTCCTTATGAAATTATTGTATTTGTTTTTCGCAATAAAAGGTGCACAATTGAAGGGGGCGGTGCGATGCGGCTGGACGTGTATTTTCGAGAAACTATGACTTTCATCCTTTTACCATTTTTGCCAACGTGGTCAAGATTTGCGCTCTACACATGTGTCATGCACACACTCGTCCGCAGCCCAATGTCCGCAGCCCAAAGTCCAATCTCAAAATGGTTTCGCATAATTTGCAAAAGTATCCTTAAAATTTAATATGATTGCGACATTATGAAAACTTTTCCTTCTCCTTGGGTTGTTTCTTGATACTCAAATTCTTTGCGTATTGAATTTGGTTTGTTGTGGAAGGAGGCGGGAGTCCTTAGATTGTTACTCCTTTGCAGCGTTTTGTTCGAAAGGATATTGTTATAAGCAATTCGCCTGCGTAGAAAACCCATTTCAAAACATTTTTGTTTTTCTAGCTTTGCTCTTTTATTGTCGGGAGTTTTGCTTGCTTATTTTTTTTTTTTTTTTTTGGTATTCATGCAGTTCTTATTTACCGTTTTCTGGGAAGGGGACATAAGTATTTTACGACAAATTTACCTGATTTGATTAAATTTTTTGGGGTCATGTTTTGCCATTTCGCATAAAAAGGTATGAGGAGAAGAAAAAAAATGTCCAAAATGAACAATGAAATGCTGACGTTTTAGTTCTAATTTTTTATTTTATTTTAGTTTGCAATTTTCTGAATGATCATTAGAAATGCCATCGAGGTAATTGGAAGAATAAATTTGTTCGGGAGGATTGGAGAAAAGGTCTCGTTCGGAATTCATTTTGGTATCATAAGATGGCAGAAAATTTAAATGTATCTTGAATATTATTTATGGATGGGTTAAGGTGGATGGATTTGTGTGGGTCGAAATACCTTACCCTCGAAAATCAATCTATATACGTATCTGAGCAGATGCTCGTTACTTATACAGTCATCCTCGGAAAAAAAACCATCCTCAAAACTGCAAGAAAAATTGCTACAGGGGGGGAATGCTTCAACTGAAATTTTAGCCCATTGAAGAATAAAAATTCGAGAATTTTTCGGATATTTTATGCGGGAAAATATTATGATTCGACCGGGTAGTACTCTATAGAATTCAAGGGGTTGTTCTTTTGCAAACGAAAAAACCTTACTTCCTTTTATAGGTGCTTATATATTCTTATTTCCTGGCCCGGAAATGGACCCTAGTGGCCTGCCGGGCAGATGAATTAAAGGGCCCTCTATATTATATGCTCAGGATGCCATACTATATGCCCGACCTGAAGGGCCAGTCCGGCACTGTTTATATTATAAAAAATGTGTTTGTTTTTTCTTAAGTTTTTTGTATACTTTTAAAAAATTAAGGCAGGGGGCCCCATGGCACGGGTCACGGGCTTGATGGCCCCGCCTTTCCTGAGTCGCGGTGCTAGCCGATTGCCCCAGTCAAATCATGCAGACTGATAAATAATTGTGTGAAACGGGACCCAGCCGCGTGTTTAATGTAGGGAGCGTCACTGTTGACGAATTTTGGGCCGTACCCCGAAGTAATGCCCAACAGCGTTTCCATGGTAGGAATCCCAACTAGAAGAGAAGGGATGTTTTAAGTAGAATCACCACACACCCAGCAATCACAGATGCTGTCAGTCCGAAAGGATTTTTGACCTCCTCGCCGTAAAAAAAAAGATTTTCCGGCGTTTATTCGAGCTGAAGGTCAAATTGATCTTAAGCTCGAATAAACGCCGGAAAATCATTAAACGATTTTTCACTTAATGATCAAAATATCAACGAAAGGTCAAACAACACATATCGAATACAAAAAAAAAATAATAATAATAATTTAAAAAAAAATACTTTTACAAAATTAAAGTAAACACCAAAAAAGTAGGTTATTGGTGGGAGTGATAGCGACTTTTCGGTTCGCAGAAAATTTCTAAATATTTTTTGTTTTATTTTCGTGAAAAGCTTACAAAATAGATAATTAAAATATATTTACAAAATATTTTACATTTTTTAAGGTGTACAAATAAAAAAAGTATTTTCGACGGAATCAATTCAATTTAAAGTAGCAATGTAAGTCTGCGCTTGCTTTCAGTTTATTATAGTAGTCCTCTACATGGGAAAGATCTCGATGGACGTGGAAAGTGCTAAGGCATTAACTCTGTTCTGTCATTGTAGATCAAGATATTTTTGAGTCGGCGAGAGTTGAAAACGATCTTCATTTTCACATGTGGTTAAATTGGAAGAATAGCCAAAATAGTTAATAAATTAAAATATTTTGGTAAAAATATCTTTTTTACAAAATTTTATAGCGTCAAACACTTTATGGTCTTTCATTTTTTTCTAAATTATTAATTAATTTATACCAAACAGTGAGCTCCATTTTGAATCATCAAATTTCCCTCAAATCATCTTGATAAAACTGAAAGAGTTTTTAAATTGTCTAAAAAATCATCAACTTTTGCAGTATCGCTTTGAGGAAATAAAACTTGCAAAATCAATGAAGAATATCCTTGTGTTATGAAAAGCGATTGGTTAAGTTGACAATAAATGCATCCACAAAAGGTAAATAAAGGGAAATACGATATACATATGTCAACACTTTTAGTATGAGAAATTGTTGCTTCGTTTTGTGATCTGAAATAGTGCGAGCCTAGGTTTTTGCAAATAAGTCCGCTGATAAAGCTTGCTTCTCAGCGTTTTTAAACAATTGAAATTCTTCCTCAGCGGTTACTTCTAAGGTTTGAAATATTCATCTAATGCATATCTGCTAGGACAACAGTATATTTGAGATCAATGTTTCTACCTTGTAAATATTTACAAGAAACAAATGTTGTATACTGAAAAATTGTTTGACTACAATGAAGAGATATAAGAAATTCGCGTTTATTCGAGTAAGGCACATTCTTAAGCTCAAATTGGACTGACTTGACACATTTGATCATTCCAAGAGGAAATTCGTACAAGATAAAATTATTGATCTTTAAAACTTAAATCAAAAGAGTTTGTAGTGACGCTTTGCGGTGATAGAAATGTAATGCCTGGTCTGTCGTTGTCGTCCCTGCCAGAATTCAGTATAAAAAATAAAATAATAAAAATTGTATATTAAATTTGATCAAATCTTCAACCGAATCTGAAATGTCTGATCATACTAGAAAAGCGTTGCTTTGACCAAGCGCAGCTCAATCACAACTTCCAATTATTATTGACGCCATACAATCGCTTGTAGAAAAGTAAACATTTTTTGAAAATAAAAATCCAACTAAAGTGCAAATCGCTGCTATAAAAAAACTATTCGATAAGTTTAAAAAGACAAAAACGGGTAGCTGAATTGTAAATTACCTAGAGTCGACGGTGTCAAACATTCAAATCACCTTAATTGCACCCACGTACCGTCACATCAGGAAAACATGCAAAGTCGTTTGACAAAAACATGGAAAAAAAATGAAAAAAAATGAAAAAAAATCAAAAAAATAAAAAAGCGCGAAATTTAAGCTAATAAAAACCGTAACCGTATAAATTTCTAAAAGTAACATTAAGCTTCGCGTGAATTTGTTAAAGTTTAGAGCTCCATTCTAGCGAGTTAACAGCAATGGTGCCGTGCATGCGCTAGATGCAAGCGATTAAAGCCCCATGCAATACAAACAGAGAAGACCCTAAGTATACAATGCACTGGTATCCTGAAACGTAGACAACCAAAATATCATGGGCTGTGGTGCTTCGCAATTGCATGTGGAACGCTTGTGGCAACATTTTCCGGCTTCGGCGTTGCGAAGTCTAATTACAGCCTTTCATCGTAATCGTGAACTCGCCATATATCTTTGTCGCCATATTCATTGAGGAACGTGTAGGCCGTATAATGGAATTAAACGTCTTTTACCCCACTGTACCTACGAACACGTCGGTGCCAGTGCAGTACAGTACATTCGGATGTGCAGCTATTTTTCTTGTTGCGTTGCGCGCGCTGATTGCATCTTTTGTCGCATTTTCATGTTATTATGGCGTATTTCTTCGTCGGTTTTTGCCATCGAATCTGTATAATTTTCAAGTCACCCCATTGCACTGCCCCATGTTTTTTAAATAAACACGCAAATTATGGCCGCTAGTTTCGTGACGCAGCCATCTCTATGTGCACGTCGCGTACGTATCGCAATATCGCGTGTCGCATGTCAACATAGTGAGGAGGTGGCCATTAATGCTGCTGCGAGCGTTCACTTTATTTTCTTTTTTTTTTTGTTTTTCTATATATTTTGCAAGAAAAAATATTTATGGAAAATTTGCACTACATGAAGATTAAAATGGCGTCGATAGTTTTAAAAATTACGCAAGTAATGCCTTCCTCGTAGCCCCAAATTAGTCATGGCCTCTTATGCATTGCAGGTCTTCCTTAAATTATATATACATATATAATTATTGATGGCGCTCCTTCGACAATAACAACTGCAAGAAGAACTCGTTTTCCCGTGCTTTGCTATCGCCTTTTGACCAGTTTTCGCAAGTAATTTGTCAGGTTTACGCACTCGGCTTTTAATGTCGTCGACATTTTGTTATACAAAATTACTTTTCTGCAGTCCTTAATTACTTTTATTGCATCCTCAAGTCAAATGGCCGTCAAGGGTCGATCGATAAAAAACAAACTTAACTGAAATTCACTTCATTCTCGAATGGAATTTCATAAAAATTTCTTCTATAACACGAATGTGCCGTCACAAATTAAGCGATAATGATCTCAATTGATCATCGTCAGCCCACTGTTGATAACTGAACGATTTATAAATATCAAAATTAATAATTTCTTAAAAAGCTGACAACACAAATCTTTTATTTTCTAGAGTCAATAATACTTCCAAGTGTCGAAATACGTTCGTTGACTTCTTCTAGATTGACAAGCATTCTTGTTGGATTAAAAGCTTACGAGCGAAAGTCTTACAGGTTTTAAATAAAAAAAAAAAGAGAAAAAATAAAAAAAGCACCGCGATCGTTTCAAGTTTTTCTCTTTTTTCGTAGCTGCAAGTACTGGTATTATGTCAACTCCTTGTTGTTCTTTATTATCTTTGTTCTTCGGTCTTTGAGACAAGCTTCGCAATCATTAGCAAATTCGCGAAGAGTTCAGCGACCACCCGAAAACCATCAAGCTGATCTCATTCAATTCGAAGTGTCAAAGCTTGATGGAGTTAGACCGATTTAAATGTGAATTTCTTCAAAACTTTTCATTCAATAAAATTATAATTCTAAGTATAAGAGGTTGAAGCCTTTCTTCTTCCTCTTCTTCTGATCGTTGTGAATCATTTCATTGAATTCGTTATCTTGCAGTTCTTTTTCTTCCTCTTGTTACTGTCATATTTGTTGGCATTTGTGAATTTATTTTGATATTTCTTGATGTTAATAACTTAAGCTGGACTAACAAGCCTTTGAGAGTGCATTGTACTTCTTTGTTGATTTGCACTGTTGGAATCGCTTAATCAAACCTGTTCCGAAGCCAACATCCTTTCGACCTTTGCTACCGAATATCTTTACTCAGTTCAGTTCAGACCAAAGATGAATTTATTTATTTGTTTTCATTTTAATTTTTATTTGTATTTCTTTTTTTCGTAACTCACATTCATCAACTCAGCATGTGTGCTACCGCTGAGCGTAGTTAATCTTCGTCTTCGTCAAATGACTACTGCCTTGCCTTAGAATAAAAAGAACGAGAAGGAAATAAATAAGTTAAAAATCTTTCACTTTAATCGGATATTACTCAACATGTGTAACTAAAAGTGAAACATTCGCCGCCACGCTTTATTCAATTTATTCATTCATTCTGTTTATTCTCATACCATTCGTTCACTCAATCAGCTGCCTTCCTGACTTATATCCTACACTCATCTCCTTCGAGCAGTCTTTACTGTCTGTTCTCATAGACCGTGCCTTGGCATTTAATTTGTGCTTAATCACTGTCGACTGGAATCCCTTACACCTTGATCCTTTTAATATGACAACGAAAAAGGCTTTTTTTTTTGTATTTGTTTTGTTTGAAATTAACACACACTCTCACATGCGCTCCTACAACTTGTTTTTTAACTTACATTAGCCACCATGCATGTCAGTCGAATATTTACCAAATACACACACACACACACACACACACACACAAATATAAAAAAAAGACAAGGAATGAATTCCTTGCATTGTTTCCAAGCTGCTGCTCAATTTTTCTTTTGATTTGACAGAGCCTTTTTCGCAGTAGGCGTAAAGTAGGCAGCCTGTTTTGAATTTCAGTCGAGCCTCATATTGTCTCACATTGACAAATCGTGCTCATTTGTTTTGATAAGTCAGAACTGTGCATATTGAATGGATAAAGATCATGTGCATTTGATATCTTTCGATTCTGACTCATATATAAGTATATGGAAATGGGCTAAGAAGAAGCGAACATTGATTTACTCGAATATCATTGTAGAATGATAAATTTAAATGAATGGAAGAAATATTAAAATAAATAAAATTTAAAAGTAATTCAACTAAAATAAAAAAATAAAAGCTTTTTAAAAAAAGCATAAAATATTTTGCAGGTTTCAAGTTCGTTTCTTGAGTCTTTTGTTTTGAGATGCCAGCAACAAACTTCTTTGCAACATGTTTCAGAACTTTAGTTTCTTTGTTTTTGCTCTCCTTATCTTCTTCACTTGAATTTCAAGCTAATTAAAACCGTATCCAACACTTAATTACACCAATATCCTTCAGTATAAACCCTTCGAAGGTTTCTTAAAGGAGCGCATAAATTGCATAAAAAGCCTTCAGGCGGCCACATTCGCTTGAGCTTCGAATGCTGCTACCAAATTAAGTTGTAAATTTTATGCTGACTGTGAAGTCAAACAAAGAAAACTTGTAAATATGTGTGGTCTTTTTATCAAACCAACAAACAAACGAGAAACATCGGCAATTTGTCTCAGTTAACAAAAAAGCTATTGATTAAGCTGAATTGGTTTTTTTTTTTTTTGTTTTTGGTGTCGCCACCCAGAAAGTCAAAAATAAACTTCCTTCTTTTGGGCTTTTCACATTTTCACGACACTTTTCTTTACGTATACCGTTGTATCGTTTTCCTCTTTCGCCTCATTTTCTTTTAAGTGCTTTTCAAATTATAAAGCACCTTATCACTTTTCGGGCCCACATACGAGTATTTTGGTGGTTGATCATTGTTAATCGTATAGGGTCTGGGTCAGTAGTCAGCATTTTGACTGATTGCCGTTTAACACGCGCAGCATAACAGCCTAACACTCCTAGGCAACGATTTTTCCTCATGAACTCGACAATTAATTATCCGCCAAGGAGTATCTCTACTTACATATATGATAAAAATAAAAAAAAGAAGTTATAAGTGTGGCTAAAGAGGAATTTGAATTGATGCTATTTAGAATGAACAAAGGGTCGTGGTTTCGCTGTTTACAAATGATTGCCTATTAATTTCTTTGTGAGCATTTATAAAAGTTTTAAATTGGGCTTGAGAAGTTTTTGTCCTTTTTTTATTTTTTTTTTTTTTTTTTTGATAATGGAATTGAAATTTTATCGGAAAAGCTCGTATTGTAGACGGGACGCCATAGTGTCTCAAAGAATAGAATAGTAGGTGTGAGTTTCGATTACTTATGAAGAAGTGTTCTCTTCAAGAGCAGGAAAAGAAAAGGTTCGTTGATTGACAAGCCGCTTTCCAAATTGGCAAGTCCTAAAGCGCTTTAACTTCCTGAAGAAGAAAGATTTTTTGCTCTAAAACTTTCTACATATCAAGAACAATTTTGCATGTTGAAAATGTTTTTTGATCAACCACACTAAAATGCTTGTTGAAAGCGCCTTACATGCCAAATGGGGAAGCACCTTTATCCTTCAATTTTAATGGACTCCTTCAAAACCAAAAAAACAAACAAACAAAAAAAACACTATTATACACAAAAGAGTATATTGCAAACAGATGCCTTTAGTTTCGGTCTATAGCAAAACGATTTAAAAATCAAATTCACACCATTTTGCGGTGATGATTTTCAAAAAGCATTCATTAAAGATATTCTTTGTTGTGACATTTATCGTGAAAACGCCATGGAGTGTAACACAAAATCCGCAGGACTCCATAGCACACACTCCTTAATTTTGAAAATGAAAAGAAAGAAAGAAACAAAAAACAGACAACGTGGTGCCTGCCTATAGAAATTATTTTGGGGTGTGCCTCAATGCAACAATTACCCATATTTAGCCCACAATTGTGACAATTGCATTGCATTGCATTCGATCATTAACAAACCGGACTATTAAAGAGGCGAAAACAATAACGAAATTTCGAATTTCCTCGAAAAGGCATCTGCTTTGGTTTTCATCGAACAAAAGCGAACGGTTCAAAGGTGTTAAACTGGCGAAAATTTTTGTTGAAAAGTCAACAAACAGAGCAAAAGCAAGAAAATGCCTGCTCGGTTGTTTGACAATTTGCCTTTTTAGGTTCTTTGTTCATTTGTTTATTTGCTTTTCGGTTCCATAAACCACACACACACACACACCACACACGCCGAGAGAGTATAATTTTTCATTTAGAAAGAAACACAGACGACACCATCTCGACATAAATTATCATAAATTGCAAACATATGAAATAGCACAATTTTGAGTGGAACTGCATTTCAGCTGCTCCTGGTTTCTTATGCCGTTCGTATAATTTTCCATTTAACTGCCACTTTTCCACTCAAATGGCTTGCCTATTGCATTGATCAACGAAAAATAACTGCTGCAAAAGAGATTCCAACTGGAACAAATCGAAAAGAAAAATATTCAAGAACTCTATATTTAACTGCCTTTTCCACAATTGCCTGCTCGCTTGCGATTGCAATTGTTGGACTCCTTACGTTCCCCCGCTCTAGCACGTGATTACAGGTTATTCAATAATAAATTGCACACCCCTAGCATTTGTGTCCTTCCCTCTCATTCTCTCTCTCTTCTTTTTCACTCTGAAAAACTATATATTTATTCAATCGTTCAATGATATTATTTACTTTACCATTCAGACTACGAGGGCCATAGCGTATGCTTCTTTTTTTTTTCTTTTTTCTTTCTTGTTTTTTTATGTTGACCAACAATGGCTGGCGCATTTGCTGTAAATCGCTAAGCAGCGGCATAATGAATGTTTTGGCAACGTTTTCAACCATTTTTAAAAACTATTTTCGCTTATAATTGCTTACGGCGAACGTGGTCGATTGCATGTAATGCCATTGCTCCTCTTTTATGAATGTAATGTACATATGTACATTCGTATGTTCGTTTATGTGTCTGCTGCAATTATTTCAGTTGTTAAGCTGGCAACAGTTTGCACGCGGCAGAGAGAGAGCTCGTCTAATTATAGACACGCAGACATCGTCCATTCATCCAATTGCTAATTGCTTATAATTAACAGTTTTTCTATTATGCTAAGAAAATCGGCTTATGAAAAACTTTTGCACATGAGGTCATTGCGGAGCGTTTGAATGAAAGCCGCAAAACATATCCGCAAAGCATTGGGAAATAAAATTAAGATAGCTTTGGTTTATTTTTTTTTTTTCCAGTTGACGTAAAGGTCATTGATGTTATACTTATGCTGTCACGGTATTAGTGGTGAACAAGCCAAGGTCCCGAGGCTAAAAGGGGGCACTGAGCTTTAAAAATTGGTCATGCCGAATAAAAAGGAGCTCAGAACTTGTATGAGGAGGACATTTCGTTATAACCTGAATCCCAAGCGAGTCACTCAGGCGCAGTTCTTCGTTCCTGTTTATCGTGTAGGGATTCTCCATAAAGTATTAACTGGGAGTCTTGGTAGGATGCAATGATCCTGAGACCGATACCTTCAGTAGTGTAGCTTCTGGCAAGGCCTACCTTGCCGATAAGGTCGACACTAACAGCAATCCATAACAGGCTACTTATCAGTCTTCTTCCACCTCGATATATCGAGTTGCTCGTTAGAAAAAAACATTGATCATTCTATACCCAGAAGCTCTTCGATCGCAGACAACTCTATCTGAAGGACTGTCTGGTAGCTTAACCTGGCAGCCCTACCACGAGGCCAAGTTGTACAGACTTACCACCCATATCTTCAAATCAACTGATTACTGAAACCGAACTGCCCTGTTTCTCTAAGGAATTAAAAGGATAAGGTTTTTTTAAATATATTGAGAGTCGTAGCCTTGATTTACTATCAAAATTATCGACAGTTTCAAGCAGGGACGTGAACCGGGTGGAAAATTTTGTCGGTTTGGTTCGGCGGTTCGAACCGTGTTGGAACTTTTGGATTGGTTCGTAAAACCGGTTTTTCTACTTCTTTGAACCGGAGTTTCGGTTCGGTTCATCGGTTCGGGAATTTCTCAAACTGAAAAAATTTGTTAGCACGTGTTCCCACTTCTAAAGCAATTTTTTAACATTTAAGGTTAAAATTTGCACAATAAAAAGTTAGTGGTGGCTACCTTACTGATATTAGAGATGGTATCGATACTAATTTCATAAAAATATCGACTTAGTTTTTTTTCTTTTGGCCTATGGGAGCGACCACTGTGCATGGCTGCAAGCAAAAATGAAACCCTTTACAAAAAGGGGTTCGGTTTTCGGTTCGGTTCAAACTTTTGTGAAAAACTTCGGTTCGGTTGATCAGCAGATAAAAGCGGTTTTCTGGTTTAAAACCGGTTCGTTTCAAAACCGGTTCACGTCCCTGGTTTCAAGAGTAATTGGACATCGCTTTTCCATCTGTCTAAAAATATTATAATTTTTCGGGATTTAGGTCTCTATGCTGTACTTACAATCAGTTATTTCCTAGGGTATCACGAAAGTGAAAAAAATCGATTTTCTTTCCTACTGTTATCTATGCCTATCGATGTTGCACAAATATGTAATGTAAATTGTGCTCCTTTTTACTATAGATATATTTCACAACAGGTTTTAGGGCAGTATATGATTTTTCTTCATCCTTTTTGCCTTCGTTATCTGACTTGAGTTGATGGTTTCACTCATTAAAGGTTCACTAAATTTTCCAGCTATTTGTAAAAAGTATTATCCAAGCAAAACCACACCAAGTTCTCTTGATTCTGAGTAATTTTTAGAATATTGAATTCAAATTTATTTTCACAGAATTATAAGCTCAGCGTTGCCCCATTTGCATATTACCCAGACAAAGAAAATGGTGAAAAATTACAAACTTGCGGTCGTTCATTTGATTTCCTTCTTTTTTTATTTCAAACATTTTTCACGCTCAATGAAATCCGCCATCGTCTCCTCAGTGCAGAATCTCCATCAAATTTATGCTTCCCTGTAACAAGTCCTGTATATGGCCATTGTTTATTATCATATTTTACAGAAGATTGAACGCGTTTTTTTTTTCTATTTGCTCTCTTACAGATATCTTTAGCAATTTCCGAAGAGCACCTGTGACCGTTGCATACGCCATAATCCACTTGGGGAGGGGGAAAAAAAAAAATTGGGGAAAAAGTATGAGAAAAAATACGAAGAAGGAGGAAATAATAAAGTTCGCTTGTCAGTTTAGCAGCCATTTTGCGGTTCACATAGCACTCACCCCGACATGCTTGTTATCGTGGTAAAAAAAAATCCAATTTCCCTGCCGCCCACATAATTTTTTCCACGGGATTTCCTTTCACGATTTGCTGGCTTTATTTTTTTATTTATTATTTTTTTTTTTTTGGTTTTTTGTTGATTTTTCTTTACCCCGGAAACAATAAAAACTTTTTTATGACACTCGAAGGTAAGGCGCAGGAATGTAGAATATGACTTGAGTGTCCTTGTGATAAATCCGCTTCAATTTGTTGCGTTGAAATTGTTCACTGGCTGAACGGTTGGACCACCGGGGGGGAGGTGGTGGTTTGAATGTTATTATGTCATAGCTTAGTGCATTCTTTAATGGACGAGCTTCGGGGGTTGAGTCGATGTCTCACTCATTGGCTTCATTAAATGTGCGTAGCGTTCATCCGTCGTCGTCGTCGATTTTTTAAAGATATTTTTCGATGTTTTTTTTTTCTTCGATTTTTTCCAGGATTCAGTTTATTACAGTTTAATTAATTTCTCCCGTTTTCCTTCTCGTTTGGATTGTTGGTGGCCACATTTTCTGGCATGGCATGGGACATGTCTCAATTACGGCGCACAGTTAATCGTAAAAGAGAAAAATCCTTGCACTGATTTGTAGCAGATGAAACCAAACGCTGGACGGTGGTATTAAACGCGAATGTCCTGACTATAAAAATGCGTTCATCCTTGTGTGTTGTTGGCGATTTCCTTCGTCGGCTGTTGGTTGATGCTGATGCTACCGATGCTTGTCTCAGGTGTGCACGTTCGTCGAGTTGATCCATTTATGGCTTTTGTTCCGTTTATTTTTTTCTTCTTCTTTTTAAGTTCACTTCGGACCGTGTAGAGTTGATGAAGTCAGTCAAGTCAGCAGTAGGGTTCAAAATAAATACACTGAGAGAAAGGTACAAAAAGCAAGAGCGGTATTGAAGCCTTTAGATCTTTCATGTTAATTTCGAACAAAAGCAAGGGGAGTTTTAGAAGTGCCATCAGTGTATACAGCATCAAAAAAAAAAAAAACACCTAAGGAAAATTTTCTCAGTGTATATTCGTACATGACCACAACAGCGTTGCAATCGGTGGCATTAATTTGCTGGAATTGTTGGACTGGATTTATGGCCTATTCGGTGGCAGTCAAAATGATGTCCTGTTTGCTTTTTTGCTTGCTCGATTGCTTCTCCATTGTTTTGCTCTTTTTTTTTGGTTTATTTTTTCTTTTGTCCTCCCCTGAAACGAAAGGGTGCAACAGCACTTCAATATCCTGCTTTTCCAAGGATAAGCATGTAATTGCAGTAAAATGCTTTTCCGCTCATTTTTTTAATTAATTTTCTTTCAAAGAAACGAGACCTTCTGTCTTATAATCAAAAACACTCTAGAGAAGACTATAAAACCCATTCGAGCATAATCATTTTGCGATGCCCTTTGCCTTTGCCCCTTTTTCTTCTTCTTCTTAAGTCCATCTCTCGTATTTTTTTTTTTATATCTCTGCTTGGATTTTTCTTCTTCAGTTGCTCTTTATGGCTTTTCTTCTATTCCAATTTATTAGGGATTTACAGGATTACCGCTTTTATGCCTAAGCCAATATACGAGTGCGTATTCAATTTACCGCAGAAAAAGATTCGTAAGAGCGCGAGAAATCCTTTGGAATCCATTCTATAATTCAGGTGAAACATTGCAAATCCCTGACCAACCGCTGGCACGCATACTTACGGCGGCTTATTGCTTTAATTTCATGTAGTCTTAGGCAAAAGGTACGGGTACGAATCGTTTTGACGGGAATGAGCAATTTGGATACACATTCCGAATAATTGTGGGATTATGACAGGAATCACGTGGACGTATGACGACGGCGCGCCCGTTTCATCAAACATTCCTCGTTGAAAAGAGGCGTTTTCACAACACACACACACACACACAAATACAATTACTCACAAGAAAACACTCGTGCACCATTTTTGATTTTGATTCATTTATGCAAATTTGTAGATTCGAAATTTTTCGTCTACTGTTTACTTTTCAGCATATGCGTTAAAGTCAAATAACTTGATGTCGGAGACATACGAGAGCAGCTACCACAGACTGACGTTAATTCCATTCATTTTATGTAAATTTTCCCTGTGCTGAATGGATGGTGCAGAATGCAGACCTCGTTTGCCGACATTGTTAATCCTTTTGTTTATAATAAATTAAATAAAAAGTCAATAAGAAAAATGGAATGAGTATTCTGTTGAAGGCTGAAGGCTGGCGAACGACCGATGTTGTCGGGACCACAATTTTAATTACGCGAGAACTAACAACAGCCACTGGAAGGTCTATGCAAATATTTACACACAAACACATACACGTTATTAAAAAATTGTTTCCTTTCTCGTGAAACGATTTTACCCAGCAAACATTCTCGATTGCGAAAGACTCTTCCGAGGCGAAATTTTTTTCGTTGCTGGGTACTTGGACAGCCTGAAGTAATACTTCAAGAAGATAGCAGGCAATATAAAGTTTATGTTTATTTTTTCTGAACACCTTAAAACACATTTCTTATGGGCTTTGAGCTTCTAATCACGAAAACCGTATTTAAAAAAAAAACTTTGCCAATTATATATGGATTTTGAAGGCTAATATATATCTGATTTTATTGGGCAAGGAACCAACTTTAAATGAAAAATACAAAAAAAGCATGATTTCGATTGTGGTCGATTTCTTTTTATTCCTATAAATGAACAATTGCATGAAGTTTTTTCTAAAAATTCGGATTTTTTTAAGATTAAAGGTGTATATGGAGCTTTTCACAGAAAATGATACTTATGTCCCGTACAAACAGTAGATTAAAATAATCTTTTCATCCAATTAAACATTTAAACATAAAAAAAAATCATGAATATTATTTGTCGCGTACGTGGAATGCTCCATATAATCTTATTTTCTTAAGCGATCTGTATATATCTGTATACCGAATATGTATGAAAAAATGTTAGAGATGTTAATTTTCTTTAATTTCAAGGATAATTTCTTCAATTAGGATGATGCATTTGCAAACTGTTGTCATTGGTTACGATATCGTTCTCTGCACGCTTTGTATTTCCACGAATTTAAACTAAGTGAGAATTATAGAAAAAAAATTTTGTCTTTAAGATTCTCTTTCGAAAAAAAAATGCACATAACTAGTAATATCTTCTGAGGTGCTGTCTAGATTTTTCATAAGAAGGTCGCTAAAGAGGCGGCACTTATTAGGCCCACGATGACACCAGGATAGAATTTTCCATCCGAGCTTTACCTTAGAAAATTTCATAGGCTCTGTCATCGCGAATATAGGGGCGCTAAATTAGGGCCAAGATCAGCCTGATCGGGTCAAAATTTTGGGGACCTGTCTAGAGCCAGCCTATAGAGTTACATAGAGTTATCTATATTGTGGCAAATCTAGCTTGGCCCAAGCTAATCACGACACTTCTCTAGGCAATTTTCCAGCCGAGATATAACTTGTTGGTAGAGTTGAGAACAACATCGTCTATTCTTCTTCCAAAAGAGTCGAGTAGACAACGTCTTGACGAACGTTCGCCCAAATATCGTCTAATTGTTTGCTGGGTTATTTTGGAATATATATACATACATACGTCGCTATGCTGTGGCAATCTGTTCTCATTCTCATTCGTTATTTAACTCAAAGAAGGTCCTTTCTTATTTGAAAAAGCGACGCTCAGACATTCACATGAGCTGAAGATCCTTTATTTTTTTTACCTCCACGCTTTGTTGAGCATAAAAAATTGCTGACTTTGCTTCGAAACATTTTCATTGAAGACGAATTTCGTTATCTCTACACGACTTTTCACACTTTATTTATGAAAATCTCTTGGGTTGGATGGAAAACGCCGGAAACGCGTTTCGGCTTGTTTTTATTTTTGTTTTTGATTTTTCACCATTCGCTGCATTCAAAGCGCGAAAGAGCAGTCAACTTGCTATGGAAAAAAAAAAGATCTTCATGAGCTGATAGTTGCTTATAAAGTACGCCTCCGAATTGAAGAGTACACCCCAACGCAGTCAGTTTAGCGGAATAGCAGACTATCAGGCAGGCAGGCAGGCACTCAGGCAGGCAGCAGCACTTTTGCAGGCCCTCAGGATCCGAAAGCGTTAATGTGAATTATTAATAAGAATAAAGGATGCTTCGGCTATGCTTTGATAACAAATTTGTGCGCTAAATGCCGACTGCAGCATTGGCAATTGGCGATTGGCGATTGGCAATTGTTGTTCACTGCTGCGTTGCATACTACAGTCAGTACAGTACCTGTAACTGTTGACCGCCAACGGTTATCAAGATCACAAGTTGATCGGCATAGAGGGGATGAACGGGAATAGCGCAAGGGATTTATTATTATTATTTTTTTATTTTTGTTTGAAGTCTTAGCTTAGGATTAGCTTAGCGGTCTTCCATTGAAGAGAAGCGAGAAGCTAATCAGGCGGTGAGATTCAAGTATGAACCGAACGGACGAAGGCAGAAGAAATTTGTGAAGAAAAAAGTGTTGCGGCATGCAACAAAAGGCCGCAAAGTTTCGATGCGATTTTGCCGGTTTCGCGTTGATTTAAACGCGACGCAGATAAGCCTTGAAGGAGCATACATTAAAAAAGCATAAATCAATGCGATAAACATGATTTGGCAGCCACCAAGCCAATGGCTTGAGGAGTTCGATTATTATTGCGCACATTTCGAAGGCGGATTTTGTTGCATTCATTGTCTTGTCTCCCCTTCCGAGTGCCGTTGAATTTTTGTGGAAAATATCCAAAGCACGATTTTCTTTCTCAAAAGAAACATTTCATTTTGGCAGCTTTAAGTGGGAATGTCCATTGTGAACAAATTTTTTTAATGAATTCACAAATGGAACAGACCAATTTAAAGAACTGATTATGTTAGATCGCTCGCCAGACACGTGCCTCAAAATTTTCTTAAAAGCACTTAGGGCCCATTAAAAAGAATGAATACTCAGGAGTTGCTTCCGCTTCACAACAAACAACAAAAAACGAAAAATTTCGGTTTCAACACTTCAGAAGAATAATGTAACAGCGCATCGCATTAAAAGTGCATCCGTTTGATCTGCTTAATTTCCTGAAAATATGAAAATTTCAACCACAAGAGTCTACCATATTTTTTTTTTTTTTTTGTGATTCTTTCCTCCGCACAAATTTACTGTCGCAATCTGGCGTTGCACTTGACTTATTTATATAATTTATTCCTTCCACTAACCGACAGCACCCTCCACGGATAAATAGATAACTCAAGTGCTTCTAGAGGAAAATACGCTTTTTCCCGAATATGAAAACTAAATTGAAAACTCGTTAAAAATCCATAATCCGCAAAGAATATTTTACGCTACAAAAAATAGAAGAAGAAGAAAAAATTTCAGATAATCTTAAGAGAATAAATTCCGCAGCGTACCTACCTACTGTGCGAGTGCGTGTGCATGTGTCTGTCGGTCTATGACGCCAAAGCGTTTTCCGCTGCAACCGCACAAAACCCCACAAATAAGTTTCGTGTTCAATCCTCTGGCTCTGCTCTGAAAAGCCAGCTAAAGGGGGAAATGGCTTTCTTAATGACTCACCGAACACTTAAGGGCGACCAGACGCATCCGAAAACGAAATACCAGAACACCGCCGCCGATCGCAGCTCTTCAGGGTATTTTCGACAGAGAAATCGCTAATCGCTTGAAAATCTCACAAAACACACAAAGGAAGCGGAAAGCGACCACTAATCGTTGTAGGGGCCTTTGTGTTGGGCTCTTTGGCGCTAGGCTGCTTAATTAATAATTTTATTGCATTTTAATGGTGCATATTATGGCAGAGAAGAAACGAAAACAAAAGAATTATTTCGAAAAAAAATAAAAAAATAAATACAAAGCCCAAGGAGTACAATTTTACGATGCGGAGTGGATTGCTGGCCGCACTTGAGATTCGCCTGGTCTACGATTTTCGAACGCCTCGCCTTCGTTTAATTAAGAAGCAAGGCAGATTTATAACGCCTCCCTCGCCATCATGATCGTCCATCACCTTCTTCTCGTCGCTTTATCAGCATAGATTTTACGATTTTTAAGTGAATTGAAATTTAATTAACTTTCGACAGTACAATGGGAATACGATGGGGGTGCGATGGGGGTACGATGGAAACCAGGAAGCGAAATCGCGAAATCCACAAACGAATGGAACGGATTGAATGAAGAAAATACATAACGTCATTCGTTCGATGTGGGCCAATTCGCTTTGATCTTTTATTGCCATCACCAATGACCCCAATTAAGCGATTGATGATTGAAGTGATTGCGCTAAAAGCAACAGTTTTTCTTGTTGAAAGCAAAAATTGATTTCAGTTTCGACCGATTTTATGAGTTTTCGAAAACAATTAAAAAATATTCGAACAAATATTTATATTGTTGATACAATTTTCCCAAAAAATTTTTTATGGAATTAGTTGTTTTGATTCAAAGAAAACAATTTTCGATTAGCATAAAAACGACGTCAACATTAATGCCGAATTTACGATTGATATTCAACGCAAGAGAACGAAACCCAATATCGATTCAATCGGGAAAAGCCGATTTGAAATTTTTGCTATACAATGTTGCGTGGATATGTTTTATGCATGATCTTAGGATTGCATTAAAATCTGCTCATAAATCATAGATTGATAATAGAGTCCAACTGAAATAACCGTCCTAATCATAGGTCTTCGTAGCCTGTTATCATAAAGCCCCGAAATACCGAGATTCCCCGCCAATTTCTGGACCCCCTCCAAGCGAAAGATCGTGTGCCGAAATCGCATGATTTTCGGGATTGGATAGAGCCCATTTCCCAATTTAAGACTTTCAAGCTATTTCGTTACTTTTAAAGGTGCTGCCCCACTTGCAAGTTAAGTGCTTTTAAAGAGAATTTTTATTTCACTTTCCAAGGATGGTGGATCAAAAAGTGTTTTCAGCAAACAAAAATTATTATTTATAAAAAGTTTTGGAGCAAGAAACTATGCTTCTTCAGGGGGTAAAAGTGCTTTACCTACTTGCCAAGTGAGGCAACACCTTAAGAATAACTTCCAACTTGATCTGTTTAATAATTTCGTATGGAAGATGTTAATGAACATTTAATTTGATACAATCTGTAAAAAGCATATCTCTGTAAGTCCAATATAAAAAAGGAGATGACTATAAGTCGGATGGTTTAATGGGAAAATACCCCATGTTAACATCTGAGTTTTTCCCACAATAGTTGAAATCGGGATGACCTACCCTTTTGATATCCACAAATACCGCAAATATCGGTATTCCGCGGGATTAAATAGATTCTATCCTGCTGATTCTGGGATTGGGGAAAATATGCAGAGCTTAAAACCCTATCCTTGTCTTGTGTTATTTCCAAGGATCGTTCTCGGAAACTTGTTGAGATCTTAAGAATTATTAAAAGCCTCTGAGAGAAGAATAAAAAACATGTGCAAAGGAGGCACCAATTGCCAAATTAGGAACGATTTCGTCCTTACACTATTTCCTTGTCGTAGTGTAGTAGTGTCCAGCCGAAACGTCCGGTGAAACAATCAATGATTTCAGCATGACATAGAGCCAGAGCTCTTCCTGATTATACACCAACTTTCTAATGAAAATTACACACAAGCGGCATTGGGCGTCATAAGAGTACATGTCACGAATTGGTAATCAAATTCGGAGTATATCTTCTCCATCGTGTCGATACCTCTATCGATGACAATGCCATTGGAGTTAGCGATAATAGCATTTCCTCTCGATGACATTGCCATTGCAATTGCGATAAAAAGCACCTTCTCTCGACGGCAATGCCATTGCAATTGAGAAGTACTCGAATTTTCCTCTTGATATCCTTGGTGAAAAAATTAATGAATTGGTCCTTTATCAGAAAATTTCCGGCTGGGGTAGTATAGTGTTTTATACATTTTTCTGACCATAATATCTGCTGCTGTTGCAATGTTTGATTCATAATATTAGCAATCGATGAGTTTTTGGCAAAAATATGAGAATGGTGCTCTCTGTACTCTCTGCTTACTTTGAAACAAGCCTTGGATTTCCTCAATTGTTCGCCTCCATAAATAAAGGCATCAATTCAATCAACAATTCGTCGCTTTTCGCAAACAATTCCCCTTAATAAATTAAAGCCAAATGACTTTGCTTATTGCAAATATAAGTTTTGAAGAGAAATTTTTTGGCTGTTAAAACGCCCACTGTGACAGCTGTCCGAAATTCGCAATGACTTTCAGAAATCGAAATGCGAAATTTTTTTTAACATGCAAACCCATTAAAATCAAAGGCAAGACAATTAAATTCGATGCCAGCAAAAGCAGGAAAAAGACGGTTTATTGCAAAAAATTTAACTTCACTTTTCACACCTGTTCTCGGTCCTGGTATCTCGAGGCATGCGACACTGCCTACGACACCTACACATGCGACACATGCCGCAAGATGTTGAATCGGTTCGATCTCGAGAAAAATATCGACATGAGGTCCTGTCCTGTAGCAACACCAACAGCCTCAGCCGCCACCCCGCAGAGAGCTGCGGAGTGCGACAAAATGTACCTACACATGTCGCCGAAGTGTCTCTTACGGTCTTCTGGCGGTGGAACGATTTGTTTACGTTGCCTCGATTTATGTGCAAATATTTTTCAAAGATTTTCAAAACATTCACTTCACACAGTGTCTTGTTTCAATAAAAAACTCGTATTTATGCTGCTAATTTTTGTATAATTCTTTTTTTTTTTTTGCTTATTCATAGTAGAGCAATGCCGACACTTTTGGGAATTCGGGAGATTTCTTGGCATCTCCAGACGTTGTCGAGATTTGTTTTCGCAGTCGTTATTAATGGACTTCATTGCTATGAGGAGTTCCCTTTGTACAATTTTTTTTTTCTTTCACGTTGTTCTCCTTTGCTGCTGGTCTTTACCGTGGCTATTCGATTGTTTTGTGTTCCTAAATGTCTCTGGAGTGCACTTTTATGTTGCTTTCTGTTGTCTTTATAGGCCTAAAGAAGCCGTTTAAAAGCACGTTTGATGATACCGCTAAATTATGGGAAATAACGGTTATGGTAGAGCCGAAGCAGTTAAATATGGAATCGCATTGCATTGTGTAAATATATCGAAGTATTCACTCCCCCGGGTATACTGCGATTCTTCGGCTTTTACTTTACAATTCTCCTAAGAAGTGTGAGACAAGGCAAAGTAGACGGAATAGCCATTTCAGGATTTCAAATAAAGATTTAAGTATATAAACTGTTGCTTCAACATGGAATCAAGGCGGTCAGGAAAAAGGACTATTCGACTATTGCAAAAAACGATTTTCAATTTCATCTCAGTAGGAAATTTCATTTTAACAGAAAACTTTCGTATGTAAGAATCAGACTCTTTTCGCTTTGATTTATCAAGGGTGCCTACACTGAGCGAACTTAAACATGATTTTTTTAAAAGGGCGCATTGTTATTCACAGTCCTTTTGATTTTCGAGAAGAACAAAAATTTCAAACGAAAAATGGTTGAGTCAACAACATTTTGGGTTGATTTGAAAGGAAATATATTTAATTACATATCTTTACGTTCGGTATAATTCTCAATTGTTTTATAAAATAGAACATATAAGATATTTATTCATCTTAGAAATTTTTAAGCATTGCGAACGCAGTCACGACAACGGAGTGACAAAATCGGATGAATTTCATCCGATGGCTATTTTTGAGGTTATGTTCAGCAGAGGGCTCTGTGGCTATTTGCTTTGAAAGTTAAGTAAATTTGTTTTGACATTTCTTCTTTTATTGGTATTTTAGTAAAATTTTTTTTTTATTTTAAAAATTATCTTGTCATTTCAATTATGTCCGGGGTTAATTCAGCAATTTAAGCCCAAAATCCAACATTGCGAGAGCCCGATGCGAGAGCGCGAGACGAGACGCACACAAATTTCAATACATTCAATCATATGGTTCAAGCTCCAATGTATCGCACTGCGAGACCTCGTGGCGAGAAAATTTTGAAAAATTTATATTTCTCGTTGCGAGGCATTTTTGACAGGTTAATGATGTAGCTATTTTTTGAGTACTCGCTATTGGGTACTCGTTTAAACTAATAAAACAAAAACTGTTCACTGTTCCGTGAAAAATATCTTTTAGAATATTTCGCGAGCTTTGGTTCATTTTGAAAATTTTTTGAAAATTTTGAATTAAAATTTAAACTCAAGTGAAAGCGTATATTTTTTATGAGTACTCGGTGCTCGTTAGATTGGTACTTGGTTCAATTATTGCATTACTAGAAGCGAAATTATTCTTTCATCTGCGTGACGCAAAACTCTCATTGGAGATTGAAATGCGTCACGCAAAACATTTTCGTGACGTCGCGCACTCTCGCATTGGGCTCACGCAATGTTGGATTTTGGGCTTCAACAGGAAAATCTTTATATTTTCCAACAAGAAAAATTTTTTAAATTAAAAATATTTCTTATTGAGGGCGTTTTGTATGTTTTTTTTTTTTAATTAACCAATTTTCTGGTTTGTTTTTGCTCTGTGTATAGGTATAAAATATACGAGTTGCTTATTGAATCAATGAATGTATTTATGAAGGCGGACATTCGTGAATCTTAAGGACTAACTCAAAAAGGGCGTAGAACTATCCTTGAAGAAAATAAAAGGCGTTAATTTCAGTAGAACTTCTTTAAAGCTCTGCGGCATGGAGTACATATAAAAATAGTGAATAGCTTGCAAATTTTCTCATTCTTGGACGTTTGCGCTGCTCACAATTTTGACTCGCATAGATAACGTGCACTTAGCATAATCAAAACATGTACTTTCTTGTTTAATTGCTTCGGTGCATAGACGAGCGTGCGACGAGCTTTCACTTCAATCTTGTAGTCGTAGGCTTGCGATCGGCTTACTTCGAAAAATGAGCGATTTTCAAGCTCTTTATTTAATAAATTATACTACAAATATTACTTAATATTATACCCTTTCTCTTCGGTTCATAAAAAGTCTTTAATACGTTTCAATGGCTCCCAAATGTATAGGAACACTATCAAAAATAACAGGAATAGGGTCATTCATTAGTTGGCAGCCCGTTTGACAATGGCTTGCTCACGCAGCAGGTTGATGCTTCATTTCATTCCATTGTGGCATCATTCCTTCAGAATCTTGTTTCTTCAAATATTTCCAACTGGCGTGTTTAAAGCGCAAATTTCATACTTGTTTTGGTCTGTACCTTTTTGTTGACCATCCTCCAAAAAATTTTTGAGCTAATTTTCAAAATTTGTCTCTCCGCTTGAGTGATCAATCCACTCGGCCATTCCATCCATTGAAGAGATCATTAAAAAGCACGTGTGGTCAAGATGAATTGAACGTTAATTGATTGAATGTGGAACAAAGTTTTTTTGTCTATTGAGCCAAGAAAAAAGTATATTTTAAAGGTTTTTTTTTTGGATGACAATTGTAGACAAAGTCTTTCAGTCACACCAAAACTATCAACTTTCATCCATCATAAGTGCTCAGCACCAATGGCGACAGTCGAAATGCCAAATACTCGTCAAACCATCAAGCTGTAAATTCTCAAAAGTCGAGGTTAATTACGCATAGCAATGGAATTTCTCATACCTTGAGGTAAACGTTTTAATAGCCGTTTTAAAAAAAAAAATTGCCCAAAATAATTAAAGGGTCACACTAAGCGGTCATAGAGAGATGCACCATTCGAAGTGGCAAGATAAATAATGCTTGAGCCTCCAAGTGAAAGGAAGCCAAGGAAATTAGCATAATTATCAGAGTTAAATGGCACATAAGTCGCATAATTACACTGAATTACATTGTCAACCGAAATTCAACTAGAAACGAGACCCGAATTCCGTTCACACAAAATGGCGGCGACGAGCTGTCATAATGACAAATGTCATTTCGTGTCATTGCGGAGGAATATTCCTGAGTAAAATTTCAACTCCGAGTGTCACTGACTCCATAGCAGTTGCAGCTTGATTTCGGCTTGTAGTGAAATTAAAAAATTATGTAAAACAAAAAAAAATTGACAAGCGAAGTAACACCAAAACAGCATTGAGCACAGACACACAGCCAGCACAGACACACAGCCACATAGCACAGCCGTACCGCATCGGCGTCAGCGTCGGTGCCGATGTCGGTGTCGGTAGCAATGGTACCCGTAAATAAAAATCAGATAAATTTCGGCAGACATTTCAACCAAAAATTTCATCAAGATTAACCCAGAGTCGGACGGCAGGCTGAGGTAGTCAGCCTGACAATTCACTGAACTGGATATCCACGAGAAAGTGCAGAACTGTTTCGTCGGTTGGGCAATTATATTTAATGTCAGGTTTTTGGTGTTTGCGATTTTTATCTTCTTTAATAATATTTACAGTAGTTGCGCCCCCCTTTTCAAAACGAAATAAGGCGCATGCATGCAGTACAATAAAATAATAGAGCTTAACTTGCTGTCAAAAATGCTTTGCGCTGTCACAATTGGACTCTTTTGTCATTATTATTATTTTTTCTTTATATAGTATAGTATCAATTTGTATATCTCATTCATTGAGTTAATGAAAGGCTTAAGTGTGTCTTTATTAGGAAGAATACGAACGATAATGTAGAAATATGTATGTACCTACCCACGAGCGGGCAGACATCAATGTGTGATACCAACTTAAATAACTACACAAAGTTCCCTTTTGAGCTTAATTGTTTGTGCCAATTTCAGTCCTTGTCCTTTCAATTTTTCCTCGCAAAAACCGTTGCATCATATTGTCATAAACAATTTGCATATAAAACGCCAAACTTCGTTGAAGTTCAATAAATGTTTGTATAGAATTTTATGTTCAGCTTAATTGACAGCATCAAGAAAGATGACAGCTGCCACTGCTGGTGCTCTTTCTGCCGAATTGACTGGAGCTTTTGTTTCAGTGGTAACTGTTGCAGTCAGAGCTTTCTTCCATTACAAGGGCTCGCAAGAAACCCTTTTTTTTTAAATTCATTTATGTCCCAATTTGTTCCTAAGAAAAGCGTTAACTGTTTTCAAGACCGGACTGACCCACCGGCCACCCGAGGGAATGCCCGGTGAGCCCTCAATTACACTAATTTCCTAAGCATACAGTACAGGGGCCTTTCAACTCGTCAGCTCAGTAGGCCCCTTGACTGTTCATAAGAATTTTTTCCCTATTTTTTAACTACAAACTAGACATCTTCTCCCATAGAGATCGAAAATATTGACTCATTAACTTAACGCAGTTTTTAGTTACACAATCATTCTTGACTGGATGAGTCTTTAGCTGGGCAAAGGGCATCTAATGTTACCAAAACTGATGTATGTACATGAACTTCCATTAAAACTAATTTGAAAGCAACGTGTAGCTGCGTTTCTCTGAAAAATGTTTTCACTCAAAACATATTGTTCTGCCCACGTGTTTTTTTTTTTTGCATATTTCCGAAAATCAGGCGCCTGCCTGCCACGTTCCTCGGTAGCAGTAACAGCAGCAGTAGGAGCAGCAGCAGCAGCAGCAGCTTGAAGACCCTACACGGGCGAATGTAGCAGTAGCAGTTGAGACATCAGCTTATGCAACTCTTGACGAGTGACAGAAAATGTTGTGATGAATTTATGGTCGGGTAAAAGTCGTTGTGTTTACGCCCACGCAACTGATGGCTTATCGTTGTAGATTGTAGGGGGGAAGAAAGGAGAAAAAACCAATTTTCCAAAATAAATTACAAAATTTTTCTCGACACGTACGAGTATGCGTGTATTTCGGTAGTATTTTCTTTTTTCGGAAATTATTTACAAATAAAGTTCATTACTTAAGAAATGGGCAACGCTGCGAAGACACACGCCAATTCAAGCACTCACTCAATCAATGCATGGGCATGATATGGGCAAGCAGCTCGATTAATCGAACATTTTTATCATCAATTAATCGTATTGTTAATCAAATGCCTTGTCAGCATCATTTAAAAGGCTGCCTTTGACGCCTTTTTACTTTTTGAGGACGAAGACGAGTGGAGACGTGACCGAAGACGTAGACCGAGATGGAGACGAAAGATGTTTCGAAACTTTTTAAGAAGTTAAGAGTAAAATGTTGTTGTCTGCAGCGAAAACGAGACACCAAGATTTCGACAAGCGCGTCTACGAGATGTGAGCCTAGCGATAACATTTACCATTTAGCAGATCTTCTTTGTCGTTTCCAAAGTGAAGGAGAGCTTTCGAAAATGTTGTAATAAAAATTCATGCTTAATTAAAATAGACAAAAAAAAAAAAACATTTATTTTTGGTATTTGAATTTTATTTGTTTTTTTATTTTTATTTTTTTATTGTAAGTTTCCATCACGAATCAACGCCAGTAACGCGCCACGAAACACAATCAATCAATGACAGTAGCGGGGGACTCGTCGGTTGAGACACAAGAATTGGTAACATAGGCTCAACTTATATGGGTTTTCAAAATAGTCAGCAACCAAACTCAATATGTATCCAACCTTTGTACACTAGACGAAAAAAAAAAACGAAAAAAAAAATTAAAATTGTTAAAGGCTAATAGCGTGAAAAACGCTGTCAAATACTTTTTACTTTGTTGCTCAACGAAACTTACAACAACGTTTTGAATGGTAAAGCGTGATCAGACCCATTGAAGCAAGAAGTCAATTGCCTTTTTGTAGGCGCACAAACACGCGTGCCATTACCCTTTTTTTTTTGGTTTTCTTTTTTTTTTACAGTTGGTACTTGAAAAATCTTTAAGCTTATCTGCACGATCACGAGTTGTCATGTCAACGCTTCTGATTTTTCTCTTAAGCAATGCATTTTCACTTTAATTTTTAAAAAGAAAGAAATAAATAAAAATAAAAATAAAAATAAAAGTGAAATATCCACTTTAATAAAAAAAAAATTTCCTTAAAGTAAATGAGCTCGACTCTTTGCCTTACCCTTTTATGACTTTGATATCGCTCAACATTCCAACATATCAGAAAAAATGACAGACGACAGCATCCACCAAAAACTGAAATGGACAGGGAGCTGATTTGTGCCTCGAGCGATGTTACGATGACTTTTCATCTGCATTTGCGGTGAGTCGTTCCCTTGCATTTCAATGAAACTGGCGCAGATTGATGCCTGACGTGCTCCGTTGGACATCAACATTAAGTTACTGTGCCACGTCGTGTATCTCTCATTTTGGTTATGTTGATCATGATGAATTCTGTGGATTTGTGGTGAGTTCAACAAGCAAATCCTAAAAAAACAAAAAACAAAAAACAAAAAATTTAAAAACATATTTCCACATTCACGAAGGCCCATCATGAAGCATCCACTCGCTGACTTATTAACGTTTATTAAGAGCAGATTTAGTCAATGAGTTATGACGACTCGGCCTCAGTATGTAAAATGATAAATCTTGGTAGGCCTTCGAGGTGAAATATCAGAAATTGACAAGATAACACGCTGAGTTTAGGTATGTTAATACGCCATGATTAAATTGTGTCATTAAAAACGGACATGACAAGTTGATGTGAAAATATTGGTGCTTTAAATCGCTGGAATCATTTATAAGCTGATAGCGCTGCGAACCATTATGAGTGGATGGGGGTTTTTTTCTTCTTTAAATACTTGATACAATTAAATTTTAACATAAAGGAGTTCTTAAATAAATATTTTTTTAATTGTTATTTAATGTGAAGATTTGGATATAAGTATAGAATAACAAACTTTTGATAGAGAACAGCATGACTGACACTACTTCCTATGAAAAAGTAAAGAAGTAATTTAATACATTTATTCTGGTATTACTTACATATTAACTGTAATAAAGAGGGCTCGGAGAAAATGCCCTAAAAATGAAGAAAAATGCGTTAAAACCTTTAAAAAAAAATGCTGGTAAAGTCTCCAAAGCTCAATCCTCTAAAAAATGTCCTTAAAGTCTTTGTTCTATGACTTAAAACTCATTAAAAATATTTTATTTTCAGGGGGTTTCTTTGTATTTATTGCAATTAAAAATTCAATGCGACAAAATCTTAATAAAATAGGCATTTAATATTATAAGAAATGATTTTTTGGGCACTACAATTTCAATTAGAATTTTAACACTTTAACGGCATTTTCATCATCGTTTTTAACACAATTTTTGTAATTTGTAGGGCATCTTTCTGATCCCTAGTAATAATACATAATGCATTTACATAATTAAAATAATATTTGAAAGATTTTTCAAGGATTTTAAAAACTAAAAAACTCTCTATAACGCTTTAAGTACCGGGGGTAAGCCTTGGGTCTTGCATCAGCTCAAGCACAGCTTCTGACCCATTGCGATACCTACCCACAAGAAAGGCACCCTAACTTTCTGAAGAGATTGTTCGAATACCAATAACTTCCCAGTAATGAAAAAAAGGAACATTTTTGAGAAAATTTTCTTGAGAGGCTCTGGGTTTTTGTTTTTATGACTAATTGGGATGTTAAAAGAAGCTACATCAAAATAAGAAAAATTCTTGAAATTTTCTGATCGACATAATTCATTTTTACCCAGCTCTTTGAGCCTTGTCTGCTTCAAATCCAAAAAATTATAAGTACCTACTTTAAGAAATGAATTTTATTTAAATAAAAAATTCTCTTCTTTTTAGCTGTCATCTTTTCAAAATGTGTACATCATCTTTCGAAGCTCGAAAAGCTCATTTCAACATTATGTTTAGCAATTTGAAATTTTCAGAGTCTGTGGGGGTCAGTGTGAGGTTATCGATATTGACTACCCTTAGTATAGAATATTCCATTAAACTGCTAAAATAGGCGCACTTCAATACGGATTACCTACTTCTTCTTCTTGTCAGCACAGAAAGTTTTATGAAATAGATGAAAGAATGCCAATTCTTCTTCTTCGTACTCCTAGGATCAGAAAAAGTCATTCAGCCCGACTGTAAATAAATATTCCCCAGGAAGGATTTTTCCCAGATGCCAAAAGAAAGGAAGAGTGTAATGCAGGCTATGATGCAGTGAAGCGGGGTGCCTATTTTTATTTCCAAATTAAAGTAGATTCTTAAAGGAGGGCCAGGGTCAGGGCATCATCTTCCAACTGTCCAATTCGTCCTTCGATAGAAGTGTCCTAAGCGTCAACAAATGGGAGAGTCTGATCATATTTGCTTAACAATTTTCGAAATTCTTGTTGCCTTCATATATTATACCCACATAACAGGTTGGCTGATAAGTCCCCGGTCTAACAAAGAAAAACAAATTTTTTTGTCAAAATTCGTTTTTATTATTCAACATAGTTCCCTTCAAGAGCGATACAACGATTATAACGACCTTCCAATTTTTTGATACCATTTTGGTAGTACTCCTTCGGTTTTGCCTCAAAATAGGCCTCAGTTTCGGCGATCACCTCTTCATTGCAGCCAAATTTTTTCCCTGCGAGCATCCTTTTGAGGTCTGAGAACAAAAAAAAGTCGCTGGGGGCCAGATCTGGATATTACGGTGGGTGGGGCAGCAATTCGAAGCCTAATTCATGAATTTTTGCCATCGTTCTCAATGACTTGTGGCACGGTGCGTTGTCTTGGTGGAACAACACTTATTTCTTCTTCATATGGGGCCGTTTTGCTGCGATTTCGACCTTCAAACGCTCCAATAACGACATATAATAGTCACTGTTGATGGTTTTTCCCTTCTCAAGATAATCGATAAAAATTATTCCATGCCCATCCCAAAAAACAGAGGCCATTACTTTGCCAGCGGACTTTTGAGTCTTTCCACGCTTCGGAGACGGTTCACCGATCGCTGTCCACTCAGCCGACTGTCGATTGGACTCAGGAGTGTAGTGATAGAGCCATGTTTCATCCATTGTCACATATCGACGCAAAAACTCGGGTGTATTGCGAGTTAACAGCTGCAAACACCGCTCAGAATCATCAACACGTTGTTGTTTTTGGTCAAATGTGAGCTCGCGCGGCACCCATTTTGCACAGAGCTTTTGCATATCCAAATATTGATGAATGATATGACCAACACGTTCCTTTGATATCTTTAAGGCCTCTGCTATCTCGATCAACTTCATTTTACGGTCATTCAAAATCATTTTGTGAATTTTTTTGATGTTTTCGTCGGTAACCACCTCTTTCGGGCGTCCACTGCGTTCACCGTCCTCCGTGCTCATTTCACCACGCTTGAATTTTGCATACCAATCAATTATTGTTGATTTTCCTGGGGCAAAGTCCGGAAACTCATTATCAAGCCAAGTTTTTGCTTCCACTGTATTTTTTCCCTTCAGAAAACAGTATTTTATCAAAACACGAAATTCCTTTTTTTCCATTTTTTTCACAATAACAAAAGTTGCTTCACAAAAGACGCTCTATCGCACAAACTAATTGACCTACAGACGTCAAATTGTGACACGAATCATTTGAAGGTTGCCACTATATAAAAATTATATGCATTTAATACTAGCGACGCCATCTATGTGTCAGACCGGGGACTTATCAGCCAACCTGTTATATTGTACCTGCCACTTTGCTTAGAAAAGGAGCATTTTCTTTTTCAACTGCACTAGAATCGGGCTGATTACACTGGGTGGCCGAGCCTCAAAATCATTCGAAACATTTTGACACGGTTATGTGTAGGAAGCTCTTCAGGCTTTTTCAATAAAAACGCGTCGAAACGGAAAAAAAGGATTCTTTTCATCTTGAAAATGGATATTTCCGCAGATTCTTACACATCCGCATCAGAAATATGTTAGAAATTTCAAAACTATAATTATCTTCGGCTTAATTTTCTCTTTCATTTTACTCTTGATCACCACCAGGGGAAAAGTTACGAATGCTTAAAACGTTGAAATGCTAAGCACGTTTAATTGTGGCTTTAGATCCCCTAAACTGTCCGTTTCTTTTTTAAAAAAATTTGACTTAAGTAAATCAACAAAATGAAGCGAAACGCCGGCCTTTTTTATATAGATACATACTTTTTTTTTAACGAAAATCTCTGCTTGAGCAAAGAACTTTACGCATATTTGGCTGCAATTAATTTTACTGAAATTTCAACTAACGAAGCAAGCGAGAAAAATATGATCTCGAAAATCCTCGATTTCCAGTTCGAATTACTTCTTTCTCATTCAACTTTCTCCGCTTTCGCTCTGCGAGAGTGCATCCTTGGTTGTTTCCTTTCTCGGTTTGTGCGGTGTGTGCGGTGTCTTCGGTAGGCGTGTTAAAGGTGCGTGTTATTTCGGGTATCTTGTTTGTAGTAGGCGTGTTTGACGCTCCATGTGTCAATTTAAGCATCGGCTATGCCCGTCAAAGGTATTTCGAAAATTCTTTAACATTTTTTTATCTCTCTCAACGATTAATATAAGTCAATTAAGCACGGTTTTTGGTCAATTTTTAACACATTTTCGAGAAGAGCGTGAAATGAAGATTTTTCATTCCAAATATTTTCACACATGAGAAGTTTCCTTAATGTGGCATTGTTCTTAAATACAAAAAAAAAAAAAATAAATAATACTGTTTATTAAATGAAATTTAAAAAAAAATAAAAATAAAATTTCCTTTTCAAATTTTCATATCCCTTGCCAGCCAAACGATTCCGTGGCAGCCATTTTTGCCAAGCTAAAAAAAAAAAAACCAAATTGCAACTCAGCCTCATTGAATTGAAAAGTGGGCGTCCACAGATTTGTAAGCTCTTCAAGCTTCAACAACGATCAGCGCTGCTGATTCGCCTGCGACGCGAAATAGGCAAAGAAAACGAGCTGAAGACGCGCAAAGTTGCCAAGCCAAACTTAAAAACCAGTTTCGCAAGCAACGAAAACAGCATCCTCTCAACAACTCCGGCAGGTCTTTGGACTACTAGCCAACAAGACTCGATGCTGCTTGCTGCTTGCTGCTGGAATACTCAATGCTAACCAGTTCATGCTTTCGAGTGGCTCCAAATCCGTAGAACTGCCCACTTAAATCGACCTCAGCCTCTCAAACTGTCCATCGGTCCGTCCACACCCGTCTGTCTGTCGCTTGAAAACTTGAAGCATTCGATATGCGCGATGTTCAGCTTTGTTCGCCGACGGCAAACTTACTCGCCACACTTGGATGAACCCATCGAAAAAAAAAGAAGAAAAAAACAGATAAAATCTCTTGAAATGCCTTTTGTATAAATACCTTAAATATCTAGAATTAGGGTTTCGAATAGACCATAGACATTTGGATTTTGGTTAAGTGCAATTGTCAAATGCGCTCCCACGCACAGGTATCTATGGTAATTATGGCCACTTAAGTTTGAATATATGAAATCGCATAATTTGCGCGATTGTCGTCACCGTTCAATGTTGTAATCAGCGCTTTATCGCCCACTGTCAGCATCGTAGGCATCATTGCAATGGCAATTGCCATCGCCATCACCATTGCCATCGCCATCGCCATCACCATCGTTGTCTATTGCATCGCATTCGCTCTTGCGTCTTGTGTCTGCCAGTCTCTCGATTTCGCCATTTACAATTATTTTGTCGCGAAAACCCGCGAACAATGCTGTCAACGTTATTCACCGTAATGAGTTGAGTTGAATTGAGTTGTGTTGCGCTGCGCAGCGTTGTGTTGTGTTTGTTGCTGGCCCTAATTTGTTGATGCTGTCGCTGTTGTTTTCATTGTTGCGAATTTTATTCTGAGTGCATGTAAATAAATAATTTCGTTCGTATGTGTATGCATTTAAAATTGATGAATCTCTCTTAATGTTGAGCGCAAATTTGTTGAGCGCAAAATTGTTGGAAGGTGTTGTCGTTGTTTAGGCATCAAATAGAAGTTCAAAAATGTTTGTATTACCTCGTGAAAAAATTCTAATTATTGTCAAAAAGTCAAAATAAACAAAATTTGTTAGGTCTTTAAATTATTCAAGACTGTCTTAAGGAGCAGTTCTGGGCCTAAGGGGGATTTAAGCTCTCAAAAAAAAAAACAACTTCCCCGGGTTTGAAATTGAAATTGAGAAGGTGAAATATGAATTTAAATTTATATTGCTCCATTAAATATATTGAAATAATCGACTAGCCTCATCCCTCCCCCGCTGGAAATTTATTTGTCCCGAGGGTTTCAGAAACTTTTTTATGTTTGCAAATTTCTTTTTTCTCTTGTTGGTTTTCGGAGTCTTAAATTTAGACTCTAAATACATACCTACAATTTTTTAATCGCTAAATATCCTGCAGTAATATGGACTGATACAAGTGTAGCCTTCCATCAGTCTTTCTTGTTACCAGTACTAGTCCCTTCAAAATTCCACTTCTAATGTATGTAACTGTTCTTTTTAACATGGGCCTGTCATTGGAGAGGGACTAGTCCGCAAAATGGCTGACCGTAGGTCAGTTTTGTGGGTCAATTGTCGTATTTTTGTCTGGTTTTAGGATAGTCAAATAAGGAAAATAAAACACCATTTTCTTAGATATACATTCTAAGTTGATGAAAGTGTCATTTACAGACTACCCTTAATCCAATCCGTTTATTACCGACCGCCGGCTAGCCAAATGCGATAAAACGAACTGCCATAATATAACCGGTAGGATTTGGACCGGTCAAAGACCACTCCTTCTTAGGAAATTGACCGGCTCATTATTGCAGGGGACCTGTAATTGTCGAATAACAAGCTACCCTTTTGTAAAAAATTCCCGACTATAGGGACTCTCAGGCGGTACTATATATTTGGCCAGATTCGAAAGTTCTACACTGCCCTGCAAAACACTTTTCGGAGTACCGGGCGTCCATTGTGTAAAGTGAAATCGGTCTGATTGAAAAGGGGGGGCTTTTATTGGATGATTTTCAGATCATATTCCCCTTTGTAAAAAAAGCCTTCTACGTCACTTCCTTAAAATAAAATCATATATTTATAAAATTTTTCTAAATTTATGATTTTTTCCAAGCAATCTCTAATTTCCACGGTATCGCAAATGATATGGATAAAGCTACTGCTTCGCATTTACGATGAAAACATTGTTGCATAAATTTTTTTTGTATTGCTTTATGCTGTGCTGTGCTATGCTGCTGTTCACTCGCCCGCAAAAATGCTAATTATGCGTAAATTACTCCGCAAATTTGCATGTAAATCAGTTTAAGAAACGCCGCACACCTCATAATCATCATCATGGCATCAGCCATTGCCATCGTCATCGTTATCGTCATCACCGTCGTCGTCATCGTCGGTTCTAGAACCATAGCTGAGGCAACATTTGGACTTCTTTATAAATACGGAATCGGTTGGACACAAAAAAAAAAAATACCCATGCTCATGCACACACCAACGGTTGGAAGGCCCCAATGCCGATGCCGGTGCTATGGCCGGTTTTTCGGAGTTTTTCAACACTATCAATCAATGGCTGAATATATTGTTAAAGCGTTTGTTGCCTGCCTAAATGACTGACTGAATGGGTGCATGCTTTCGTGCCATTGCATGAACGGGCGTAATTTCTGCTCATGATCGGTTTTTGCCGCACAGCTTTCATGCATCTTGGAATTTTATTTTAACATTATTACCGCGACACGGCACAGAGCGGCGAGCGGCGAGCGGCAGAGGCCTTTCGAGACTCGCTGCACTTAGCTGCGCTAAGTGCTTGCCGCATGCAACATCAAAGTTAAATTAAATGCGCTATAATTTGGTTAAAGTGTGTACAGACTGAGCAGAGACTGTGGAGAGGGTTAAGAGTTTACCTGTCGAAACCACAGCTTAACACTTTTGTATATCCACTTTCGAACTGAAGCTCAATTCCGCCATGCAAACTCCATATTCATCCTTGCATTTTGCTTTGTATTTTGGTCGGAAATTTTTTCCTCCGGAATTCTTAAGCTTCGATTTGATTGAAACACTCAAAATTTTAATCACGTTTGCTGCTGCAGTCCTCACACTAAGGTAGACACATCGATAGACTGACAGACCGAAAGACAGACAGACTGAAAGACCGAGAAACAAATGCGAGAAGCTGATTGCCAATCATCGAAATGCTTTGAGAATTTAATTTCTTTCGCTTTGAACAATTTCGGCAAAAATTATTCAAAAAATTGAGTGCTTGCGTGCGCAAAAAAATACCTCAAAAACTGCTTGCACTTCTTCGATTTTCTTTGTTTTTTTTGTTTTCTAAATTTTCTGGATTTTCTTATTAAAAGTTGGCAGCTAATTTAGCACTCCCCACCATTTAAACAAGTAAGGGTGTTATAGTCATATAGGCGAGCCTGACAATAGAATAGGTAACCGACACAGACACACATGTTCAAATAGTTTTTAATATCAAGATGTGTTTAAGGCCATTAGGGGCCCCATATAGGTCAGCGGCCAAAAGCGGGTCACCTGCCCTACCGAAATTTGTTAAATTTCTTTATGAAAACCGCCCCTTTGCCACGCCCACTTTCCATTTTTTTTGAATTCTAATCGGAAGCTTAAATATACGCTCAAATTCTAAGTTTCATTGAAATATTTCGAATAAGTCCGATTTTGGGGAAGTTTTGAGATTTTTGTGACAGACCCTAGTGCTGGAGGTACCCTTTTTAATGGACCGATCAAAGAAATTTTTTGGAAGAATATTTATGGCTACAAAGGAATCATAAGTGCGTTGCGTTCAAGTACCATTTGAATTTCGGGTGTAGGAGGCAATTTTCGAAAAACGCCCTTCGGCCACGCCCACTTTCCCAATTTTTGGAAATTGAATAACTTGGCTTCAAATATGTTGAACTATCAAATATCAACAAAATATTATAAAAAACTCCGGTTTTAGAGCAGTTTTTGTGATTTCCATAACAGACCCTAGTACTGGAGGTACCGTTAAAAATGGTCCGATCGGGTTCATTTTTTCTTACTCATGTCCCCGTGAGCACGTATACCAAATTTCGTCGAGGTAGCTCACTCCTTCGATAAGAAAACTGTATGAAGAGGAAGAGAGACAGAAGACGACAGACAGATCGGAACAGACAGACAGACAGACAGACAGACAGACAGACAGACAGACAGACGGACATGTCTAAATCGAATCTCCTGGTGACGCTGATCATTTCTATATACATTTTGTATGGTCTATCTCGAATGGTTCTGGGTGTTACACACAACCACACAAACGCAATATACCCTCGACATATAGCTGTGTCGGGTATAAAAAGAGCTAGTTTGACTGAAAATTATATTTTTATTTTTTAAGAAATAAAATTTTTGGTAGGCCCGAAGATTCGCAAATTGTGTGCGCGGTGCATGCTATCACACCTTGAGACTTGTTCTAAGGGGTTCTAGATTTTTTTTTTTATTCTCGTGTAGCTTATATCTACTGTGTATGATATGCTATCGAAAAGAAAATTCAACATTTCAATCATTGTGGACGTGACAGTTGCTTTAGTGAGACGTTTTTGTTAAGAGAACCTTTTTTTGAAGTTTCTTGAGAGGATATCCCAAGTTCTCAGGACCTGATTTAGGGCTTGGCAAGCCAGGCAAATGTCCAGAGCGGCACTGTGAGGGGCGGTAATTTCATATAGACATGCGAAAATAGTACCCCAATAGTGCCATCGCTTTATTTAACAAACTCAATATTTATGGTTTTTCTAATGCTTTTTTAAACAACACTCACTCAAAATTGGCTTTCTAACATATACTAGAGCACACTCTGAGAGAACGACCTATGTACTTTCGAGGTAAAAGGGCGGTTTTATTCATAGAGTCACCGAAATTCGAGTTCAGTTGCTAAAATGAAATTCTTCAAACCAAGTTATAACATTAATTTCTTAGGTTTATAAGAAATTGACTCTCTCCTTTTAGCAACGAACTCATTCCACGTCAATTTCCCTTCTTTTGTTTAACAGGATCGATGGAAGCTTTTAACCAAACTCACTCTCAAGGCCTGTTACCTAAAATGTCTTCATGTGCTGCGGTCACTCGTTACCTCTAGTTTACAATCAATAAATAAGTCCATTTAAAGCCAACCTCAATCTGAAGTGACTCAGCAGTCCTATTTGCAGCTTCTAAAGTATTGTGTGGCGAAATAAAAAATATACAAAAAAAAAACAAAAATCACGTGACACATCCGAGCAATTTTTCATGGAACAAATTGTTATGGGCATGCACTGACTGTTTGACAGTTTACAGGAAAGCGATCGGGAGACAAATTTTTTGGGATACACTTATCGACAACCAGCAGGATCTGTATGCTCACAACACCGAACATCACACTACGGCAAGACCGCCTGCTGAGTTCCCGAGCACACATGGCCCACAAAGAGAGGTGAGTTCACAAATAATTCTCCTCCAGTTCGTTGTAAAAAGTGTCAAAGCTATTAATTTGCAAGTTTTTCTGTCATAACCGCATGGCATGTCAGTTGGTTGAGTTGCACGACGGGTGGTAGAGCGGGTGTTGTGCACAGTTACATATGTAGATATACCATATATACTTAATATGCATTGAAATATTTTCGCAGAATGCCATGTTGCAGCTTAACCAAAGTCCGTTTTTTCTTTTTTTTTTAGCAGCTGAATGAATCGTTTTATTTGAAACAAAAAAGAAATTACCCTAATTTATTTTAAAGATTTTTCGTTGAGACAAAAGCTTTTTCGGCAAGCAATTGTTTCGAGATTTTTATCGCTCATTTGAAATTCATTCGAGGCTCGAGAAAATAATTTTTTAAAAGTAATAATAAAAAATAAAACAATTAATGCACCAATTTTGGCAATACGTTGACAAATACGTCGAAAAGGCCACAATAATCATCAGAGGGACTAATCTTGATTCAGAGAAAATAATAAATAAATACGAAAAGATAAAATGGAATCAAATTTTAGAGATTATTTTGAACGTTTAAACCGCTTAGTAATTGAAAATGCACTGCGAGAAATGCTGTAAGAATTTGTAAATCAGCGAAAGTAGATAGATAGTTCTTTGACGTAAAAGAGAACAAACAATGATTTTATGAAGCCTTTTTTTAAAGGCGAAAATGTTTTGGATACGACATCAACTGAGAAACCGAGTTTCCTTTTTTAAGCGACCTTTTGTACTCACAACAACATATTTGGCATTTGGTCGTACTCGCCACTAGTGTTGAAACGATACCATGAAAGTATCGATACCTGTACTTATTTAATGTATCGAGATAAAGTATCGATACCACTAAAATACCGAACCAAAAGTATCGATACTAGGCAGTACTTCCTCAAGATTAAGCAAATTTTTAAGATTATTGGTATTTACATATCATAAAACAGGTAGCACAATACTTCAGTGTTTTAAAACAAATACGGCACTTTGCACTTGTCGAATCCAAGCGCGTAAGATGGATACAGACCTTAGACTTGGCCATTTCTTTTTGAATTACTGTTTCTTGTTAGTGCTGCCAATAATTTGGCGCAGGCTTAACCTTAAGACAATTTATAAAAATTCCTTTCCCTTCCTAGGAAAATGCTTACGAAAAATCCATTTCAAAATGAAATCGGAAAAGTCCCTCAAAAAGGGAAAACCGCCCAAATTTACAGCACTAATACAAGGAAAAATATTTAGAGTAAATACCGACATTAAAGTATCGATACCGCGAAAATACTTGGTGGTAAGTGTTGAGTACAAAATATACTCAGTATCGACTAAAAGTGTTCGATATCAAGTAGTATTAACTCATTTTGTTTCAACACTACTCGCCACAACAAAAACTTCCCTGTTGTTTTTGTCGAGTTGTACTCGCCCAATTTTCATACAGTTTTCAAAAAATTTGGCAGTTTCGTGTAGTAAAATAGAGGTAAAATTTTTGCGTTCACATTGATCTCTTTTGAATGTGTGCAGTCCCCCAATTTTGAAGTTCCATATATCGCCCTTCCCCTTAAGCAACACACACATAGCTATGTGTAGATTGAATCCCCTCCCATCGAGGATCTTAAGTAATTCTTCGACAATCAACAACAAGAAAACAGCCTCAAAACTAGCATAAAATATTTTTTTTTTTAATTTTTTCTCAGTGCATATATTCATTTTGCAATTACAATTGTCGCAATTACTTCGCAGTCTCAAAAGCTTTCAACTAAATGAATGAAAATGGCGTCCAAACGATTTTTGGCAACCGGTTTTTGTCCTCGGCTTTTTGGGTTTTTGGTTTTTTATATTTAATTTTGTCGTTAAGCTGCAAAACATTTTAGATAATTACGCACAAAATAATGGAAATGGAAATGAGCAATGAATATTTGAGAGAATTTTAATTTTCGATTTAAATTTGTTGAACATTTTTGCATTGTTTGCTGCTGACAGTAATTACATGCTCCGGCGATTCGATTAAAAACATTCGATAAGCGAAAAACAATTTTCGATGTTTTCCGAACAGGTGAAAACATGCGCCGCCAAGATCATCGCCAATGAGAATAGAATCTCTGTGCTTTGATCGAAATAATCTGAAAAATAAAAGCTTATCAATACTCTGCCCAGCTAAACATTCCCTGGGCTAAGCTCATACATATTTAAAACTGCTCCTTGTACTCCTTGAGTTGAGTTTTTTTTTTTTCGTTTCTTTTTCTTTTATGTGGTCTCATCAACAAAGCAAAAGATCACTCATGCATCATCGGCCGCCTTTCGGCCCTTGCTTGACTCACGTCAACTAATAAATCCATCTCAACTCAACTCACCCATGGATCTTGCCGATGATACTGCATATTGACAGTCTATCGAACGCAATTCAACTTTGGGCAGAATTGTTGATCTATAAGCCACCTCGATCTGAAAGTCAAACGTAGAATACATACAGACATATGTACCTACCTTCAAACCTCATACGAAGCTGAACGTCCAATCGACTGTTCGTGCTTCGTACAGCCCTTCGAATAAATCGCGAGGCGCATGTCCATTTCGCAATCAGCAAACCAGTAACCCAGCAGCCGCCGCGTCTACTTGCCCGAGTTGCCCAGCCTGCCAAGTTGGTGAACTCGGTCAAGTCGGCTTGGGCCTTTAGGATGCTTTAGGTGTCAAGAGCAATAAAATGCCGGCCTGTAATCAACGCGATCCTAAATAGGTGTACAAATTACAGTAAAGTCCTTAATTATAGCAAAAACGCCGCTGTCGCTGTTTCGCTCGATGCTGCTGTCGCCGTCGCGGTCGCCGTCGATGGGGCTGTTGCAGTCGATAGTTCCTTTTTCCTTTTGCCCTTCCTGGTGCCCTTTCCCGTTCACCGTTCGCTGATGAAGCACATATGTAGGTGAGGATGCGATGGACTGACGAAGCTAACGCGTTGCAGCACTTAATTCAAAACGTAACCACAACCAAAAAAAAAAAGGGACGCCACGGAGAATATCCTTGGCATAATGTGCTCATTGCCTCAGCCTCAGCCTCAGCCTTAGTCTCACTTGGCTATTAAGAATTTGGCACGGAGCGGCGGCAACAACGCTGATGATGGCGAGATCAATGCAATTTTGCGCACAATTGCAACAGATGACGACGCAACGTAAGGTTGCTCCCAACGTGTTTTGCTTTGCCTCATCTTTTTGCAGTTGTTGTTGTTATTGTTTTTATTGTTTTCGGAATACACTCGTTGTGGCAGTGTTGTTGTTGTTGTTGTTGTTGGCATGAAATAATGCTTTCGACCGAAATTGCTTTTGATCGATTTGATCGGCGCTTCAAGAGATCAAAGAGAATATTGCGAAGCACGATCGAACTCTGGCGATGTAAATAGAGATTCAGTTCCACTTCAGGACTATGGTTCAATGTGTGGCGGCCCAAATGATGGTGGCGTTAGCGTTTGTGGTGTAAATAGTGATTCATGTGCGATACACAAAAAGAAAGAAAATCAGAAGAAGAACAAAGCAAAAGCGATCTAAGTATATGATTGGACGCGGAATTTCATCAAAGAGTCTAAAATTGTATACGATTAGTGGGAAAATAAAGCTAAATGAATTTGAGTAATACGGTTTCGAAGGGTTCGTTTTACGCCTTTAAGAGACACCATCATCATCATCGTCATCAAGTCCCGATCCACGCAGAGGGAAAAGACCACATAAAATACCCTCTAAATAAGAACAAAGTTTAGATGATTTCTCTTTTGTTTTTATCCAAGAAGAGGATCATCAAAGTTTTACCGGGAATTCCTTTTTCAATAAAATTGAGATGATTCCTCGTAGAAATAAGAAGGAATTCTTTTTTAAAAAAAAAACATAAAATGATTGCCTAACCAGGGGCGGACTGGGCTACCGGAAAAATGCCCCCAGTCCGCCCTTGTACCTCACAATCTGATGTAGGCGATGCCGCTCCGTGCCAAATTCTTAATAGCCCAGTGAGACTAAGGCTGAGGCAATGAGGGCATTATTCCAAGGACATACATACATATGTGCAGCTCTTTTACCGCTCTTGGGCAAAAACAATATTCCCTCTTCCCATTACCATGTTTTCGCATGTGCATGTCGCCCCTCACAGTCCCGGTTTGGGCAGTTTCCCGGCTTGCCAACCCCTAAATCGGGGCTTGATCATCGTCACCAGCCGAAATGCAGCCCCAATGAACGCTTTCCGCTTTGTGTGCGTAAACCTTTTTTTATAAGAAATTGTTGCGCCTGCCATCTGCAGCCAACTTTCAACAGTTATTGCTTTCAACGAAATATTTTTGATTCTAATTCGGGGTCACTTTTTGACCTCACAGGAACGTAGCAGCTTATGGTAGCAATTTTTTTTTATCGTTTTCAATTTCGACGATTATGTCCGAGTTCATGGAGAGCTTTTTATGCCACATTATAAGCTAAAAAAAGTTCTCATGTTGGATAGAAAATAAGTATAAAAACAAATCCCCCTTGAACAATTCCAGCGCACCTGATTGAAGGCATGGTTGCCATTCTGGAATAGTCATTCCAAATATGGAACGTAGGTATTTTCACGTCCGATGCAAACAACTTTGGATTTTGAATATAGGTACTATACCCCTTTCCTGCCCAGACAGATACTATCGCAGACTGTTGAAAATCATCAATGATTTAATTGTGACGCATTCCCTTTTAAGGAAACTAAGTAATTAAACGGGAATGGTACGTTTTAGGGATGGGCAAAAAATATCGAATTCGAAGTTCTCGAGTTATATTTTCAAAGTTTGGTGTATTCAGTGGAGTAGAGGGACATATTGGTGCACTTGGAACAATGGAGGCACAATGGAGGAAATGCTGTCCCTCCCCTCCGCTTCTGGCCCTCCTACTCGAAAAAACCTTAATAAAAACTAAAATAATTGTGATTTGGCTCCCAGGGCGGCTGCCCCTTTCTATCTCCCTTACAACACTACTGGGTACATTTCTGCGTAGCAAATAAAAGTTATTAAACGGCAACCATGGAAGCAGGTAGCTCCAAAGATGTTCCTTAGAGTGTCATTTTCTTGCATTTACGCTTGGTGATAATTTTGATTTGAGTTTTTATAATTCGCATTTATAAATCCCATTCCTCTTCTTTCCATAAAAAACGTCTGAGAGAAGAAAACGCAAGCCTGCATTTGTGCGTGCCACACAATCATTTGTATTAAACGCTCGCAAGTTGCAAAAAAAAAAAACCAAAAAAAAATGAAAAAAAATCGAAACTTAAAAATAAAAATAAAATCGTTCGCATGAAATCCTCATAATGTTGGAAGGTAACTGTGTGCAAACTCTCTCGCCCCCCTGCCCCCTCTCGCATGCACAGCGCGATTAAATTTGATTATGGCCAACTGCAATTAATGCATGCAGCTAGAAACCTCAACAATTTTCATCGAGCACGAAAGGTTTTTTTTTTTGTTGTTTTTGTATTTTTGTTTTAGTGTTTCTGCTTTCCCATGGCAATGGGAAGCGAGCGGTGGTCAAATTTGCTGATTTCACGCATCGGATTGCGGCCCACTCGACCACAAAGACAAGTAGTGACCAAAACAAATTGTCTACGTCCAAATTGTTGGCACCTGAGCGTCTCAAAATGTTCAATTTTACGAGATTACATTCGCCATTATATCTGCAACCGTTAGATCCACCGATGCACCGACGCAACCATATGAAACTTTCACGGCTACTGCCGCAACTGAATTTTCCCGTACAGAGCGTACAATGCTCAATTTGTTCATGAGTTATGTGTGTATGTATGTATGTATGTATGTTCGGCTTATGTTCGGAAAGGCATTTCCACGGCCGATCTGCTGTCGCTGTCGAAGTTTCGGCCACGCACGTGATTATGTCTAATGCCTTTCTACCGTTACTTTTCTTCGGTTTCAACTACGAGTATTTTTTTCGGACGATTGGTGACGCTTGCTTAAGCGAAATTGTGTAAAAAATTGGCAAAAAATTATGAGAAAAATCACATGGATCGTCGAAAAGTAATGGTAGCCTCAAGTAGCAGCCACTGGCGGGCAGGCATGCGGAGGCATTCGCAGTGGAGGCGTTTTTCACCGTGCTTAATTGATGATGAAAGCACGTTTTTCAATAACAACTACCGAACGATGAGCGGTGCGGTGCCAGTTGCAATCAGGAAAAAACTCCACTTTTTTCCTTCTCTACGATGTGGAAATTCTGTTTGATTTTGATTTGGTATATTAAAATGGAGGCTAGTTAAACTAAAGGCACCTTAATGCGTTTTTCTTGTTGATAAAAGGAAAAAGAGAAAAAATCTCTGAATTCTTCGAACAAAAATTTCATGGCATACCTATGGCACTACGACTTTTGGCCTTTTTCCAGCAATTGCTACTACCCTTTCTCAATGCATAACGTTCGACTGAGTATCATTGACTATCCATCATTCATCACCAGCAACAAGTAACGTAACGTAACGAAACGAAACGTAACGTAACGTTACCAAATGGCACCAAGACCAACAGCTTGTGTGTTCGCTCAGCAGGTGACATTTTTTCGCTGATTTTCGGCGCCGCACTTACCCCGTCATGCCAAGCGTGTTACTACATGATCAGACCAGTTAATCTTCAAGCCTTCAAGATGTGTACAAATCCAAATCGTCCACATTTCTTTTTCATTCTCGCTTGGCATCATTTATATTTTTATTACCCAAAACATTTGACCAGACAGACTACAATCCATTGGACGCGACTCAAGCCAGTCCAGTCCAATGACTCGCGGGCTGGCCGGCCGGCTTGTCTGGGATTTCGAGTTGGAGTTGCATTGGAGGCTGCTGACCGGCCAGGGATTACATTCATAGGTATAGTTTTGATGTTTATTTTGATTTATGACAAGCGACAAAAACACTTAATTTGACGTAAACCTGAAGTCAAAACGCGAAGACGCAGGCGCCGTATCACATCGTCGAAACGTTCAACAATCGACACTTCGCACGCATGCGCACTCCGCACACAGTTCACTGCAGTTGAATAAGAAGCAAACACAGTACCAGCTATTGGGCGATCGATGCGCCCCGAACTGCGCTATATGGAACTATCTATCATTTCGATTATCTAAGTCAGTAACCAGCAGAATCTCACTCCTAAATACTCGTACACATGTACATATGTTCATATGAACATATCTCGACGATGTTTTTCTCGGGTATCTTCATTCGAATCTTGCCAGTTTTGTGTGTTTTGTACGATGAATTAATAACTCTGCCAGTTCGGAACTGTTGCTGATTTCCTTCAAGCAAGATTAATTGTTTCAATCATATCAACGCGCATTTCTCTCAGTGGATATTGGAATTTCTGTTCTGTTTTGTTTCTCTTTTATCAAATTTTTTTGTCTTATTTCGTCTTAACTTTTTCCTCTGGAGTATTTTCCCTGTATCTTTCTCTTTTCGGTTTTTATTTAAATTTTTTTTCTTTTAGTTTTATTTTATTTTTTCTTCTATTTTCTCCCAGTTCAATGATCAATGATCAATGATCTTGGATGAGTATGTGTAGGGATTACGGCGCAGACAGCTCATTTCGTGGTATAACTGATCTGCGGAGCTTCTCCAGAGTCGGACGTAATCAAGATGCTAATTTGAAGAAGATTAATAATTCACGGAGCAGTCACATGACGTACCCCGTTTAGCTGTGGATCGAGCCGCATTTGCGTCAGTTGAGTAAATTCTAAGTATGAAGGTTTTTTTTTTGAAGGATTCTTGTCAAATTTGAGAGTTAGACCGACCTTCTAATGAGGGATTTTTGAGAGAAATATCAAGTTTTCATCACCGCATTTGAAAATCACCAAATTGACTAGGTATATACATAGAATCCTTCGAGCGAAAGCAGTTTTTTTTTCTGTCTTTGGAGTTAAAAGCTTCCCGCGAGATTAATTGAATTCTTATGACTAAGCGAAAAATGTTGGCAAAGCAATCTGCATACAGATGGAGGCTTGCATTTCGGTGCAGACGTAAACAATCAACGAAACCACCTTCTTTTGCGTTGCGTTGAGGCCTTCGGGTCAAATCAAGAAAGTCGTAGTTCTCGGACATTAGGCATTAATAATCTTGCTCCGTAACCGTGAACATGCTGACAGTCTATAGCAGATTTGCAACAAAATACAAAACGCACATTCATCTCATGATCCTCGAGGAATAAGCCGATTCGCAGACAACTGGGCAGTTCGAATGAGGCCACTTAAGACGGACACATTCGAACCGCATAATTCATGCAGTCGCATTCGCAGTCGCAGTCCGTCTTTGAGTTATGAGGTTATTAAGTTGAAGTGTTAAAATGATTTTTAACCCAAATTCATGTTCTCGTGTTGTTAATTAGGTTCATGTCAGAAACCTCTTTGCGAAGTGCCAGTTAAAAGCGCATTTCACTGAGGCATAAAGTGTTGGCAGTTGAATCTGAAACGTGAATGAGCAGAGAGAAAAGGCATTTTTTTGTTTTTTAATATTTGTTTTCAGTCCAATCTTATGTCTGAAAAAGAAATGATTTAACCAAGATCGATGTTGCTAAAATAATTTCTCTTGAGAGAAAGGAGGTGAATAGAGATTGTTATATGAACGAATTAACCAATATTAAATTAAGAAGTATCATACCGTCTAACACAGTAGGTAGTATTTACAAAAGTTAATAAAATTTTAGATATGATTTCTATCCAAAAGCATTCCATGCAAATCTTTATTTGCAGAAACATCTTTTTTAATCGCATTTCAGACGCAATGCCGCTTTTCTTTTGGTCTTCGCGGAATGCTTTGTAGCAGTGATGCCAGATTTTATCGATAAAAAAACCCTCATATATTGGAAAAAAACCCATTTTCCCCCATTTTCAAAAAATAAAAACCCACGAAAAAACCCAGAATGATTTTTTGAAAATATGGGCGTACCGATTTCAAAATTGAACATTGGATTTAAACGCAATATTTCAATATTTTAATATTTTAATAAAAGTATCAAGAAAATAACAAAAAAATAAAAGCAACTTAAAATTGTAGTAGTAAATGTACCTTAAATGTAGTGCATAAATTTCGATATAAAATTACCCATACTTTTCCCCATGTCACGTTTTTTGAGTGAAAAACCCACAATATGGGGAAAACCCCACAATCTGGCATCACTGCTTTGTAGAGCTGGAGAACTATCGATAGTTGCGATCATCGATAGTCTGAAATATCGAATGTATTGGTAGTACAATCGGAAGATATATTTTAAAACATCAACTAATTTCATTGGCAAATTGCTAGTGATTTCAATCAAGCATGTTTGAGCTGTTTAACATTTAAATATCAACCATTTGAAAGTTTTAAATTTAAAAAATTAATAGTGGTCCTATAAAAATTTAATAAAGTACTGAGAATAAGTATCACTCCTCATTTAATATCACGTGGTAATATACAAGAAGCCGAATTTGAAAACCTTTCTTACTCAATTCTCCATACTTTGTAACCAGCACTGATGCTAAGCAGTATTTTGGTGACTCTTTTTCCCTTGGATATTGAAAAAAATTTCTTTATTTCTGTTTTCTTTAGGAAAGTGATAAGTAAAATCCCTTGCAAACATTTGAAGTGATTTTTGGTTAAAGGTAAAATCGAAAAAAACCCTCAAAACGCAAAAAACCTTCGTTCTGGCATCAATGCATAGAATAAAATTTTGGAATGACGCCTATAATTCTCATTTGGTTTGTAAAATGGGACACATAAGACTCGCAGCATTTCTGAAGTTTTTTCACGACGTGAGGTAGCCAGAAGTTGTGTAAGCTATAATCACCATCACCATGACCGTCGTCATCACCATCATCATCACCATCATCATCACCATCATCATCACCATCATCATCACCATCATCATCACCATCATCATCACCATCATCAATCACCATCATCACCATCAACACCATCATCATCACCACAATCACCATCAACAACATTAACACCATCAACACCATCATCATAACCAACCTCACCATCAACATCGCCATCATAATCACCCACCTCACCATCATCATCATCATCATTACACCATTATCACCATCATCATCACCAACCCCACCATCATCACCAACCTCGCCATCATCATCATCATCACCATCATCATCACCATTACCATCACCATTATCATCATCATCACCATTATCATCATCATCACCAACATCATCATTATCACCATCATCATCACCAAATTCACCATCACCATCATCACCATCTCATCATCACCATCATCACCATTAATATCACCATCATCACCAACCTCACCATCATCATCATGACAATTAATATCTTCATCATCACCAACCTCACCATCATCATCGATATTTTCGATTATCAATAATTTTAACAATCGATAATTTTGATAATTGAAAGATGAATTTACGAGCAGTTCTCGGCCTTATCTAAATAAAGGCTTTTTTAGGAATCTGTCCATTTAAAAAAAAAGACAACCCTCTGTCACCGCCAGCTCCACCTTTCCAATGCTAAAGTAAATGTCCATGAATCAAAATAATCGATAGTCTTCAAAAACCATCGCTGCTTGCGATAGTTTGAAACCATCGATAGTATCGATAGTGCTACCGATTTATTCTCCAGCTCTACATCTAAGGTCACCTATGGTGTGCCAATTTTCTTAGCGTCGCATATAACCATATATGGGGCATTTCACGTCAAGTGTACCCGCTCAAAAAACTTTATACCTGGGATTTCGATGAAACTTGGTGGAAATGTTGCGCAATGAGAGTACATGAATTGTGCAAAAGGAGGAGGGGAAATATTGACCGGGTGCCTAGATACAGGGTGTTAAACTTTCGGTCCTTTTTGTATTCAAAAATTCTACGTCTCGCAAATTGGCAAATTAAAAAAATGTGATGAAGGATTTTTATAGATTTTTGTCTGCTCTTTCCGAAAAAAAAATATTAAAATCCGCAGAATTTATTATTGATGCACAAAAAAACGGTTTTTAATTTTTTATAATCAATTTTTCGCCGAATGCGACATTTTTGATATTTTTTAAAATAATTTTAAACGAAAGCTGGGCTTTTTTTCTATAAAATGACATCTTAAACAAGATGGGATCTCCAAAACTAACGACTAAAATAGAGGTGGGAGAACTTCTCAAGTTGATAAAGCTGAATAACGGTTCTGCGTGCTTGGCGCGTGGGTCGCGCTGGGTTCTCCACCTCTATTTAGTCGTTAGTTTTGGAGATCCCATCTCGTTTAAGATGTCATTTTATAGAAAAAAAGCCCAGCTTTCGTTTAAAATTATTTTAAAAAATATCAAAAATGTCGCATTCGGCGAAAAATTGATTATAAAAATAAAAACCGTTTTTTTGTGCATCAATAATAAATTCTGCGGATTTTAATATTTTTTTTCGGAAAGAGCAGACAAAAATCTATAAAAAATCCTTTATCACATTTTTTTAATTTGCCAATTTGCGAGACGTAGAATTTTTTGAATACAAAAGGACCGAAAGTTTAACACCCTGTATCTAGGCACCCGGTCAATATTTCCCCTCCTCCTTTTGCACAATTCATGTACTCTCATTGCGCAACATTTCCACCAAGTTTCATCGAAATCCAGGTATAAAGTTTTTTGAGCGGGTACACTTGACGTGAAATGCCCCATATGTCACTATCATAGATATTGCGCGGGACGTTTCGTGCCAGATAGAAAGATATGTATCTCGGCAGGCAAAAAAAGAGCGAGAGAAAAATACTTTTGGTGAGTACCTAAGTGAAAAATGCTCATTTTGATGTTAAAAATTGAAGGAAAAGCTACTTTGAAAACATAAATGAACGCAACGAAAACGCGATAGATTTCGCGCAAAAATAGCTTGGCGCTGAAAAGAAGTTTTCGCGCCGCGGGTCTTCCAAAAGCGCTAGATCTAGCGCGAAAAGCGCTAAGTTGGCATCACTGCCATTAAGCAATTTGCATTTGTTACTTTCTGAGATACAAAAACGACAGCACTGGCAGCAACTTGTCGGCCAGGTGGAACGAAAGCTTTTTTTGGCATTTGTGCAGTGTTGACATTTGTTCAAAAAAAAAAATCAATAGTGGGGGAAAAATACGGACCCTTTATTAGCCCGGCCAACCAATTTTTAAATTACTAAATTCTAAAGGAAATAAACAAATGTTAATTTGTGTAAGCAAAAGAAGGGGAAAACTTTTCTTCCCTTGTTTAGTCTTAGTTGGTCCTCTCAAATTAAAGAAAGTTGCTTACATAATCTCCAATAACTTTATAAAAATCGCGCCAAACTGAAGTCCAAAATTACGCCAAAACGATCAAAAAAAATAGAAAGAGAATATTTCGACATTGGTTTCTAATTTAACACCTCTCAAGTCTCAAAACCCGATGCCTTACCGCTCAATATGTTTCTTTAAATCTTTCGATTCAATGTAAATTTACTCTTTTCGGTATTCAAGAGATATTGCAGTACCATATTTCATTCCGAAATATTGAACATAGAGAAATTAAATGATACTAATAATTTGAGGGAAATATATGTAGCCTTTAAGGAATGTTTTTTCTGTTGGTATTACTGTTGTTGTTTTTTATATATGAAGCTCACGAACCAAGTATTGCAAAAAGCTTTTGTGAGGTCTCAAAAATACTTTGCATACACTTAGGCAGTAGCTAAAATCTTAGATATGTCGCAATATGTAGCGTTAATCGCTGTTCAAATCAGCGGATTGATGTTCTTTTCTTATGAAGAAGTATATTAAGATTTCCGAAATGATTAAAAAAGCTGAGTTTTTCAGTACTTTAGACGAAAAATATAAGAGAACAGCTGACATTACAGCCGAGTGACATTTTTACATGTGTAGACGCGAAGGAGACATCGAAATAGAATTTCAATAAGGGTCCTCATGCAACGCATTTACACCGTGTAAGCTGAGTGAAGTTCGTAAAACTGTCAAATTTTGTATGCAATTTTGACAGTTTTACTTACTTCATTCAGTTTACACGGTGTAAATGTGTTGCATGAGGACCCATAATATTTTTCGGCCGATTGTCTCCATAGTCTAAATACGGACCATGTCGCCCAATATGAACGGCGACTAAGTGCGCTTTCAGACACGATGATTTTTGGCCTATTTTACTCACGGATTTTGTTCTATCGGCGAGACATTTTGGACACAACGATTTTAACCTAAAGATTTTTTATTCAAGCTTTTTTCTGTTTCCTTCTTTTGACATTCTGGTCCACTTGTTTGAAAAAGCAAAACGATTTACCTTTCTTTAAGTGACATCAAAACTAAAAAAGTAAATCTAAACTCTAAATAAATTCAAATTTGTTTTCGAACGATCCTCTTCTGGCCAAACTAACTAAAAAGAAACCGAATTTTTAAACTTTTCTTGCTCAATTCTCCATAATTTGTAACCAGCAACGATTCTAGGCAGTATTTTGATGACTTTTTTCCCTTGGATATTGAAAAAATCCCTTTATTTCTGATTTCATTAGGAAAGTGATCAGTAAAAATCCCTTAAAGTTAAACTCGAAAAACTTCCTCATAACGGAAAAAACCCCTCGACAAATGGCAGCACTGCTTGAAATTGTAAATAAACAAACAGCTGTCAAACACAAACACGTCGCATAAGTGGAAAAGCTCGAAGTGTTTAGTTAAACTTCTCAGAGAGGCCTTTTACATTAGTCAATAGTTGATCGTCAATTCCTATCGATATTCCCTTTTGGAGTTGCATTCGCTTTTACACTTACTCGAAAGAATTGATCGTCAATTCTTGCTTTGTATGCCTTTTATGACATTTTCCTCTTCCGCACAGGGGTGATATTTTATAAAATTCTAGCAAAATATATTTTGTATCTCTGATTCAGGGTTGATAGCAGAAACATAAATACAGCACTACCTATTTTGTTTTAATGAATTTAATTATTGATGCTAAGGACTATTTCAAAATGCTTGAATTAAAAATGCTTTTTGAAAAAGACAATTTCTAGTGAGTAGCTGTTATATTTTTTATTTCAAAATATATTCTATATTCAATTTGTAAGAGTAAACTATCTATACGTTTTACATAAACAGTGAACTACGGATAAATGCAAAAACCTCATAAGTGCAAGGTGCTTTGAAGCCTTTTTTATGATTTCCAATGAAAACATGCACGGATTAATGCAAAGAACTCATAAGTGCACAAGAATTCGAGCAAAAAACGTACTGCATTTATCCGTACTCTACTGTAGTCAAAAAAATAAAGGCAATACTCCAGAAACGACGGAAAATTTCAGGCGATAGAAATGTAGCTGCTTCCATTTAAATACATTACAATACATTGATTCAATGGAAGCAGCTCAAATGTTTTCATCTTTGCCGCGAATACCGCAACAACCGTCCTTTCCGTCCTTTATGGAGTTTCGCCTTAAATTTTAATTATATTCATCACATTTTTCTTCATATCTTATAACATAAGAATTAGTCTTCAATTTATAGTTTTCGGTACATACAAGAATGTAAGATCCTAAAATATTGATCAAGAAAAATAAGTTAAAACATATAAAAGCATGCGTTGCTGTCTCCACGAACAACGAAAACGAATAAAATAAATGTCAGAAATTTGCTCCCAGCCATCGATAAGTTCGATAAACGAAAGAGAGCAAAGACGGATTGAGCGAGTACGTGCAACCAAAAAACGCTCAACTTTTCGATAACGATATGTTATCGTTTTGTACTGAAAATGAGAATTGACGGTCAGTCGTCGTTCATACTATGAGACAAGACAAGCGAGAGACACGGTGGTTGTGGGCAAGGGACGTTCGGGGTAGAGAGAGGGGTACGTGTCTTACGTACTCGGCGACACGCTTTGTGCTTGTCCTTCTCATCATAAAAATAGTGCTGCCATATTTGGGTAAATATTCTCTTCTTATGAAGAAGCATATCTACAGATTTCGGAAATAATTTAAAAAGCTATCTTTGAAGTATTAAATACGAAAAATTGTGGAGAATAGCTTACACTTTTTCTAAAAAAGATCTTTGGACCAACTTATTTTGTCGAAAACCGTGATAATAATTTATTTATCTTATTTCAAGAGCGTAGGGGATTTTTAATTCAGATTGTAGGTATTTCAAAATATTTTTTCTGGCAGCACTGTATAAAACCAGTTTCTTCTTCTATTTCAAATGTCGCAGAGACAATTTTTACTAGTATGAACACGAATAAGACACCAAAAGAGAATTCACCGTGTCTCTCGCTTGTCTTGTCTCATAGTATGAACGACGACTCAACTATTGACTAATGTAAAAGGCCTCCATCGCTGTTTTCGATCGTTTGAAACCATCGATAGTATCAATGCGCCCGTTTAGACGTATGATCAACATCGTTCAACAAATTATCAGATTCCCTTTTCATGTTTCGTTCGTGTCCACACAGCCAAAAGCTGCAATCATTCATGGCATAAGACGGCATAACAGAACATAACATAACATTAAATAACATAAGCGCTTTTTGAGTAGTCAGTGAAGACATAAGAAAACATAAGAGCACAGAAGAGGCAATGTTGCAATATGTGCACATTGCGGAAAAGGGGGAAAAATTATTTCCAGAATTTCTCAAGAAATAATTATCAAACGCTTTTAAATCAGTTCGGAACATGCCGAAAAGTAATAAAATATATTTTGCTCAAATAAAAAATTATATGCTTAATACTATTATAATATATTACAACATTAGTAATTGTGGCTTTTCAAGATTTTCATAAAAAGGGCAAATGTGGCAGCTTTGGGAAGGAGTTGGCAGCACAAATTCAAATCAGCTGGGTCGAACTTACATAAGACGGCATAAGAAAAATCTGTTTTCTACAGCTTCTTCTGTTCTGTTATGTTATGTTATGCCATCACTGACCACTTGCATACAACATGTATTGAATAGATAGAACCAGCTGATTATGCTATGTTATGCTATGCCGTCTTATGCCATGAATGATTGCAGCTAAAAACTGCTTCGTCGGCTTCTACATTGAACGATTATCGACGCGATTTTCACAACGATTTTTTCAAATTCCCTTTTGAAATTGTCTTCTGTCGGTGTTCGCTTCTACACTACAAGATTTGCAAGCAACCGATTTATACTTTGTTGTGTTTTTCTTATGACATTCGTTTATTGGATTTATGCGAATTAAGTAAGTAAGTAATAAAATAAGTGGTTGTGACGCATTTTAAAATATATAAAAATAAATTAGAATGGATTCAGATACTTCATAAAAAATTATTCGAACAATTCTTTGAAACTGTTTTCCGTTCTACGAACGGCGGGAAAGGCATCTATCAAAAATCGGCATGGAAATCGACGACATGGCTAGTACAAACGATTTTGACCGCTTCACTTTCGTCTCTCCTCCCTTGCCTACAAACGCAAAAATCGGTGAGTGCTGTTGGCCGACAATCGTCCAATGTAAAAGTAGACTTCGTTCAACAAATGCTTCAACATTTTATATTTCGACGTTTCCCTCTTGCGCGTAGGAACGATGTTAGAAATGAAAGAAAATAAATTCCTTATGCATCTCTCAAAATGGATTGATATTCCGAATGTATTGAACGCAAATACAACAATGCAATTTCAAAAAAACAAAAACTATTTAATATTGCTTGGATATGTTTTTTTTATTTTCATCTAAATGTATAAATAGGAGAGATTGTAACAGTTATAAGTTTTATTTAAAAAAATCAAAAATAAATTTTTCGTTCAAAAATAAAAATCAAATTTCGAATTTAAAATAATTAAAAAGCTAATAAAATGAAAAATATCAAACGAGATGCTAAAAAAAAAAAATAAATAAAATTTTTAGCGAAGGCATTCGAACCTTTCCGCTCGAATGACAAAAATATTTGAAGCAAATGTAAAAATCGCACAGGGGTTGTTTTCAAGTTTCACGCTAAGAATATAGGCACAAAGAGAATAGCGGAGTACGTTCAACAAAAACCATCTTCCTCTCCCCGTTAGCGTCTCTCCTACGAACTGCGTTTTGTTGAACGATGTTGAAGCACGTCTAAACGGGCGCAATAGTGCTATCGATTGTTTCTCCAGCTCTAATTCAAGCCCAAAATCCAACATTGCGAGAGCCCGATGCGAGAGTGCGCGACGTCACGAAAATGTTTTGCGTGACGCATTTCAATCTCCAATGAGAGTTTTGCGTCACGCAGATGAAAGCATAATTTCGCTTCTAGTAATGCAATATTTGAACCAAGTACCAATCTAACGAGTACCAAATACTCATAAAAATTATACGCTATCACTTGAGTTTAAATTTTAATTCAAAATTTTCAAAAATTTTCAAAAAATTTTCAAAATGAACCGAAGTTCGTGAAATATTCTTAAAGCTCGTTTTCACAGAACAGTGAACAGTTTTTGTTTTATTAGTTTAAACGAGTACTTAATAGCGAGTACTCAAAAAATCGCTACATCATTAACCTGTCAAATTGCCTCGCAACGAGATATATTCAATTTTTGAAAATTTTCTCGCTACGAGGTCTCGCAGTGCGATACATTGGAGCTTGAACCATATGATTGAATGTATGGAAATTTGTGTGCGTCTCGTCTCGCGCTCTCGCAATATTGGATTTTGGGCTTCAAAAGCAAATGTGCAATAAAATTTTCAAGTTAAAAAGCAAAAACCCTTAACAAAATCTTTAAGTATCATTTCGAAATTAAGGAAGAACTAGGTAAGATGCATATACATATGTTCGTGTGTATGCATGCTTCGTGCATTTGTTGTGTTTTCGTTGCCGCGTTTTGTTGTTGTTGTTGTTGTTGACCAACTGTTGATAACTGTTGATTCAGATCACTTTCGCTCTTTCTGCGACAAAAGCGAATTAACTCGTTTTTAGTAAATTTTGGAGATTTTAGCAGCCGGTTGAGAACAAGTTTCTTTTGCATACGTGGTAAAACGCTTTAAATTCGATCATTTTGTGTAAATTCGATCGATCGATCAACTTGATATGCATTTGAACGTTCAAAGGTGACTTTTTCTATTAAGACAATTAAGACCATTGCGACCATTGACTATACAAACATAAATATTTACATGAAAGTTTAAAATTTTAAATTTTTAAATGATTGATTATTACAGCAAGGAGCTTTCGCATAGAGATTTTCGAGGAGGACGCGAGCAAAAAACCTTGAATCAAACCGAAATGTATTCTTCGCCTCGTCTAGCCGCGTTCTCGCGATCATTTGTAAGTGATTTTAGTACTATTGACTATGTACAAAGATTTCATCCATTTTCTCCTAACAGGTAAACAAGTATATTGCGATCCAAGATTTGCGGCTTGTAAACTTTAATAATGTCTCGGCACAGTTTCGTCCAAAAACTTCAACGAACTGCAATGAACAAAACTTATTACGTTTTCCTGCGATTCCCCTTCAGGGACACAATGGAAAAATTCATGAAAACTGTCGAGCCCCTTGTCAATGCGAAGCAGCTTGCTGAAACAAAAGAAGCGGCAAATAAATTCCTGGAAAATGAAGGCGGCAAACTTCAAAAATTATTGGAGGACGTTGCTGCCAAAGAGGAGAACTGGCTGGCTAATCGTTGGCAACGTGTCGCCTATTTTCAGTATCGTTCACCTCTTACTGTGTTCTCCAGCCCTGGAATGACCTTTCCGCTACTGCCGCCATTCAAATGTCAAGATGACTATTTGAAATATACATCGAAGATTATTTTTGCGATGCTAAAGTTCAAAGAAATTGTTGATTGCGATAAGATGCCAGTAACTAAAATGGGCAAACTTGAGCTGGATAATTCGCAATTCAAACGCGTTTTCGGTACTTGCCGAATACCAAAGCCCATCGAAGACACCATCGAATATAATCCGAATTCAAAGCATATTGTTATTATACACAAAAATAATGTAAGTGGACTCGAATTGGATTTTCTATCCAAATTTTGAAAGAATCCTTATTTCTTAGTTTTATAAACTGTGCGTGTTTGACAAAGAAGATAATATTCTGAGTCCTTGCATTATCGCAGAGGAGTTGAAAAACATAATGAACAATGGTTGTGAAACTGGATTTCCATTTGGAATACTTAGTACGGACAATCGTGATAATTGGGCCGAATCGTATGAACAATTGAGGAAAATCTGTGGAAATGAGCCAGCCTTGAGAGATATTGAATGCTCCCTTTTTACCGTGTCCCTAGATAATGAGGTTGAACTCTGTGCTGGAAAAGAATTAAGTGCTCAGGCAGAACAATTAATACACGGCGGCGGATCGTCACAAAATGGTTCCAATCGTTGGATGGACAAAACAATTCAGGTGGGTGGTGGAAATAGTTGATTGTTGAGCCTCGTACACTTTGTATTTCTTTTTGTATTTTTAGCTCTGTGTTAACCCAAACGGTGCGGCAGGTTTTACCTACGAACACTCTCCAGCCGAAGGTCAACCCATATCCATGATCGTTGATTATGTACTTGAGAATTTGTGAGTTTTTAATTGAATTTCTATAAGGATTTTTATTAATTGCATTTTACTTGGCCAGCAACTCCGAATGTTTCTTTGAGGGTGGCGCCACTTCGAACTATGAGTCGCACAAAATGTTGAAATTAAAATCAAATGACTGCATCAGTGATTACATTTGCAAAGCCCAAGCTGGCATTGATAAATTGTCGAATGAATTGCATATGCATGTTTTGGTTTATGAGGGCTATGGAAGAGATTTTATAAAAGAAAACAAAATGAGCCCAGACAGCTTTGTGCAAATGGCTATTCAATATGCCTTCTATATGTATGTATTTTTTATTCTATTTATTTCGAGAGACTTACATTGAAATTTATAAAATATTTCATAGTTTACACGGTGTTCCTGGCGCTTGTTATGAAACGGCTCATCTGCGTGTTTACAAAGGTGGGCGTACGGAAACAATACGCTCGTGTTCCAATGAAGGAATTGCGTTCATCAAAGCAATGTGCAATAAGGATCCACAAGCGGCCGATTTATTGCGAAAAGCCGTTGACAGTCATCGTAAATACACTGCGGAAGCCTTAATGGGAAGAGGTGTGGATCGTCATTTACTGGGCCTTAAACTAATGGCTATAGAAAACAATTTGCCCATACCTGACTTTTATAAAAGCCCAGGCTATATAAAAAGTGCCCATTTTCGTTTATCAACATCTCAAGTTGCTTCCAACAACAAAACATTTATGTGCTATGGCCCATTAACGGACGATGGTTACGGCTGTTGCTATAATCCCCGCGATTCGTCAATTATCTTATCTTTAGGTTCATGGCGATATAATAGGGAAACTTGCTCGGATCGTTTTGCGCGCTCTTTAATACAAGCATTTGATAAGATGAAAGCGGTATTAGGATCGATGCCTAAATCGAAATTGTAGAGAGACTTAATTACTCTGTACTTTGGAATAGATAATCATTTACGTTCTCTCCGACGTGCGGACGTCATTAAAGTTCGTTGCACATTTACGCGCTGTTTACAAGGTAGAACTGCTAAAAAAAAAAAAAGACTAAAGATTCAAATCAATATTCAAGGATCAACTTTTGCTCGTCTCTTTTGAGAGGAACAGAATAGATAATATTAAAAAATGTAAAGAAAGGAGTGTCTGATGACATTAAGAAAGCATTGTTGGAAATCTTTACATAAGTTGTTTTAGAAATAATGTTGTACCTTCGGTTACTTTATACTCCACATTCTAACTTTACAAAGCTGCGTATTCCAGGCAATCAAATTGTTGCAAATACATATTTCTAAGCTTATTTGAACATGTATGACTTCGGTAAGGGAAGTTATAGGCTTTTCAGACTGACACATAAATTCAGTATTTAGCACAATAAATGCAGAATTGAAATACTACAAAAATATCCCTTGCATTAAGCAAAACATTCTGAATTTGAGCGTTCACGTTTCGCAAAAGTGTTGCAACCGAAGTTATTCATAAATTTCGGAATTATATTCAAAATTTAGAATGTTCTAAACGCATTTAAATGCACGAACAAATGCAGAATTTAGCTGTAAATGCAGATTTAGCTGCTAGTCTGAAAAGCCAATTAAATATTTTGTCGGACAAAAAAGTTCTTAAAGTGGCCCATCGACATACGAGCATGCTCTTGCGATCGGCTAGGCTCGATGCAAGTCGCCGTTCATATTGGGAGGGAATGTTAATTTGAGAGCGAGGGACGCACGGAGAATAGAGGAAAACCCTCCCATACCACATCCTCGTACGTCCATCGACATCAAATCAACTTTGTCGCCTAATATGAACGGCGTCTAAAAGGTAGTGTTTGCGAGCCGATTTGTTTCTCAAAAGCCTTGTATGACAACATTTTGACTTTTCTGCCAGCCAAATATGCATGGTTTCTTTCTCGACGCTTGAATTTGAGCCTTGAAACGGGCATTTATTGCCGAATAGGTACCAGTGACTTCGATATCGTCCGTCATACGCACGAGCATTCTCGAATGTGGATAGGCCACATAACCAATAATTATTTAGTGACATTTCCAACAGGGATGCTTTTTTTCATAGCATAACAAGCCTGCTTTAAGCATTCGAAAGATCGTCAACACTGATCCGCAATTGCTTGAAAAGCCATGATCGTACGCTACGTAAATCATGGACGAATGGAACTCGCAGGATATCAATATCTTTTGCGATTACGAATTCGAAACTAAGTCAAACAATGACGGTGACAATGCAGAATCAGAAGTTCATACAAAAAAAGCGCCAACAGATGAAATATCCAAAAGAAGTCGTGATGCTTCAATTGACGATGGTTCGAAAAATTTCAAGGAGTTCAAGAGAGCCAAGAGCTCTGGAGCTGCCGAGGAAAATGATGATGCGGTTTGTTGGTCAATTGAGGACGATACTTTCTTTTATCCTCTATCAATGAACAACCATGCCGTCGCAGGAGCAAATAAATCAGTGATAATTATTTACAATGAACATTCCGTTATAAATTTTGTGATTAAGAAGATGATCAACCAGAAGCAAACCAAGACAACGAGAGTGCGCTTGAATGTTCCGCAGGACGAAACGATAAAAGATGTACAAATATTAGAATTCAATACTTTGCTGCTTCTGCAGAGTGGACGCGTCAATTATTTCAGTTCTGCGAAATCTATGCATTCCTTTAGTTGGCTGGATGGTATTCGCTGTATTGGAAGGACACTGCAAGGATTCTGTGTAATTCGATTGACTGCCGATCAAAGGCTCCTATTGCAGGTCTATGAAGATGCAGTGAATATGGGAAGACGGAGTTCGGGGATCCTTAATCACCAGTACGATATAACGTTCGACGAACAAAATATTTTCAATTGTCAATGGGAAGATGAGAAATTCGTTATTTTTGCTATTGAAATTGATGCGGAAAACATTGAATTCGTGGAGAAATTGATAACAAATTCATGCAGCTTGAAAGACCAAAAGGAAATATTCATTTTCGCTGTATCGGGGAACGTTTTTGTGTTGGTTCCAGGTAAGAAATTGATGTTCGCTGCTTTGATTCTTTTATTAATCATTTGCCATTATTGAAATAGATTCTTCAAATGATGATGAGGAGTATCACATCGAAATGATTTTCAGCTATGCCAGCAATATTGAATTCATTAAAGTCGATCATCAGCGAAAGTTTTGTCTTATATTCCTCGAGTGCGGTACTATTGATATTTGGTACATGTCCACAATACCGAATAGACTACTTCATCAGTTCCACCATACCGGGACGGCTTACGTGAATTTTTCGTATTCCGATAAACGTGCTGCTTTTTTCTATACCGACGAATCGCAAGTTGTCGAATTGAAGTTCATTTACAATCCGATCGGAGATAAATTCTTTGTCCAAGAAACCTATAAAGCAATTTCCGGAATTCTTGCATGCACATGGATAGAAACTATTGAGCAATTGATTTGCTTGGACTGTAATAATATATTTCATCAACTAAGCTTCGAGGCGTTGCAAACGACAGATGATCAAAATTATGATAAATCCAATCCGTTTGCCGCCGATGTGGACTTTGAAAAATTTAATACGCTCTTCGAACTAACTGCTCAACGTGTTAAGGAGCTAACGAAAAATGCTAGTGTCATTCGGCAATTACAGAATTTACCAGCAGAAATTTACAAAGATATTGACAAGGAATATCTCAAGCAACAATTACTTGCCGTAGATGAAAATCGAAACTATTACGCTAAACAAATAAAAGCACAATTAAAATTCTCCAAGCGATTTCCAATCGCTTTCGAAAAGGATACCATATGCATCTATGCGAATTGGGAAGAATCATGCAAGACGGATCGTTTACTTGCAAATATTAGCCTTCATATTTCACAAAACGAAGTGTTTCAAAGCGTCTCTCTGTGGCGATTGCATGTTCATTTCGGAGAATCCATACATATTTTTTCATTGCCAGCATCAATTTTGAGTTCCAAAATACAATTGGTAGTGCCATTGAAAAGGTGTACTCAAGCTATGTTATCAAATATTCAGCTGCATTTATATACTTGTTTATCTCATGGGACTACTCATGTCGCAATGGCACTACCCATAAGATTGATCGAAACTTCCGATACTTATAAGGATCTATTCGTCCCTTATACAAGTTGTACAGAAAACATACACAGTGTTATTAATCTAAATGAATTATTAAAACGATTTAAAACCCAACAAGGAGAGAATAAATCGCTGGAATTCGAATATTGTTTACCAAAAAATATTAAGTTCGAAACAATTAAAGAGATTTTCAATAGTTTGCTTGAGGACCAAGTGACCAACGACAAAGATGAGATTGTTATCGGTTTCTTAAAGCACAAAATTTGTGTAACTTGGACGAAAGAAAAGGACTGTATATATCTTAAAAGCTTTGATGCGGGCGCCTTATACTATTTCAAGTTATATGTAACGCTTGTATGCAAGGAAAAAAATTTGCCAATTGCATTATACGAACTGAATGATTACCAACAAATGATACTGGTATGTGCCTATAATATTAAATTCTTGATGAGCATTGAATTTCTAAATTTCATGTTCAAAACACATTTTATTTCAAATATTTTCCTTAACAGCGTCATCAATGCAGCGTTGAACGATGTTATGGATCTTTGGACGAATTTGGTGTCGATAACCACGATATCTCATCTGCTCCTTCAAGCAGAAACCAACGAATTGAAGAACTTAAGCAAATTTATGAGAAAATTCGAAAATATGTGGTTAGCAAATAGACTGCGGTATGTTTCTAAAATTTTTTTTGAAGCATTTAAAAAAAAATCAAAAGGAAAATCGAAAACTATCAGCTTTTGATATATCAAAACACTTTCATTTGTTGTTGATGAATTATCGAATTTCATTTGAATAAAACTTTTAAAGCGTGCAACCAATCCATGGCATGCAACTCACAAAAGACTCCACACGCATTCGTATTCTTCTTCTTCATTCCATTTGGTTCACGAAGGAACATTGGGCCGCAACGTCACACAGTGTCGCGAGTATAGTGAAAAGACGAAACATGGCCATGTCCGCCCACAGGTGGATGGTGCAAAGTGGTTAAGCTCGAATAATTTTCAAATAACATGAAGTATTTTGACACCGCGACAATTCATTTTTTTTTCTTTATTTTTGTAACATACATATGTTATGTTCCGTTACATCAAATGAAGGCAAATGAAGAGGCAAAACGACAAATAAATTTTTTTAATTTTAAAAACGCCCCTGCCACCCCAAAAACTTATCTTTTATTTCATACCTTAAAGAGATATAAACATAAGTAAGTAATATATTCTGCTTTTTCCTGCGCCTTTTTTGTTATGTCAATTTTATTATAGTTATCTCCGTTTATAAAAAGGAACTTTATAATGCGTGGCTCTCTTCTAGAGACAGAAAATGTGGGTTCAAAATTGTGTATTTTAGAAAAACCCGTTTTCTGTTTGAGGGGGTTGGGGTGGTTCGATTTCGAAAATTTTTTGGGAATGTCTTAGATCTAGAGATAGAAGCGTCCATGCCAAATTTCAAGACCCTAGGGTAACTCCTTCTATGATTTACCAAGAAATGTATGGAGTTCAAGCGCTTAACCTCCATACATTTCTTGGTAAATCATAGAAGGAGTTACTCTAGGGTCTTGAAATTTGGCATGGACATTTCAATCTCTAGATTTAAGAGATTCCCAAAAAAATTTTGAAATCGAACCACCCCAACCCCCTCAAACAGAAAACGGGTTTTTCTAAAATCCACAATTTTGAACCCACGGGACCGACATTCGGAAATTAGGTTAATTTTGTGCCCCAAAGTTGGAAAAAATCAATTCGTAACCTGCCACGCCTCTTTTTGTGTTACGCCCACTCAAAGCCTCTGTCACTAATTCGTGACGTATGAACAGTTCAGATAACTGCAAGCTTGTCAAACAACTAGATCGTACCTAGCTGTTGAAAAGCTTATCAGTTTCTTAACTGGTTCTTACGTCACGAATTATCTGAAAAGGCTTTAAGAGGGGCGTAACACAAAAAGAGGCGTGGCAGGTTACGAATTGAATTTTTCCAACTTTGGGGCACAAAATTAACCTAAATTCCGAATGTGGGTCCCTGGGTTCAAAATTGTGGATTTTAGAAAAACCCGTTTTCTGTTTGAGGGGGTTGGGGTGGTTCGATTTCGAAAATTTTTTTGAATCTCTTAAATCTAGAGATTGAAAGGTCCATGCCAAATTTCAAGACCCTAGGGTAACTCCTTCTATGATTTACCAAGAAATGTATGGAGGTTCAACGCGCTTAACTCCATACATTTCTTGGTAAATCATAGAAGGAGTTACCCTAGGGCTTTGAAATTTGGCATGAACGTTTTAATCTCTAGATCTAAGAGATTCCCAAAAAATTTTTGAAATCAAACCACCCCAACCCCCTCAAACAGAAAACGGGTTTTTCTAAAATCCTCAATTTTGAACCCACGGGACCCACATTCGGAATTTAGCTTACTTTTGTGACCCAGAGTTGGAAAAGTATGAAGGCATTAAGAAGCACAATATCATTTATTTGGGTCAAAAAGTCATTCTGCTCGATTTCGAAAAGAGTATAAATAGCGTGACAATACGCTACCTCGATCAGTGCGTAGCCGGCCGTCGGACCGGAAAGAGCTCTGCAATGAACGTGTTTGTTCATTTTCGCTTACGACCTCTAGTTCAAAAACATATAAATGGAGTACTATACGAAGGCTATACGAAGGCTAAACGAAGGCTAAGCGAAGGCTAAACGAAGGCTAAACGAAGGCTGAACGAAGGCTAAACGAAGGCTAAACGAAGGCTACACGAAGGCTAACGAAGGCTTACGAAGGCTAACGAAGGCTACACGAAGGCCAACGAAGGCTAACGAAGGCTAACGAAGGCTACACGAAGGCTAACGAAGGTCTAACACGAAGGCTAAACGAAGGCTAAACGAAGGCTTAACGAAGGCTACACGAGGGCTACACGAAGGCTACACGAAGGCTACACAAGGCTAAACGAAGGCTACACGAAGGCTACACGAAGGCTACACGAAGGTACACGAAGGCTACACGAAGGCTAACGAAGGCTAACGAAGGCTATACGAAGGCTATACGAAGGCTATACGAAGGCTATACGAAGGCTATACGAAGGCTATACGAAGGCTATACGAAGGCTATCGAAGGCTACACGAAGGCTACACGAAGGCTATACGAAGGCTATACGAAGGCTATACGAAGGCTATACGAAGGCTATACGAAGGCTATACGAAGGCTATACGAAAGCTACAAAGGCTACACGAAGGCTAAACGAAGGTACAACGAAGGCTACCACGAAGGTAAAAAGGCAAACGAAGGCTACAAGAAGGCTATACGAGGCTATACGAAGGCTATCGAAGGCTTCAAGGCTAACGAAGGCTACACGAAGGTACAACGAAGGCTACACGAAGGCTACACGAAGGCTAACACGAAGGCTACACGAAGGCTACACGAAGGCTACACGAAGGCTATACGAAGGCTATACGAAGGCTATACGAAGGCTATACGAAGGCTACACGAAGGCTATACGAAGGCTATACGAAGGCTATACGAAGGCTATACGAAGGCTATACGAAGGCTATACGAAGGCTATACGAAGGCTATACGAAGGCTTAACGAAGGCTTAACGAAGGCTAAACGAAGGCTAAACGAAGGCTATACGAAGGCTATACGAAGGCTATACGAACGCTATACGAACGCTATACGAAGGCTAAACGAAGGCTTAACGAAGGCTAAACGAAGGCTATACGAAGGCTATACGAAGGCTATACGAAGGCCATACGAAGGCTTTACGAAGGCTATACGAAGGCTATACGAAGGCTATACGAAGGCTATACGAAGGCTATACGAAGGCTATACGAAGGCTATACGAAGGCTAAACGAAGGCTAATACGAAGGCTATACGAAGGCTATACGAAGGCTATACGAAGGCTACACGAAGGCTACACGAAGGCTACACGAAGGCTACACGAAGGCTACACGAAGGCTATACGAAGGCTATAACGAAGGCTATACGAAGGCTATACGAAGGCTACACGAAGGCTACACGAAGGCTACACGAAGGCTATACGAAGGCTAAACGAAGGCTATACGAAGGCTACACGAAGGCTACACGAAGGCTACACGAAGTCTACACGAAGGCTACACGAAGGCAATACGAAGGCAAAACGAAGGCTACACGAAGGCTACACGAAGGCTACACGAAGGCTACACGAAGGCTACACGAAGGCTACACGAAGGCTACACGAAGGCTACACGAAGGCTACACGAAGGCTACACGAAGGCTATACGAAGGCTACACGAAGGCTACACGAAGGCTACACGAAGGCTATACGAAGGCTATACGAAGGCTATACGAAGGCTATACGAAGGCTATACGAAGGCTATACGAAGGCTATACGAAGGCTACTCGAAGGCTACACGAAGGCTACACGAAGGCTATACGAAGGCTATACGAAGGCTATACGAAGGCTATACGAAGGCTATACGAAGGCTATACGAAGGCTATACGAAAGCTACACGAAGGCTACACGAAGGCTAAACGAAGGCTACACGAAGGCTACACGAAGGCTACTACAAGAAGGCAACACGAAGGCTACACGAAGGCTATACGAAGGCTATACGAAGGCTATACGAAGGCTATACGAAGGCTATACGAAGGCTACACGAAGGCTACAAGAAGGCTACACGAAGGCTACACGAAGGCTACACGAAGGCTACACGAAGGCTACACGAAGGCTACACGAAGGCTACACGAAGGCTATACGAAGGCTATACGAAGGCTATACGAAGGCTATACGAAGGCTACACGAAGGCTACACGAAGGCTATACGAAGGCTATACGAAGGCTATACGAAGGCTATACGAAGGCTATACGAAGGCTATACGAAGGCTATACGAAGGCTATACGAAGGCTATACGAAGGCTTAACGAAGGCTTAACGAAGGCTAAACGAAGGCTACACGAAGGCTACACGAAGGCTATACGAAGGCTATACGAAGGCTATACGAAGGCTTAACGAAGGCTAAACGAAGGCTACACGAAGGCTATACGAAGGCTATACGAAGACTGTACGAAGGCTATACGAAGGCTTTACGAAGGCTATACAAAGGCTATAAAAAGGCTATACGAAGTCTATACGAAGGCTTTACGACGGCTATATGAAGGCTATACGAAGGCTATACGAAGGCTATACGAAGGCTATACGAAGGCTATACGAAGGCTATACGAAGGCTATACGAAGGCTATACGAAGGCTATACGAAGGCTATACGAAGGCTATACGAAGGCTAAACGAAGGCTATACGAAGCCTATACGAAGGCTATACGAAGGCTATACGAAGGCTATACGAAGGCTATACGAAGGCTAAACGAAGGTTATACGAAGGCTATACGAAGGCTATACGAAGGCTATACGAAGGCTAAACGAAGGCTTAACGAAGGTTTAACGAAGGCTAAACAAAGGCTAAACGAAGGCTATACGAAGGCTATACGAAGGCTATACGAACGCTATACGAACGCTATACGAAGGCTAAACGAAGACTTAACGAAGGCTAAACGAAGGCTATACGAAGGCTATACGAAGGCTATACGAAGGCCATACGAAGGCTTTACGAAGGCTATACGAAGGCTACACGAAGGCTACACGAAGGCTATACGAAGGCTATACGAAGGCTATACGAAGGCTATACGAAGGCTAACCGAAGGCTATACGAAGGCTATACGAAGGCTATACGAAGGCTATACGAAGGCTACACGAAGGCTACACGAAGGCTACACGAAGGCTACACGAAGGCTACACGAAGGCTATACGAAGGCTATACGAAGGCTATACGAAGGCTATACGAAGGCTACACGAAGGCTACACGAAGGCTACACGAAGGCTATACGAAGGCTAAACGAAGGCTATACGAAGGCTACACGAAGGCTACACGAAGGCTACACGAAGTCTACACGAAGGCTACACGAAGGCAATACGAAGGCAAAAACCGAAGGCTACACGAAGGCTACACGAAGGCTACACGAAGGCTACACGAAGGCTACACGAAGGCTACACGAAGGCTACACGAAGGCTACACGAAGGCTACACGAAGGCTATACGAAGGCTACACGAAGGCTACACGAAGGCTACAACGAAGGCTATACGAAGGCTACACGAAGGCTACACGAAGGCTACACGAAGGCTACACGAAGGCTACACGAAGGCTATACGAAGGCTACACGAAGGCTACACGAAGTCTACACGAAGGCTACACGAAGGCTATACGAAGGCTAAACGAAGGCTACACGAAGGCTACACGAAGGCTACACGAAAGCTACACGAAGGCTACACGAAGGCTACACGAAGGCTACACGAAGGCTACACGAAGGCTACACGAAGGCTACACGAAGGCTTCACGAAGGCTACACGAAGGCTATACGAGGGCTGTACGAAGGCTATACGAAGGCTATACGAAGGCAATACAAAGGCTATACGAAGGCTATACGGAGGCTATACGGAGGCCATACGAAGGCTATACGAAGGCTATACGAAGGCTATAAAAAGGCTAAACGAAGGCTTTATGACGGCCATATGAAGGCTATACGAAGGCATTAAGGAGCACAATATCATTTATTTGAGTCAAAAAGTCATTCTGCTCAATTTCAAAAAGAGTATAAATAGCGTGACAATACGTTAGCTCGATCAGTGCGTGGCCGGCCGTCGGACCGGAAAGAGCTCTGCAATGAACGTGTTTGTTCATTTTCGCTTACGACCTCTAGTTCAAAAACATATAAATGGAGTACTATACGAAGGCTATACGAAGGCTAAACGAAGGCTATACGAAGGCTATACGAAGGCTATACGAAGGCTTTACGAAGGCTTTACAAAAGCTTAACGAAGGCAATACGAAGGCTATACGAAGGCTATACGAAGGCTATGCGAAGGCTATACGAAGGCTATACGAAGGCTTTACGAAGGCTTTACAAAAGCTTTACGAAGGCAATACGAAGGCTATACGAAGGCTATACGAAGGCTATACGAAGCCTATACGAAGCCTATACGAAAGCTTTACGAAGGCTATACGAAGGCTATACGAAGGCTATACGAAGGCTATACGAGGGCTGTACGAAGGCTAAACGAAGGCCACACGAAGGCTATACGAAGGCTATACGAAGGCTATACGAAGGCTAACCGAAGGCTATACGAAGGCTATACGAAGGCTATACGAAGGCTATACGAAGGCTATACGAAGGCTAAAACACGAAGGCTACACGAAGGCTACACGAAGGCTACACGAAGGCTACACGAAGGCTACACGAAGGCTACACGAAGGCTACACGAAGGCTACACGAAGGCTACACGAAGGCTACACGAAGGCTACACGAAGGCTACACGAAGGCTACACGAAGGCTACACGAAGGCTATACGAAGGCTATACGAAGGCTATACGAAGGCTATACGAAGGCTATACGAAGCTACACGAAGGCTACACGAAGGCTACACGAAGGCTACACGAAGGCTATACGAAGGCTATACGAATGCTAAACGAAGGCTATACGAAGGCTACACGAAGGCTACACGAAGGCTACACGAAGTCTACACGAAGACTACACGAAGGCTATACGAAGGCTAAACGAAGTCTACACGAAGGCTACGCTAAGGCTACACGAAGGCTACACGAAGGCTATACGAAGGCTACACGAAGGCTACACGAAGTCTACACGAAGGCTACACGAAGGCTATACGAAGGCTAAACGAAGGCTACACGAAGGCTACACGAAAGCTACACGAAGGCTACACGAAGGCTACACGAAGGCTACACGAAGGCTACACGAAGGCTACACGAAGGCTACACGAAGGCTACACGAAGGCTACACGAAGGCTACACGAAGGCTACACGAAGGCTACACGAAGGCTACACGAAGGCTACACGAAGGCTTCACGAAGGCTATACGAAGGCTATACGAAGGCTATACGAGGGCTGTACGAAGGCTATACGAAGGCTATACGAAGGCAATACAAAGGCTATAGGAAGGCTATACGAAGGCTATACGAAGGCTATACGAAGGCTATACGGAGGCTATACGGAGGCCATACGAAGGCTATACGAAGGCTAGACGAAGGCTATAAAAAGGCTATACGAAGGCTATAAAAAGGCTATACGAAGGCTTTATGACGGCCATATGAAGGCTATACGAAGGCATTAAGGAGCACAATATCATTTATTTGAGTCAAAAAGTCATTCTGCTCAATTTCGAAAAGAGTATAAATAGCGTGACAATACGTTAGCTCGATCAGTGCGTGGCCGGCCGTCGGACCGGAAAGAGCTCTGCAATGAACGTGTTTGTTCATTTTCGCTTACGACCTCTAGTTCAAAAACATATAAATGGAGTACTATACGAAGGCTATACGAAGGCTAAACGAAGGCTAAACGAAGGCTAAACGAAGGCTAAACGAAGGCTAAACGAAGGCTACACGAAGGCTTAACGAAGGCTATACGAAGGCTATACGAAGGCTATACGAAGGCTATACGAAGGCTATACGAAGGCTATACGAAGGCTATGCGAAGGCTATACGAAGGCTATACGAAGGCTTTACGAAGGCTTTACAAAAGCTTTACGAAGGCAATACGAAGGCTATACGAAGGCTATACGAAGGCTATACGAAGCCTATACGAAGCCTATACGAAGGCTATACGAAGGCTATACGAAGGCTATACGAGGGCTGTACGAAGGCTAAACGAAGGCTATACGAAGCCTATACGAAGGCTATACGGAGGCTATACGAAGGCTATACGAAGGCTATACGAAGGCTTTACGAAGGCTATACGAAGGCTAAACGAAGGCTACACGAAGGCTATACAAAGGCTATACGAAGTCTATACGAAGGCTTTACGACGGCTATATGAAGGCTATACGAAGGCTATACGAAGGCTATACGAAGACTGTACGAAGGCTATACGAAGGCTATACGAAGGCTTTACGAAGGCTATACAAAGGCTATAAAAAGGCTATACGAAGTTTATACGAAGGCTTTACGACGGCTATATGAAGGCTATACGAAGGCTATACGAAGGCTATACGAAGGTTATACGAAGGCTATACGAAGGCTATACGAAGGCTATACGAAGGCTATACGAAGGCTATACGAAGGCTAAACGAAGGCTATACGAAGCCTATACGAAGGCTATACGAAGGCTATACGAAGGCTATACGAAGGCTATACGAAGGCTATACGAAGGCTATACGAAGGCTAAACGAAGGCTTAACGAAGGTTTAACGAAGGCTAAACAAAGGCTAAACGAAGGCTATACGAAGGCTATACGAAGGCTATACGAAGGCTATACGAAGGCTATACGAAGGCTATACGAAGGCTACACGAAGGCTTCACGAAGGCTACACGAAGGCTATACGAAGGCTATACGAAGGCTAAACGAAGGCTATACGAAGGCTACACGAAGGCTACACGAAGGCTACACGAAGTCTACAAGAAGGCTACACGAAGGCTATACGAAGGCTAAACGAAGGCGACACGAAGGCTACACGAAGGCTACACGAAGGCTACACGAAGGCTACACGAAGGCTACACGAAGGCTATACGAAGGCTATACGAAGGCTACACGAAGGCTACACGAAGGCTACACGAAGGCTATACGAAGGCTACACGAAGGCTACACGAAGGCTACACGAAGTCTACACGAAGGCTATACGAAGGCTACACGAAGGCTACACGAAGTCTACACGAAGGCTACACGAAGGCTATACGAAGGCTAAACGAAGGCTACACGAAGGCTACACGAAAGCTACACGAAGGCTACACGAAGGCTACACGAAGGCTACACGAAGGCTACACGAAGGCTACACGAAGGCTACACGAAGGCTACACGAAGGCTTCACGAAGGCTACACGAAGGCTATACGAAGGCTATACGAAGGCTATACGAGGGCTGTACGAAGGCTACACGAAGGCTTCACGAAGGCTATACGAAGGCTATACGGAGGCCATACGAAGGCTATACGAAGGCTATACGAAGGCTATAAAAAGGCTATACGAAGGCTTTATGACGGCCATATGAAGGCTATACGAAGGCATTAAGGAGCACAATATCATTTATTTGAGTCAAAAAGTCATTCTGCTCAATTTCGAAAAGAGTATAAATAGCGTGACAATACGTTAGCTCGATCAGTGCGTGGCCGGCCGTCGGACCGGAAAGAGCTCTGCAATGAACGTGTTTGTTCATTTTCGCTTACGACCTCTAGTTCAAAAACATATAAATGGAGTACTATACGAAGGCTATACGAAGGCTAAACGAAGGCTAAACGAAGGCTAAACGAAGGCTAAACGAAGGCTACACGAAGGCTATACGAAGGCTATACGAAGGCTATACGAAGGCTATACGAAGGCTAACCGAAGGCTATACGAAGGCTATACGAAGGCTATACGAAGGCTACACGAAGGCTACACGAAGGCTACACGAAGGCTACACGAAGGCTACACGAAGGCTATACGAAGGCTACACGAAGGCTATACGAAGGCTATACGAAGGCTACACGAAGGCTACACGAAGGCTATACGAAGGCTATACGAAGGCTAAACGAAGGCTATACGAAGGCTACACGAAGGCTACACGAAGGCTACACGAAGGCTACACGAAGTCTACACGAAGGCTACACGAAGGCTATACGAAGGCTAAACGAAGGCTACACGAAGGCTACACGAAGGCTATACGAAGGCTACTTGAAGGCTACACGAAGGCTACACGAAGGCTACACGAAGGATATACGAAGGCTACACGAAGTCTACACGAAGGCTACACGAAGGCTATACGAAGGCTAAACGAAGGCTACACGAAGGCTACATGAAGGCTACACGAAGGCTACACGAAGGCTACACGAAGGCTACACGAAGGCTATACGAAGGCTATACGAAGGCTACACGAAGGCTACACGAAGGCTATACGAAGGCTACACGAAGGTTACAGAAGTCTACACGTAAGGCAACACGAAGGCTATACGAAGGCTAAACGAACGCTACACGAGCCTACACGAAGGCTACACGAAGGCTACCGAAGGCTACACGAAGGCTAC